>NW_019014681.1:811093-824184 GCF_000150535.2 Carica papaya | reverse complement strand
GGACGGGATACTTGTGAGAGACTGGTGTCCTTGTAAGATCATCATGTTGTTTATCCAAGCCAATCATCTTCCCCATAGCCAAGTCTTGTAGGACATAAAAAGTGAGAAACAAAATGGCACAACAGTTTAGAGTAGTGATAAGTTTATTTACTGATATTAAGTTTAACTGAAAAGAAAGAACACACAAAATACCATCTAAATTGATATCTGGAGTGAATGATATGGTTCTCGCATAAGTAATTACGGTAGAAGACCCTGTAGGTAAATTGACAATAGGTATTGGTGACCATTTTATGTGAGTGAAAAGTGAGGAATCTGAAGTGATATGGTTAGTAGCTCTGTTATTCAAAATCCAAGATTTAGTGAATATAAAATTAATTAAGATATTAGAAAGGGGAGACGGACCTGTAACATTTACATAAGTATTATTATTGCTAGAAGTAGAATTTGTAGACATCATAGATAAGGCATGAGCTAGTTGTTAAATTTGATTTGCTCATAAACCATGTGTGGGATTCAGCTGGTTGGAGAGTTTATTTAGTTTATTGACATCATGTAAATAAGTGTCTTGCACAGACTGAGAAAAGTTTGCCATATTGACAACGGAGAAGGATTTGGGTGCAGTTCCTCTTAATCCACGTTGCTGCTGTTGTGGTTGACCTTATTGATTAACTTGAGCTCAATGGTTATTAGAAACCCATGTGCCATTTTTAATTTGCATCTTTTTTCAATATGTCCTTTTCTGTCATAATAGTTACAATGAAATTTAAGAGTTTGATAATTTCCGATAATGTGACTTTCTCTATTGCAATGATCACAATGCTTGTCTTTGGATTTATTTGAGAAGTTGTTTGAATAGTTTTGAACTGCAACAACAATAAAAAAATTCCTAGTTGATTATGAGGTCATTTGTTTTATCTAGAATAACAAGAGAATAAGCTTGACGTACATTAATTAATGGAGTCATCATGAGAATATTGGTGCAAACGACATTGTAGGTATCATTAAGACCCATAAGAAATTACATCACTCGATCCTCTTCTCTTGTTCATTATGTGTTTTCATCTTATTACAGGTTGGAAGAGTGCGATATGTTTCTAATTCATCCTAAAGACCTCTAAGTTTTATAAAATAAGCAGACACTAACATGTTACCTTAAGAGAGATAAGCTAATATTTTTGGATTTGATAGATTCTCAGATCATTCTTTTGAGCAAATTGATCTTTAAAATATTCCAAATTTGATGAATTGTTTTGGCATGAACAACTCCTTTGGCTAAGTCAGGTTCTACAGGGTGAGTGAGCCATGATAAAATCATGTCGTTACATTGATTCCATGAAGCATAACTTGTAGGATCTTCTATTTCTGAAGGTGATTCAATTGTTCCAATTTTGTTCTTGGTCGTTAGAGCATGAACCATGGATTTACTCCATGATTGATAATTGGATCCATTCAATTTTATTAGTACGACCATATGACTAGGATGATCGAGAGGGTGAATAAAATATGGGTTTGATGAGTCCATAACAGAAGTATTGATGGTATTGGTTGAATGCTTAGAAAGAGATTTTTTTGGTGGTGTTTGATTTTCATCTGTCATGCTTCTAACTTTGCTGTGATACCATCTAAAATGATAAGCAAGTTGAGAGAATTAGAGAGATTTAATTGAAAGTTTTTCTGTGTATCGTTTATTGAGAGAGGAATATATAAGAGAATATACACAATCTTGACTATCTATGTCTAAGGTTATGAAGTCCTCAATCAAAAGGATTTGACTCAAACTAATCTAGAAAAGTAAATATATATAGAATATTAAGAATACACAAAGATAGAAAACATATATTACATATGCCGTTTTAGCACGTAGTTTTTCTCTCAAGAGTCTGCCAATTGGCACGTAAATGGTGACTAATGGATACGGTGGATGGCATGGCATCATTGACGATTGCAGAGGACGAGGATGGTGGTTGGGACTTAACTGAACTTGTTCCTTAACAACAAAAATCGTACAACCTCTGTCTAGTGGGTTCTTGACAGATGCGGTAGTGAAGTTTGAATTGATAAAGAATACTCTTGCAGACCTATAGAGGTCGATAGGGGAATAAATATTGTAAACCTTGGTTCTGGGTTTACTTATATAGATTCTTCTGTGAAGTGGATATCTAGAGAGTGTTCAACCGAGGGCCATGGACCTTTGACAACTACTTGTTGGTCGTGCACCACCTAAAGGAGGGAGAACATCCAATAAAAGTAGCCATTGACACAAGCCTCTTTTAGGTACAAATTCACTCACTCCTGCTGGGTTGTGTATTGGAAATAATGGCTAGGCAATTTGGGAACCTGTTAGGTGGCTCTGTAGACTATGATACACGTTTGTCCTTTATGTCTGGGCTAGGGGGTGTATGCGGGTTCGGGTTGCCACTGATGTCCGAAAAAATCTCTTCAGAAGAAAGAGGCTCAACCTGAGAAATGGGGAATCAATATTTAAAATCTTTAAATATGAATGCCTACCTTTATTCTGCTTCTGGTGCAGTCAGTTGGGGCATTTAAATTTTTTATACAAACTCCATATCCATTATAATGCAACAGCATTACAGCAGGGGTGGGATGAGTCCCTCTGCGCAAATCCCCAGTGCAATCCTGCTTCGACGAATAGATGGTTACGGGATGAGAGGGGGGAAATTGACAGAATCATGAGCGAATATCCCAGAAAGTATCTCGGGGATAGGGGAAAAGAAGGAAGAGGCAAGTATCTCGGTCGAAGTGGGAAAGAAAAGAGTCTTTTTTTAATTTTCAAAATGGGATAATCAAACTGGATCCTAGAGGATCTTATGTGATTAACTCTTTGTTTCCCAAGTATAGAGGATGTAGAATCTATAGAGTGTATTTCAGAATTAGGTCGGGTCATGGAAGAAGCAAGAAAAATATTAGCCGACTGAAACATACTCTCTGAGGCTGAGGATTTAGGCCTAATCCAAGATGAGAGTTAAAAAAGGCCCCGTAATTTCTTTAGTGGAGACACTACAACATATGTATTTCTATCAAGGCAGGAGACAAATAGTTCACCGACCAAAACTCTGGAGCAAGGGGCAAGACCTAGCACCCAGGTTTGCTGGAAGCCATAAAGATACTAAGTTGGAACTGCCGAGAGCTTTGCAGCCCTTATGCAGTCATAGCTCTTCAGGAGCTAGTGAGGAAGTTCAGGCTAGATGTTGTGTTTTTAATGGAAACACTAGTTGTAAATGAAAGGTTGGAAAGAATTGGGAGAAATGTTGGTTTTGGAACGGTATTTGGTGATGGTAGGGTTAACAGGGGTGGTTGATTGACAATGTTCGGACATAGCTCATTGGATGTATCTCTATTATCTTATTTGCAGAACCATGTTGATGTAAGGATCTCAGGTGTTATGAAAGGTGATTGGTTCCTAATAGGGTTTTATGGGATCCCTCAATGGCATAAAATGTGATAATTTTGTCAACTATTGTGAACCTTAGCGTTGAACTGGAACTCCCTTGGGCTATGATAGGGGATTTTAATGATTTATTATCTATTGAGGACAAGGCTGGGGGTGCATTGACATCTAAGTCACTCATGATTGAGTTTAAGGAAGCCTTAGAGGACTGTAATCTAATTGACCTTCTACTGTATGGGTTTGGCTACACTCGGACTGGGACAAGAGGAGGTGAGCTTATCCAGGATAAACTGGACTGATGCGTGGTGAATGATCCCGATTCTCTCATGTAAGACTAGATAACTTGTATGCTGCAGTGTCTGATCACTCTTTGATCTAGCTATTCTACTCTCAATAGATTATCGACCCCGCAAGATGGTGCTTCAGGTTTGAAAACACATGGTTGACAAAGAGAGAATTGGAAGAAGTGGTTAAGGAAAGTTGGAATTGGGGTGGGGAGACAGTGATCCCAGAAAAGATTAGCACATGTGGGAATAATCTACAAGTATAGGGCGAGACCTTAGTGGGGGATTTTTGCAATAGGAAGTCGCGGCTCTATGCAGAAATTTAAAGGGAGAGATTTTTGGGGAGGAGTGATAAACTGTCCTCATTATCTAAAGAGTACATTCAGATTCTCGAACAAGAAAATATCTTTTAGAAATAAAGAGTTAATAAGTTTTGTTTACAACATGGTGATAGAAACTCAAAGTTCTTTCACAGACAAGCTATGCAAAGAAGGCAAAAAAACAACATCACGATGCTCCAAAATAGCGATAGGTTATGAATAAGAGGGGAAGAAGAATTGCATAACCATATCAATCAGTATTTCAGTGAATTGTTCTTGGTATTTGAAGAGGCTAGTGAGTATGGTGATGAATATTATGAGTAGTGTATCAGATAGTACAAATGAGAGACTAGTTGCACCTTTAAGAAGTAAAAAAATCAAGTAAGCGGTTTTTCATATGCACCCGGATAAATCATCGAGTCTTGACGGTATGAATCCGGCTTTTTATTAAAAATTTTGGCACATTGTGGGTCCAAATGTAATTAAAAACTATCAACATTGGTTTGATCTTGAGTCTTTGCCGAAGTGCGTAAACAACACAATAATTATCCTCATTCCCAAGAAGGACAACCCTGAAACTGTTAGTGATCTGCGCCCCATCTCTTTATGCAATTTCATCTATAAGGTATTCTCAAAGGTCTTGACGAATAAGTTGAGGGAGGTATTGCCTCACTTATTATCGAGTCTCAGTTGGCGGTTGTTGCTGGTGGGCTTATTACTGATTGCTGTTATACTTGTTGTTGATAGTTAATGAATGATTTTTTTTTTAAGAAAAAGAAATATATATTGCAAGATATTTCTTAATATACTACCTGTATATATTAAAAAATAATTTAAAAATAATTATCATTAAATGTGTTTAAATAATTAACCACTAAGATGTAGTTTTTAACAAGTTTGCACATGGATTCCAATCTTGGGATTTCAAAAAGGTTGCAGGTAGTGGTAAGGGGTTACTTTTAGTACAATAAGATCATTATTATTTTTAATTTAGAAATATTTAAAAATAGAAAAGATGAAATTGACACTCTATATTAATTAAGATGAATTCGGGATATTATTTGAACGACAAATATTTCATACAATGAAAGTTGTTGTATATAATATATAAATATATAAAGTGAATTACGTAGATAATATTTTCATGCTGTTTTGGGTTATATTGTGATTGATGTTGAAGGTGGATATTGGATAGGAATCTTTGAGATTTTACAAATGGAAAAAAAAAAAAAAAAAGTAGTCCATTAATGCGTGGATAGCTCAAACACTTCTTATCTATTTTTCTTAAGATACATATATATATACATATTATATCATAAGGTAAAAAAAAATCCAATGTAAAATTGAAATGATTGGGCATCATAACCTGAATAATTCTTATATATTAAGTTTAAGATAACCGACACCTTTATCATATGCCTTTTTTAATCAACCTTTATCCATTTCTTTCTCTAATAAAATTATGGTAATTGATTAATTAATAAAATAAACTAGAAGCTGTTTAATAAATTAATTGTCTTCATATTTATATATATATATATATACCGAACATACCTAGTAAAATAGGTTCAGACAGAGTTTGAAAGACCAAACTCGAACACGTCCTTACTAATTTTTTTTTTTCTCTTACCAATAATATAACCTTCACCCAAAAAAAAAAAAAAAAGTATCCAACAGGTTTCCGATAAGTTGGATTGGACGAGTTTGAGAACAAAATGTCATCTCTAGTCTCGCTAACTAATATATGAATTGGAACTTACAATTAAATTGGGCTGAGTTTAAAAATATTTGTATTTTTTAAAGTGTTATAGATTATTCAGCATGCATTTTATCTTATCATTAACAAAAAAAATATATTTATATAGTATATAAACTTTTATATAATATTTATATTATTAACAAAAAATAAAAATATATACATTTAGGTTAAGTTTGAACAGATTTTAAAAAGCCCGACACAATTTTTTCTTACTAGCATGAACCCAAACCCTATTTGACTCCAACATACTATTTATTTTCTTTAAAAAATTAAACGAGATAAGTTAAGGTGAATCCGAGTTAAAAAAAAAATATATATATATATATATATATATTATTCAGATATTAATAAATTTTAAAAAATAACTAATTTATTAGAAGCATAATCCAAAAAGTAGGATCATCATTTTCCAAGGAATCTTTAAGAATTAGAGCTTGCGGATGTCGTGTTGGTAAGGTAAAAGGGCTCAACTGGGAATTAAAGAATAAGATATCTAACTCCATGCACATTATGATTGTAACCTTTGCAACAAAAGTGGAGCATATATATATATATATATATATGTATGTATGTATGTATGTATGAAAGAAAGTGAAAATTGTTGGCAGCTGGTGCAAAACAATTCCTAAATCCCAAATGGGTATTGGAGGCAGTTGGAGTGGTGGTGGTATGTGGAGTCAGGAATCACATTCTATTGGAATTTGACATCAACAAATTAAAAAACAAAATTATGGTATGGGAATGAGGAAATCAAACAGAATATTTGTGCAAATTGATATGGTAGAGAACCAATCTCTACATTATCAGAGCTTGCTCTAATATTTTCAGATCATGAGTGGGGGCTCATTAGATTCACTTCAAAATTTTAATATTCCCTTTATGATTTTACTTCTTTGTTTTTTTTTCTTTTCAAAGTACATTTACTAATAATATAATAATAATCAATGAGTCTTAACTCATTCACTACTTCATGCGTGAATATTTAGTCATTAATTTAATTTCAACATGTAAATAAATTAATTTGACGACTTAATTAAATATGTTACGTGACTTTTTTAGAATAAAAAAAAAAGATTTAATAATAGTAAACTGAGAGATAAAGTCTCAAGAACTATATCTTATAATTTATTATTATAAAATAAATAAATTATTAAATTAGTCTCCAAAATTTGTTACTTATTACAATTGAGTACCTAATTCTTTCATTAAGATTCGATTCTAAACATTTTGTATCTATTTCAAAAGTATAATTTCCATGCATTTTCCAACAAAAAAAAGAAAAAAACTAAAATAGTTTGTCATGTTTAAAGGCTCTAAAATAATCATTTTTAAAATTTTTTGATTTTTTTTATTACTTTAGTTATTTTTTAAAGCACTCAAATATGATTTTATTATTTTATTTATTTTGTTAAAAATATACGAAAATTAGAATTTCAAAATATATAGAAAACATTGAGAACCAAATTGTAACCTAAAAATTAGGGACAAAACTATAATGAGTACCAAACTTCGAGAATTAATTAGGTAATTTACTATTTAATTTATTATTTTAACTATTAATTGCTATTTATTTAATATTAAAATTAATAATAATTAAGTAGAAATGAACATAATCAAATAAAAAATGTAACTAAATTTAGCTTTAGATAATATAAATAAAAGGGCAGAAATACCAAACTTCACTATTTACTTTACATAAATGTTCAAATTGTACCATAATTTTTTTTTTTTATTATAATCAACCATTTTAAATGGAAAATATTCAAATTGCACAATGTCCACTATTACCCATTAACACTATTAGCAATGGTTAACCTTGTTCCTAGACGTGTTTAAATGAATGCCACCTGGATGCCACATCATCAACACATAGTCCATGTGGACCAGCTCATAAAGCATAAATCATCAAAAAGGTCCATGTCCTAATTTCTACATTGACCCCAAACATTAGAATAGGCATCTACGTTGTGACCAAGGTGCTTCCATTATGTTAGAGGACCCATCTGCCATTGCAAAAGTTTGCTTTGTCAGTTTGCGAACTCCCAATCTCGTGTTTGCTTTTCATTTGCATCATCATCGCATTACCAACATTTACTTCATTGTCATGTTGCTTCCATGAAAAAATTGATAGTTGTTTCATGTTGTTTTGTGCTGCTTCACCAACAATTCTTTATGGCTATCAACTATTTCATCGTTGTCCTCTTAGTAAAGATTTTTTATTTTTTCATTCCATCCAAAAAGAGTCTATAGCTAGTTTGTTGAAAATTCATGTTTCTGTTGGGATTTTGAGATGTGCATAAAAAAGATCTATGGGATTAAGATAGTAGATTTCAATTTACATTAATTTTAATGCATTATGTTATTTCTACTTGCATTATGACATTTTCATTTTGTTTCATATATAAAAATAAGAAGAAATTAAGAAATTGGAAAGGACAAAGTAAATTAACTTGAAATCAAAGGCTCAAAGAGTACATCCATAAAAGAGGAAGAAGATAAGAGCATGGCGACCAAAGCCGAGGACTTTAACACCAAGGCAAAGTTCTACAAAACATTATCAACTACTATTGAGAACTCTAACCACCAGAAAAACCTACAAAAACTCCAACCTATTGACCCAAAATAGGAGATATCGAACTTCAGCCACTAAACTATCCATCGTAAGGAGAGCTCGAGCTCCAACCACTTGAAAGCTAAAATTGTAAGGCGTAGACATATAGATTAGCTAGTCAATGAGATGAAACTTATACAACCATATAATTGAAATATGTATGGATTTTTTAGAGCAATTATTATTAGAATTTTTCGTTGTATATAGATGACGTGAGTGAGTTTGGTTTTCTACAGTATACCCCTGTGTTGGATTTTGACAGAACAACTTTTTTATCTTTTTATCAAATGCACTATTGAGAAGACCATGATGTGGATAAAATAAATATCCACATAAGAATTATGGTGATGGGAGCTTAGAGGTTTGGCGAAGTAACCTTCGATAATGGCATATGGATCTTTTAGGACAACGAAAACACTTTGGTCTTCAATGAGATTAATGATTTAGATGGTTCAAATCAATGCAGAAAATAAAGCACGAGTCTTTCATGTTTAGTTGGTCCACGTAAACGCCATATGTTGATGTCGTGACATCCACGTGATATCTATTTTAAACACATTAATGGACACATATTTCATCTGTTGATGGTATTAATAGATAATAATAATCAAACTGCCATTTGAATATTTTTCACGATTCATGATTGATTTGAACAAAAAAACTCAAAATGAAATTAAAACATCTAGATAAAATAAAATGTACAATTTAATATTTTTACATAAAGTACTTAAGTTTGCCTTTAATTTTAAGAACCTAAAAATTCCCATAATTAATATAGGACGATAACTAAAGGCAAGAATAAAAAATATTGAATGGGAATAATTCTCAGCGCATTGTGCAAGCTGAGAAAAGAGCATTTTATTTATAGACTTGATCAATCAATGAATAAAGGACAGGTGTATGATATAATCAATAATTACAGCTCATGTTATAAGAAAAATTCTGTTATGACAAATTTCTGCAAAATATTCCCAAATCATTATAGTACTCATGGCTAGGAATATTTTAATTAATTATGACTGATTTAGGGAAAGCAATTTTACCAAGATAATTTTCTATTACTCAAGTATTTCCTTTTTCCTCAGGATTTGACATTTAAGGAGTTTTCTTTTTTCTTAAGGTAGCTTACAATTTAGGAGCAATTTACCCCCTTGATTGATCTTTAATTGTGAAGATTTTCAATATGATTAGAAAATAAAATCCTATAAGAATTTTTCTTTTTCGTATCTTGCAGGATTTTTTTTCTTTTCTTGCTTATTTCCTTCTTGCACTTGGGGTGAATAATATATACTATTATACCCTTGGGTTAACGTTCTTGTTGTCTTCTTTCCTTGGGCTTCTTTAACAGGTCTAAGCCCATCTTCCTCATTGATCCACGCTTGAATAAAGAGTTGAAAGACTTGTTGTAATCTTTTCGCTCTTTCTCTTGTAATGGGCCCACTTAACATTACGATCTTTTCAACTAACTTGATCCATGTCTATGCTCACATCATTCCCTCCCTACTAGAAAAGATTCATATATGAATCTGGACCTGCATCAAAAAGGGAAAGGTTAGAAACATTAAAGATACCAGACACAATGTACTCATTTAGGAGATCAATTTTGTAGGCATTATCATTGACACGCTCTAGAACTTGAAAATTTCCATCTCCTCGGAGTCCCAACTTTGATTTTTGCTAATTGAAAATCTTTTCATTCGCATATGAACCCATACCAAGTCACCAGTTTAGAAAACTACTTATTTCCTTCCTCTATTAGTATGTCATGTATAGGATTCATTCTTCTTTTAGATATGTTGCCCGACCTTCTCATGTATGGCTTTAATAAGTTCTACTTTTCGTTGACCATCAGTATCCTAAATTTCCTACAAAGGTAGAGGTGTGAGGTCAAACGAAGTTAAATGATTAAAATCATAAACAATCTCAAAAGGTAAAAACTCTATAGAGGTATAAATGCTCCTATTATATTCAAATTCTATCAGAGGTAAAATATCCTCCCATGTTTTCAAATTTTGGCTAACTATAACTCTCAACAAGGATCCTAAGATCCTATTAATGACCTCAATCTGATCATTAATCTGGAGGTAATATGCAGTAGAAAATAACAACTTTGTTTCTAATTGACCCTATAGAACTCTCCAAAAGTGACCAAGGAATTTTACATCCCTATCACTAACACTTGTCTTAGGAATGTCATGGAGTCTCACAACATCCCTAAAAAATAGGTTTACAATATTTGTTGCATCATCAGTCTTAATGCATACAATTAAGTGTCCCATCTTACTAAATCTATCCACGACGACAAATATGTTATCACTATATCTCCTGATCCTAGGCAATCATATTACAAAATCTATAAATATATCTATCCAAGGTGTTGTAAGCATAGATAAAAGTGTATATAATCAATGAGGTAGAACCATAGATTTGGTCTGTTTACATGCAATATCTTTCATCATGTTAGGCCAATAAAAATGCTCATGCAATATGTCTAAAGTTTTAACTACCCTAAAGTGCCCCATCTATCCCCCATTATGAGCCTTACACACTAGTAACTTCCTAAATGAACAGTTAGGCACACATAACTTACCATCCCTAAGGAGAAAACCATCATGCCTATAAAATTTTTAGAATGGACAATGCTCACATGCACGATAAACAATGGAAAAATCATTATTACTCTCATACATCTCCTTGATATGTTTAAATCTTAATAACTTAAGTATAGAAATCAAAGCATACCTACAAGATAATGCATTAATAACAATATTATCCTTCCCTTATTTATACCTAATTACATCAGAGAAAAATTCAATGAACTCGACCCACTTACTATGACGACAGTTGAGCTTACCTTGACGCTTAAGATGTTTTAGGGATTCATAGTCTATGTGGATCATGAACTCCTTTAGTGATAAATAGTGTTGTTATACCTCTAATACTCTCATCAAGGCATACAACTTTGTGTCGTAGGTTGCGTAGTTCAACGATGCGCCATTAAGTTTCTCACTGAAATAAGCCACAGGGCATCTTTCCTACATCAGATTTGTTCTTATACCGATACCTGAAGTATCACATTCAAGCTTAAAAATTTTGTTAAAGTCAGGTAAAGTTAAAATAGGTGCATAACATAATTTGTCTTTCAATAAAGTAAAAGTATGCTCCAGTTTTTTAATCCATAAAAACTTTATATTTTTCTTTATTAACTCATTCAATGGTGCTACAGTGGAATTAAAATCCTCAATATACCTGCGGTAGAAACTCACCAAACCATGAAAACTCCTTACCTCATTGGTTGATGTCGGTGAAAGCCACTCTTTAATTGCTTTCACCTTATCCTCATCTACCTTAATACCCTGTACACTAACTACAAATCCTAAAAATATTAAATTTTCATTGCATAATATACATTTCTTAGCATTGGCATACAACTGTTCTTTCCTAAAGACCTCCAGGATAGACCTAATATGCTGAAGGTGATCCTTTAAAAATTTTCTGTAAATCAAGATGTCATCAAAGTAAACTACCACAATTTTACCTAAAAAGGTTTTAGAACATGGTTCATAAGTCTCATGAAGGTACTAGGGGCATTGGATAACCCAAAAGACGTAACTAACCACTCATACAACCCATACTTAGTTTTAAAAGCAGTTTTTCACTCATCTCTAAGTTTCATCCTAATCTAATGGTATCCACTCCTGAGATCTATTTTAGTAAAAATAGTAGATCCACTTAATTCATCCAACATATCATCTAACTTAGGGTAGGGTGTCTATACTTTATCGTAATCTTGTTGGTGACTCAACAATACACACACATCCTCTAGGAGCCATCTTTCTTAGGCATAAGTAATACTAGAACAACACAAAGGCTCAAAATTTCTCTTACATGTCCCTTACCTAACAACTCATCCACTTGTCACTGAAGATCTTTTGTCTCCTCAGGATTACTTCAAAAAGTTGGGCGGCTGGGACATAAAGCCCTAGGGATAAAGTTAATATGATGTTCGATCTCTCGTAGTGGTGGTAGACCATCTAGAATCTTCTCCAGGAACACATCTTTATATTCCTGCAAAAGATAAAACAAAACTAGACAAAAAAGTGTCAAGGACAGAAAAATTTAAATAGGCTTCCCTGTACTGAAGTACAATTAAGTTTTATTTTTCACAGATGGCTCTTCTCACTTCTCTTTCCCTCATATGTAATCACTCTTTTCTTTTCTCTCACTTTCTCTCATGTCTTTATTTTTCTTTTAGGCCTCTTTTACATTCAAAAGACTTTTTTATTATTTTTTTCAAACTTTTTTTGTCTAAGTGGACCTTTTTTTTTCTTTTCGGTCTCTTTTTTTTCTTTTTTTTTGAATATTTTTCAAAAGATTTATAGATTTTGATTTAATCAACATAGACCTCTTTTGGGATAGAGGTGTTAAAATGTGTTTTAGGCCATCTAAACATAAAGAGTATTAGTTTTTGAACTCGTTGTTATGTATTTTTCTATCATACTGCCATTGTAGTCCAAGCAAGATATAACTGACGTGCATGGAAATGACATCACAACATACCTCATCTTTGTACTTACCTATCGAGAAGAGAATCTTGACTTACTTATGTACCCTAACTTCTCGATACTCATTGAGTTAGTGTAATCTATCAGAGTTAGGGTGTTTAGTACGAGATAACCCTAATTTATCAACTAGCAAAGTACTA
>NW_019014681.1:763583-777966 GCF_000150535.2 Carica papaya | reverse complement strand
TATGGACTTTGTTTTAGGCTTGCCAAGGTCTAAACGAGGAAGCGACAACATATTTGTTGTGGTGGATAGATTTAGCAAGATGACATACTTCATAACGTGTCATAAAACAGACAAATACAATAAAATATAGCAAATTTATTCTTTAAAGATGTTGTACGCTTACATGGTGTTCTCAGGATTATTGTTAGTGATAGGGATGTTAAATTTCTAAGTAACTTTTTGGTGTGTTTTTTGGAACAAGTTTGGGACTAAACTATTATTTTTTACTGCTTGTCACCCACAAATATATGGACAAACCAAAGTGGTAAATAGGACTTAAGAATCTTTATTATGTGTTGTTATTGGGAAGAACTTAAAAAATTGGGAGGATTGTTTACATTTAGTAGAGTTTGCTTACAATAGGAATATTCACTCTTCCACAAGTTTATCTCACTTTAAAATCGTGTATGGATTTAATCCTCTAACTTTTCTTGACTTAATGCATTTGCCTTTACAGGAACTCACTAATACCGATGGACAACAAAGGGCGTAATTAGTCAAGGCCATACATGAAAAAACAAGACAACATTTAGAGAAAAAGAATGATTTATATGCCCATAACGTCAATAAAGGAATGATTTATTATCTCCAAGTTTGACTGTCATTTTTGTGTCTCATCAAACTCTTTAAATATTGTCTTTATGCCTGACATATGGTTAGAACAACCATTATATTAATAATATTAGATTCCACTCTTACTGCCTCTTTGTTCATTGGTAGAGTGTTTTTACTCAAAACTTCTATCTCTTCATTTATCATGGTTCGTTGCATCTCTGCCCTAACCTCTTTATGTTGTTTTGTCAAATTCTCTTGAATTGGATACCTCTTCCTTCACTTGAAGTGCTTTTTCTTCAAATTTTTCTGTTGAACTGTTTAACCTTGCCTCATGGGCTTGCAAAGAACTCATCAATTCATCAAATGAAAAATTAGACAAGTCTTTAGACTCTTCAATTGTAACTGTAACATGATCAAATTTGGGTAGTTGAACTCTTTAAAATTTTTATAACAATAGTTTAATTAGTTATTTGATCTTCATATGATCTCATTTGACAACTATTGTCATTGCTCTAGCAAAAAAAATCTTGCACTAATTCATTGTGTTTGATGAACCTTGAAACTCTGTTTGTAGAATTGTCCATGCTTGCTCCGGAGTCATGGTGATCTTTTCTTTTTCACAAAGCCTTTTGATGTGGAACCTAGGATCAACACTGCAATCCAAAATTTCACATATAACATTAGCATGCAAAAACTTAAATCCCTAAATAAACTTTTCCTACTTAACTCGTATTCAACTTGTGAATGTAACTAAGGTAATTATGATAAATTAAATTCACTAGAACGTCATAAAAAAATATCTTAATAAGTTAAAATCAACTCAAGAAAGAAATTGATGATAATATCACAAGTTACTTTGATAAGGACACACAAATTCTCCATTTAATAAGAATGTTAAAGACACATTCCTAAAGAGCAACTTAGCTAATGACTAACCCAAGCTAAAAGCTTGGTGTTATTGATCTCAAACTTCGATATTTACAACCAAAGGAGTAAGGTCTTTATATAGACATAAACTGTAACAACCCCCAAAAAAAAAGTAACTTTATTTTTTATTTTTTATTTTTTTATTAGAATTTTATTTTATTTTATTTTATTTATTAATTAATTTATAAGGTTGTAATTTAATTTAATTTTATTTAATTTAGATAAAAATAATAATAATAATAAAAATGGGAAAAATTATTTTTGAAAATTAATTGAAAATGATTTTGGAAAAAAGGGGTGAAAAATTAGAATCTGGGGGTATTTTTGAAAAGAAAATCGAAAACTGTGGGTCAAAACGTAATTTAAAAAAGTTGTGCCACGTTAGCAACTATGTCAGCAGCCCCGGCCAACCAGGACACGCCGCGTGGCAAGGACGTTGACGCGGGAGGCCACGCGGGACGGAGCCACGTGGGTGATTCGCGTGCACGAGATCGAACAGTTCAGATCTCACGCGTGAGGACGGTCCAGATCTCACGCGCACGGATGGCCTAGATCTCACGCGTGCGGACAGTCCAGATTTATTCCTATTTTAATCGCAATCGAACTGCGCAGATTAAATCGTGATGGATGGCTGAGATTAAAAGGGGAAGGTTATAAATAACCTCACCCACACCCAACCCCAAACCCTAGCCGCCAGTACCCTCGCCGGAGAAGAAGATCTAGTCACTGGAGGAGCCGGCCGCCGCCACCCGCCGCCGCACCGGAGGATTTTCCGACCGCCAAACGAGGTAAATTTTCTCTCCTTGGCTCATTTTTCGATGCTGAATCCGCTTATGGCCAAATCGGAGCCAAACCACCGGCCAATCGGCCAGAAAACACCGCTTAAGTCCAGCAGCGCCGCCACGACTTCCCTCGATTTTTGCCTCCGATGAGGCCCTTTCCGGTTCCCATTCGATGCAATTTTTACACCACTGTGATCATCGTCATTTTCTCTACAAGTTGACCAGCGCAAAACATCAAATCGCGACTCGCGCCGGAGAAGCCGCAGCAGCCGAGAGCTCCGCCGCCGGTAAGTCTCGATTTTTTGTGATTTTTTGGCCCACCGAGGGCCCTAGGGTTGTTTTATCGCAGGAACTAATGCAAGTTTGGCCGAATTCGGTCGAAAACGGCCAACCCGAGGTAGATCTCCACCGCGGGCGGCGGTGCCATCGCCGGAGCACGGCGGAGCTACCGTGCTGGAATTTTGAAATTGGCCGAGTAGGCCCTGGGTTTGATTTTGAGTTTTTTCGGGATACGTGTAGGTACCGGAAGTGTGTTTCAGTTCCCAGAGAAAAATTTAGGGAATCTAGGGACTGCCCGTAGGCGCAGTGTAAAGCCGATTTCAGACTCCAAAACAAGGATTTCTCACCGTATTTTCTATTACGGTATTAAAGCTCAATAAATAATAAAACGGTATTTCATGAATTGTGTATAATTAATTAAGGTTACTAATGGAGCCCGAATCTGATGTATTTTTCGGTCAGTTGTTGTTTAATCTATTTTACAATTTTAAATGCAGTATGGTATCTGATGTGTTTATTTTATAGTTTCGTATGCATGAATCACGATCTCGTTTATTATGGTTTAAATTATTGTGAACCCGTTGTTGTCTTATTTGGTGTTCATTACTGGTTTATGTATTTATGTTTGATTGGATAATTGAGACCAAGAAAAATGGAAAAAAGTTATGTGAATTGATAAATGCATAATGTGGACAGCCTTACTAGATGTCCTGGAAGATGGTGGACGGACCGGGTCCGTAGGGAACCCTACCAGGAACGTGGTCTCTCATATCGGACGGGGTATGGAGACCTTATGTGTTTTGGCGCCCATACCGGACGGGGTATGGGGACGGCCCGTTTCACCCTCATACCGGACGGGGTATTGAGGTTTATGATTTTGGTGCCCATACCGGATGGGGTATGGGGACGGCTCTGGAATCAGGTTATTGATGTTAATAGTTCACGTGTAGCGGAGACCCCCTATAGATCCCCATGGATACTAATAGGCTGGTAAAAGAGGAAATTTGTTGTCTGATTATTGAAGTGCAAAAGTATGACATGTGTTATGTTACAAAATGTATATGATTTTATGATGGTTATAATGCTACTGTTTTCACATGTTATTTTCACAAATCTCACCGAGGTAAGTGGACAGTAAAGGTTTTTATTATTAATAAATGTGTTTGTTATTAATTATACTCCGTTGGTTGTTTTTGTTTTCTACCAACCTTTACTTCTGTAGCAGTGAGATAGTGTGATGTCTTTACTGGGATAGTGTAGCTTATTCCTTACTTAACCATTTCAGATCAGGAAGACGTGGTTCCCGAGCCCGTTCTACAGGAAAACGGTGAGTTAGACGTTTAAAGACTTTATAGTTCTATTTATAGTTTTTATTTCGAGTATTTCTTTTAATCAGCTTATTCTTTCATATGTTGAATACGTTTTTGGTTATTGTGTAAGAGATGTTAATCATAATTTTTATTTCGCTTCCGCACTTAGAACTTTTAATACATACATCTTTATTTAAATTTTCGGGGCTGTTACTGTTGGTATCAGAGCCGCGTTCCTCGAACTCATCCCTTACACAATAATGCTTAGAGAAATACTCACCGATAAATTGTTACTCAACTCTTCCATGTAAAATGTAGGTGCAAAGAAATGAGGAGAGGAAGACCCCCACTAAACCGAGCAGCCCGGGATGATTCGCTTCGGAAAGATGTGGACAAAATATTTGAGATGCTGGAAAGGATCATGTCTGCCCAGCAAGGTCGAGAGGAGAGAAGGGAGTTACCCGAACCTCCCCCACTACCACGGGTTGAGCCATCGCTACAGCAAGCGGATCCCGAGCCACCCCGGCACGAGTCTGCTCCACCACAGTACCACCTAGCACCATCGCCGCAATATGAACCGGTGCCCCAGCCACCGTACTGCCCGGCACCGCCACAGTACAATTCGGTGCCCTCACCATATCAGCAGGTGCCACCACAAGGCCCCCCAGTCTATCCCCAGCCAAGCCTAGTCCCTCTTCCACGGGACCCAGCTCCTTCCTTGATCGACCCAGGCTACATAGAGAGGTACAGGAGACTGAACCCTTCCACTTTTTTAGGGGGATCCTCTTTTGAAGATGCCCAGTACTGGTTGGCGGAGACTGAGAGAGCTTTCAAGACCTTGGGAGTGGTTCCTAAGCAGTGAGTTGCCCTTGCTTCCTACATGCTGGTAGGGGAAGTAGGTCATTGGTGGGAGCTCAAGCAGGCCACCCTACCTACACCAGCCATCTGGGAGTAGTTCTTAGCGGCCTTCCATGCGGAGTATCTCCCTGAGCACATTTGACACCTGAAGGAGATGGAGTTTGTTCAGCTGGTTCAGGGAAACATGACGGTATCAGAATATGCTAGTAAGTTCATAGAGCTGGGCCGATACTCCCCGGAGACATTGATGGATGATGGCAGAAAGGCTAGGAGATTCTAGTGGGGCCTTCGCTCAGAGATCAAGCAACACATATTGGTACTGGAGCTCAAGACATACTCAGCCATTCTAGCAAAGGCACAGATTATGGAGAGGAGTTTCAACACCCGTCCTTAGTCAGCAGGGAGTCACCGACCCTCAGCTCTACCTCGCAGACCAACACCCACTACGCTGGTCCAACCAAATAAGAGGCCCAGAGCAGTGATCCAGGCCCATCCTCAGGCTCTAGGGGCAGCACGTGAAAAGATCTACCAGCACTGTGGCAGGGATCACGGGGACCGACCATGCTACCGCCTCAACAACACCTGTCGCATACGTGGCATTTCCCAGCACTATGCGAGAGAGTGCCCGAGGAACCAGAACAAAGGAAGACCTCCTTTTCAGGGCAGGGTTTACAACCTTACCCAGCAGGATGCCAACGCCGACCCGGACGTGGTACAGGGTATGTACACTATCTGTGACCATATTGCTCAAGTTTTATTTGACACTGGTGCATCGCATTCATTTGTTTCACATGTTTTTGCTTCCAAACTTAATGTATCACCTGATAAACTTGATTCATTGTTGTTTGTGTCTACTGCTGGGGGTGAAACACTACTAGGGGAAGTTATCTACAGGGCTTGTGCCGTGGAGATAGCAAATAAAAAACTGAGTGTAGACCTGATAGGGTTAGACACAGGGAATTTTGATGTAATCTTAGGAATGGATTGGTTAGCGGCGCATCACGCCACCATAGATTGCTTTAACAAGAAGGTTGTATTTAATCCTCCCAATGAGGAGCCATTTACAAATTAATTAAATCATTTAGTACTTATTCCTTGATGGTAAGTTTTCTTAAATTTTTAGTACCTTAATCTTGCTTTTTTCTCTAACTATGCAAGCCCGAGAAGGAAATTTGTATCCAAGAGATTCCGGTAGTCCGAGACTTTTCATATGTATTTCCGGACGAACTACTCGGACTGCCAGTGGACAGGGAAGTCGAGTTCACTATAGACTTACAGCTAGGCACCCAGCCCATTTCGGTTGCTCCTTACCGCATGAGCCGCATTGAGATGGAAGAGCTGAGAAAACAGATCACTGAATTGCAAGACAGTGGTTTTATTAGACACATTGTGTCCCCTTGGGTTGCCGGAGTCACTTTTGCAAGGAAGGAAGATGGAACGTTGAGACTGTGTATTGATTACAGAGGATTAAACAAGGTTACGATCAAGAACAAATATCCCCTTCCCAAAATTGATGACCTTTTCGATCAGTTGCAGGGTGCACAGGTCTTCTCTAAAACAGACCTGCGATCAGGTTACCATCAGGTGAAGATAAGAACAGAAGACATCCCCAAGACGACCTTTTGAACCAGGTACGGACACTATGAGTTTCTGGTCATGCCATTTGGGCTAACCAACACCCGACAATCTTTATGGATATGATGAACAGAGTCTTCAAAGAGTTCTTGGATCAATTTGTTATCGTGTTAATCGATGATATCTTAGTCTACTCAAAAAGTAGAGAAGAACATGTTCACCATCTTGCCCAAGTTTTGTAGGTCATCAGAAACAAGAAATTATATGCAAAGTTGAGTAAGTGTGGATTCTGGCTTGAGCAGACCACCTTCCTAGAACGCAAGGAAGGAGTATCATTGAATCCCGAAAAGGTTGAAGTGGTACTTGGCTGGGAGAAGTTGACATCAGTTAAGGAAATCCAGAGTTTCCTGGGGATGGCAGGTTATTACCGCAGGTTTGTTGAAGAATTCTCCAGCCTAGCAGCTCCTCTAACCCGACTTACGAAGAAGAATGCCAAATTTGAGTGGAATGAGTACTGTGAAAGAAGTTTTTCAGAATTAAAGAAGTGGTTGACTACTGCACCCGTACTGGCTTTATCGAGTGGATCGGGGGGATATAAAGTTTATAGTGATGCTTCCTATCTAGGTCTGGGTTGTGTCCTGATGCAGCATGGAAAGGTCATAGCATATGGGTCCAGGCAGTTAAAGAATCATGAGAAGAATTATCCCACCCATGACTTGGAGCTTGTCGCAATCATACACGCCTTGAAGACCTGGCGCCACTACTTATACAGGGAGACCTTTCAGGTCTATACCGATCATAAGATTTTGAAATACATATTCACTCAGAAGGATCTCAAGCGTCAGATAAGGTGGATGGAACTCCTTAAAGACTATGATTGTGATATCTTATACTATCCGGGTAAGGGCAACGTAGTAGTAGATGCTCTCAATAGAAAAAGTGCATGTATCTTAGCCTATTTGATGGTTTCAGAATGTAGGCAAATTAGGGCCACACAACAGGTTCGACCCCAGGACTTGAGGAGAGCCACATGTTTGGGCCGCTTGATAGTCCAGCCCGAGTTAATCCAGAGAATGAGGGAAGCTCAGTCAGTCGACCCCGCCCTAGTAGCCTCCAAGAAGGATGCAGAATAGGGAGTGAGCTCAGAATTCCGAATCTCTGCCGATGGATTACTCTGTTTCCAAGATAGGGTGTGTGTCCCAGATGACAATGAGTTAAAAAGAGACATCATGACAGAGTCCCATAGCTCGAAGTTTGCCCTGCATCCAGGCAGCACCAAAATGTACCAAAGCATGCGACCCCGATTTTGGTGGAATGGGATGAAGAGAGACATAGCCGACTTTGTATCGAAATGCTTGGTATGTCAGCAGGTCAGGCCAGAGCATCAACGCCCAGGTGGGCTACTTCAGCCTTTAACGATCTCGGAGTGGAAGTGGGAACATATCACCATGGATTTCGTATCGGGGCTACCCAAGGCACGTTCAGGACATGATGCCATATGGGTAATTGTTGACTGATTTACCAAGTCTTCCCACTTCTTAGCCATCAGGATGACCGATCCCTTGGACAAGTTGGCAAGAATGTACATCCGGGAAATAGTCAGATTGCATGGAGTTCCAGTGACAGTGGTGTTCGACAGGGACCCCAGGTTCACTTCTCGATTTTGGAGTAGCTTTCAGCAAGCTATGGGAACAAAGCTGTCTCTTATTACTGTCTTCCATCCTCAAACTGATGGACAATCAGAAAGGACAGTCCGTACACTTGAGGATATGCTCCAAGCTTGTTTCTTGGACTCTGGGGGCCATTGAGACGACCATCTACCCCTGATAGAGTTTGCCTACAACAACAGCTACCAAACGAGCATCAGCATGGCTCCGTATGAGGTGTTATATGGGCGCCCATGCAGATCACCGATTTGTTGGGAAGAAGTAGGCGATAGAAGATTGTTCGGCCTGGAGTTGGTAGAGGAGACCACGTCTAAAATAGTTAAAATCAGAAAGAACATTTAGACAGCTCAGAGTAGGCAGAAGAGTTATGCAGATACCCGAAGGAGAGATCTAGCATTTGAGAAAGGCAACCGGGTGTTCCTTAAGATCACTCATTTCAAGGAAATTAGTAGGTTCGGCAGGAGGGGAAAATTGAACCCTCGATTTATTAGACATTTTGAAATCTTAGACAGGATTGGTACTGCTGCCTGCAGACTAGCACTTCCTCCAGAGCTCTCCAATGTCCACAATGTGTTCCACGTATCCATGCTACGTAAGTACAATCTGGACCCCTCTCATGTCTTGGCTCATGAACCGCTTCCACTCCAAGAGGACTTATCTTATAAAGAAGTACCGGTCGGTATCATGGACCGAAAAAGCAAGATACTCCGCAATCGAAAAATATCATTTGTAAAGGTCGTGTGGCAGAACCACACGCCCAAGGAGGCTACCTGGGAGCTAGAATCAGATTTTAGAGCTTAGTATCCCCATTTGTTCGACCAAGAGTAAAAGGTAAATTTGGGGGACGTAATTTCTTTAAGGGGGGGAGAGTTGTAACACCCAATTTATTATTTTTATTTTTTCTTATTTATTTTAATATATATTAGAGTTTTAGTTTAATTTTTTAATATTTAATTTATAAGGTTTTAATTTAATTTAATTTAATTTAATAAAAAATAATAATAATGATAAAATAGGGTAAAATTATTTTTGGGATTTAATTGAAATTAATTTTGGGAAAAAGGGGTGAAATTTTGGATTATGGGGGTGTTTTTGAAAAGAAAATCGAAAACTAGGGGTCAAAACGTAATTTAGGAAAGTTGTGCCACGTCAGCAGTGACCTCAGCAGCCCAATCAGTGGCCCCAACCAACCAGAACACACTGCGTGGCAAGGAAGCTGACGCGGGAGACCACGCGGACGGAGCCACGTGAGCCATCCGCGTGCACGCGATCGAACGGTCCAGATCTCACGCGTGCGGACGGCCCAGATCTTACGCGTATGGACGGCCCAGATTGAATCACGCACGGACGACCCAGATCGTATCGCGATGGACGGCCTAGATTTATTCCCATTTTAATCGTGATTGAACGGTCTAGATTAAATCGTGATGGACGGTTGAGATTAAAAGGGGAAGGTTATAAATAACCTCACCCACACCCGAACCCAAACCCTAGCCGCTAGTGCCCTCGCCGGAGAAGAAGAACCAGTCGCCGGAGGAGTCGGTCGCCGCCACCCGCCACTGCACCGGAGGGTTTTTCGACCGCCAAACGAGGTAAATTTTCTCCCCTTGGCTCGTTTTTCGAAGCTGAATATGCCTATGGCCAAATCGGAGCCAAACCACCATCCAATCGGCCAGAAAACACCGCCGAAGTCTAGCGGCACCGCCGTAGCTTCCTTCGATTTTTGCCTTTGATGAGGCCCTTTCCGGTTCCCGTTCGATGCAATTTTTACATCACTGTGATCACCGTCCTTTTCTCTACAGGTTGACCGGAGCAAAACATCAAACCGCGACTCGCACCAGAGAAGCCGCCGCACCCGAGAGCCGCCGGTAAGTATCAGTTTTTCGTAATTTTTTGGCCCACCGAGGTCCCTAGGGTTGTTTTATCGCAGGAACCAATGCAGGTTTGACCGAATTCGGCCGAAAACGACCAACTCGAGGCGGATCACTGCCGCGGGCGGCGGTGCCGTCGCTGGAGCACGGCGGAGCCGCCGTGCCAGAATTTTGATATTAGCTGAAAAGGGGCCCTGGGTCTGATTTGGAGTTTTTGGGGACACGTGCAGGTACCGGTAGTGTGTTTCAGTTTTTTGGAGAAAATTCAGGGAATTTAAGGGCAGCTCGTAGGTGCATTGTAGAGCCGATTTCAGACCCCGAAACAAGTAAGAATTTCTCA
This sequence comes from Carica papaya, assembly GCF_000150535.2. Next base: position 767,763 of record NW_019014681.1, on the reverse strand, counting down.
CCCTATTTCCTATCACGGTATTAAAATTCAATAAATGATAAAACAGTATTTTCGTGAATTAATAGATGTGTATAATTGCTTAAGGTTGCTAATGGAGCCTGAATCTGGTGTATTTATCGGTCAGTTGCTGTTTGATCTATTTTGCGGTTGGGTGTTTTGCTTCGGTCAACCTGTAGAGAAGGAAACGGTGGAAAAATCACATTGAATGGGAATAAAAAAGAGCCTCATCAGATGCATTTTTTAAAACACCCCGCTGCCAAGCTTCGTTGACATTTTTCAGCCAATCGGCAGATTCTATCACTCCGATTTGGTCATGGGTGGGTTTAAAATTGAATTTTGTGTAAGAGGAGAATTTTTTACCTCGTTTGGTGATCGGAAATTGCTCCGGTACGGCGGCGGTCGACTCCTTCGCGGCTGGGCTGTCTTCTCCAGCGAGGGGCTCTGGCGGCTAAGGTTAAGGTTTGGGTGCGGATGAGGTTATTTATACCCATCCGCTTTTGATCTGGACCGTCCATCGCTTTTAATTTGGACCGTCCGATTGTGATTGAATGGGGAGTGAATTTGGGTCTTTTATGCGTATTTTTGATCTGGGCCGTCCGTGCGAGCGGGAACAAATCTCAGCCATTCGATCGTGTGCACGCGGATCGCTCACGTGGCTCCTCCCGTGTGGCCTCCTACATCAACACCTCTGCCACTTATGGCGTCCTGGTTGGTCGGGGCTGCTGACTGGGCAGCTGACGTGGCGTAACTTTTTTAAATTGTATTTTGACCACCAGTTTCTGATTTTTCTTTCAAAAATACCCTAAGAATCTAAAATTTCACCCATTTTTTCCAAAATTATTTTCAATTAAATCCCTAACCAATTTTTTTATCCTTATTATTATTATTATTATTATTAAATCAAATTTAAATTAAATAAATTAAAATAAAATTATATAAATAATAATTATATTTATAAAAAAAAATAATTAATAAAAATAAAAAATAATGAAATGTTGGACGTTACAACTCTCCCCCCTTTAAAAGAAATTTGGTCCCTCAAATTTGCTTCTTACTCTCGATCGAACAGCTGGGGGTATTGGACCATAAAGTCTGATTTTAACTCCTATGTGGCCTCCCTTGGTGTGTGGTTCTGCCATATAACCTTTATAAAGGGTATCTCCCGGTTGCGGAGTAATATGCTCTTTCAATCCGCAATGCCGACTGATACTTCCTCATAGGATAAATCCTCCTGTAGTGGAAGAGGTTCATGGGTCAAGACATAAGAGGGGTTCGGGTTGTACTTGCGTAGCATGGACACATGAAACACATTGTGGACCTTCGAAAGTTCTGGAGGTAGTGCTAGTCTGTAGGCGGCAGTACTAATCCTGTTTAAGACTTCAAATGGTCTAATAAATCGGGGGTTCAGTTTTCCCATCTTTTCGAACCTACTGATTTCCTTAAAAGGAGTGACCTTAAGGAACATCCAGTCGCCTTCCTCAAACACCAAATCTCTCCTCCGGGTGTCCTCATAACTCTTCTGCTTGTTCTGAGCCGTCTGAATGTTCTTCTTAATCTTAACTATTTTAGATGCAATCTCCCCTGCCAGCTTCGGGCCGAATAATTTTCTATCGCCCACTTCTTCCCAACAAATCGACGATATGCATGGGCGCCCATATAATGCCTCATACGGAGCCATGCAAATATTTGTTTGGTAGCTGTTGTTGTAGGCGAACTCTATCAAGGGTAGATGGTCGTCTCAATGGCCCCCAGAGTCAAGGACACAAGCTCAAAGTATATCCTCAAGTGTACGGATTGTCCTTTTTGACTGTCCGTCAGTCTGAGGATGGAAGGCAGTACTGAGGGACAACTTCGTTCCCATGGCTTGTTGAAAACTATTCCAAAATCGAGAAGTGAACTTGGGGTCTCTGTCGGACACCACTATCACCGAGACTCCATGCAATCTGACTATTTTTCTGATATACATTCTTACTAACTTGTCCAAGGGATCGGTCATCTTGATGGCCAAGAAGTGGAAAGACTTGGTAAGTCGGTCAATAATTACCCAGATGACATCATATCCTGAGCGTGCCTTAGGTAACCCTGTCACGAAGCCTATGGTGATATGTTCCCACATCTACTCCGGGATCGGTAATGATTGAAGTAACCCGCCTGGGCACTGATGCTCTGCCTTGACCTGCTGACATACCAAACATTTAGACACAAAGTCAGCTATGTCTCTTTTCATCCCATTCCACCAAAACTGGGGTCGCATGCTTTGGTACATTTTAGTGCTTCCGGGATGCATGACAAACTTTGAGTTATGGGCCTCTGTCATAATGTCTCTTTTTAACTCACTGTCACCTGGAACACACACCTTGTCTTGGAATCAGAGTAACCCATCGACGGAGACTTAGAATTCTGAGCTAACTCCCTGTTCTGCATCGTTCTCGAGGGTTACTAGGGCGAGATCAGCTGACTGAGTTTTCCTTATTCTCTGGATTAACTCAGGCTGGACGGTCAGATGACCCAAACATGTGACTCTCCTCAAGTCCTGAAGTCGAACCTGTTGTGTGGCCCTAATTTTCCTGCATTTTGAAACCATCAAATGAACTAAAATACCTGTACTTTTTCTACTGAGTGCATCAGCTATTACATTACCCTTACCCAGATGGTACAAGATGTCACAATCATAGTCCTTAAGAAGTTCTATCCACATTCTCTGACGCATGTTGAGATTCTTTTGAGTGAATATGTTTTTAAACTCTTGTGATCGGTATAAATCTGAAAGGTCTCTCCATATAAATAATGACGCCAAGTCTTCACGACGTGTATGATTGCGGCAAGTTCTAAGTCATGGGTGGGATAATTTTTCTCATGACTATTTAACTGTCTGGACCTATAGGCTATGACCTTCATATGCTGCATTAGAACACTAGTCAGGCCTAGATAGGAGGTATCACTGTAAACTGTATATCCCCTTGATTCACTCGGTAAAGCCAGCACAGATACAGTATTCAGCCACTTCTTTAGTTCTGAAAAACTTCTTTTACAGTCCTCATTCCACTCAAACTTGGAATTCTTCTTGGTGAGTCGGGTTAGGGGAGCAGCTAAACTAGAAAATCCTTCAACAAACCTGCGGTAATAGCCCTCCATTCACATAAAGTTACGAATTTCTTTAACTGATGTCAATTTCTCTCAGCCAAGCACCACTTCAACCTTTTCAGGATTTACTGATACTCCATTCTTTGATATGATGTGTCCCAGAAAGGTGGTCTACTCAAGTTAAAATCCACACTTACTTAACTTTGTATACAACTTTTTTCTTCTGAGAACCTGCAAAACCTCAGCTAGATGGTGAACATGTTCCTCTTTACTTTTTGAATAGACCAGGATGTCATTGATGAACACGATAACAAATTGATTTAAGAATTATCTGAAGACCTTGTTCATTAGATCCATGAAGATGGCTGGGGCTTTGGTTAGCCCAAATGGCATGACCAGGAACTTCTAGTGTCCGTACTTGGTTCGAAAAGCCGTAATTGGGGATGTCTTTCTATCCTTATTTTCACCTGATGGTAACCTGATCGCAGGTCTATTTTGGAGAAGACCTGCGCACCCTGTAACTGATCGAAGACGTCATCAACCCTGGGAAGAGGATACTTGCTCTTGATTGTGACCCTATTCAATCCTCCGTAATTAATACATAGTTTCAACGTTCCATCTCTCTTTCTGGTAAAAGTGACTTCAGCACCCTAAGGAGAAACACTATGTTTGATAAAACCACTGTCTTACAATTCATTGTTTTGTTTCCTCAACTCCTCCATCTCAGCGCAGCTCATGCAGTAAGGAGTAACCGAAATAGGCTGGGTGTCTAGTTGTAGATCTATGGTGAACTCAACTTTCCTGTCCACTGGTAGTCTGGGCAGTTTATCTAAAAATACATCTGGAAAGTCTCGGACTACCATAATATCTTGAATACAATTCTCTTTCTTAAGTTTGTCTAGTTAGAGAAAACAGCAAGGTTTAGGTACTTGACGAATAAGAAAAGTTGTCATCAAGAATAAGTACTAAATGATTTTATAAATTTATAATGGCTCCTCATTAGGAGGATTAAATACAACATTCTGCTAAACAGTCTACAGTATCGTGATACGCGCTAGCCAATCATCATAAAATACATCAAAATCCTCTGTGTCTA
>NW_019014681.1:733585-745523 GCF_000150535.2 Carica papaya | reverse complement strand
TGACACACTGAAACAGTAAAAAGACCTTGACAGCACTAGCGACATTTTTGCCCTGAGGCCTGAATCCCCCAAGAACACTAATGGCCTGAGGGGTAAGCCCCACATGCCCAATGACCGCAATACCAGCTTCTACAATGGCTTTAGCAGCCGTAATCCTTGAAGGTGATCCTCCTTCCAGTTTAATTGCATCCATCCCTCCTTCTTTCAAGACTTTGACCGCGGTATCAACTGCCTGTTCATGAATTTAGACTGCAACATCACCAACCAAAATTTTCATGCTTAAACTGCCAAACCAAATATCTAATGCAGCATCCAGGCCTAAACATTTTTCTTGTTAAATAATAGATTTTGATCAACTATCTAAAATCACATCCCCCTGTATACAAGCCCCTAATTGTAACTATCAAAAGCAAACTATAATCTAGATACTGTGTTTAAATTTAACTACCAGAAACTAAAGACGGACAACTCGAGTTCGAAATCTAAACTTCAATAACACCAATATCAAATGAAACAATTTACTTTGTAACCCTTTAACCAAAAAACTTATATAGGAAAGAGCTGAATTTACTACTTATGCATAAACATTTTCTTCTATATCAAGTAATAATGGGAAATTAAGAAAATAAAGTATGTCTTCAGGAAATATGGCAAGAATTTTCACTGTAGAAGTATTAGAAAAGTTGACTCTTCAAGTTTATGCCAAGTAAATTAGTTATTTATAGCATAAAGAAAATGACAGAGACACGCTTTGATTATCTTCCGAATCATTTCCAAAACTGAAACTTACCCGCTAAACTATATGTAGTAGGGTATACGAAAGGGATGAATGACTATGAATTTTTCTGAAAACAGAAACCAACACCTGCTTATCGCTAGACTCGTAAGAACCGAAAGGCAAGTCCCCGACGAGAAGCGGGGTCTTGGCGCCTCGTGCGACGGCGCGGCAATGGACGAGCATTTCGTCGAGCGAGATGGGTAGTGTGGTGTCATGACCGTGAACCACCATGGAGGCAGAGTCACCGACGAGGCAGATATCGATCCCGGCAGCGTCGAGGTGCACTGCGGAGGGATAGTCGTAGGCGGTGACCATGGTGATGGGCTCGCCTTTCTTGTGCTTCTGCCTAAGATGGGCCAGAGTAACCCGCTGGTTCGGGTTCTGGCTCTTGGGTCCCCCGTATACTGTGTTCTCGGGGACATTGCTCATGGCGCGCACCTGGCGCTGGAGCAGTTGTGACAGGATCCGTGCTCCGTTGATTTTAGAAATACTTGAAATAGCCATTTCCGGATTCTGAAGGAGATGAAGAAATTTAGACTGGGCCTCCAATTTATTATAATTATTATTTATTGTTTAATTTTTACTTTTATGTTTGGAATAAATGATTATCAGCGTGAAACTCTTACGACTCTATATAGCTTAAATATGAAGATACTTAAATCTAATAATTTTTTTTTATAAAAAAATTGGAATAATATAATTTTGATAATTGTTAATTTTTTTAATCATAGTGGTATATAAGGAGTGAGTTATGATTGTTAACTTTTTTAGTTATATATTTATTTATCTAAAACTAATAGTAAACGAGTAATTTAAAAGCGTTTTGAGAAGAAATTAATACTACAATATATTAAAGTATTTATATTGAAAAATTCAAGTACTACATATAGAGATAACCCTTTATTTAAATATAAATTTAAAAATGAATCAAGTTAAAGATTTATAAAAATTAAATTAATAATTGATTTATAATATTTAATTTAATAAAATTAATAATTTAATTTATTAATCTTATAATAATTAAATTAAATTAAAATTTTAAATAAATTAAAGAGTCACGTGTACTTAAAAAAAAAACCCAACTAAATTTTTTGTTTATTAAGAAAAAATATCTTCTGATTGACATTCACTTTTTATTATCTTTAAATATTTATAGTTATGTTAAATTGAAAAAAAAAATTGTAAGGTTTGAATAGATATTAATTATGCATTACCTAACTATAATTATATATTTGTTATTAGTAAAATTTAAAAATGTATTATAACGTTAAAATCAAATTAATTTATTTAATTACTATGTTTTAGAATATATTTGCAAAAGTAAATGTACAAATTTAAAAATTATAATAGAGAGAGTTAATTTGTTGCAAGTATTACTACAATTTTTTTTTTTTTTATAAATATTTTAAATCTTAAGAAAATTATTTAAGCCAGGAATTGAATTGATTGGAGTGAGACGCAGGCGTTTTGGCTGCGTCACCTGCATATCACCTACTGCGGTGATAGTTGATTTTAGGCTACACTGCTACCTACTGTAGGTCGTCTATTCCTACGCGCCTTTTGTCTCTCGTGCAGCCCACTCACTCTGCTGCTTTTCGATTCTTACTTTGATAATTAATTAATTAATTTATTTAAGAAAAACTTTAAGGTGGCATTTTACATGCACGTGAGTGAAAGTGATTAGTATCACTCAGAATATACGATTGAACATATAATTAATAAGATGTTTAAGGTTTAAAATGTTGGATAAAACAATTACTTTATATTTTTAATAAAATGTTCTAATTTGGGACAAAAATATCGTCACTTTTTGGAGACAAAGTTACTTTTTGAAAAAAATATTTTTTAATGTTATTTTTTTAAACTGAATATAGATTTATAGAATATAAATTTTAGTTATAAAAATAATGTTTACATTATTATTATTTTATAATACAAAGAAGTCATAAAACTAAGATAATTAAAATACTATTCTTTTTTTTTATGAATAATTAGAGTTGAAGATGTACATTTTAATTTTCTCAAAATAAAAAAGAATGTTTTGAAAAGTTACTTTTTCAAATTTCATATGAATCCAAAATAAAAATCGATTGTACGTCATACACGTTTCGAACCGTGCAAGAAGTCAGTTAAATTTGTAATTATTCGATGCGGTGAAGTCTATTATATTATTCTGTTTCCCCAATCTATGCCGTCCCGAAAATCAAATAATTTCCATCTAGATTCTGTGGGAGAGAGATCTTTGAATCGGAAGAACCACAGGACCGCAATATAGCTTTTGAATGTATAGATTTAACACCATGCCTACATATTCTACGATAAAGCGACGCACACAATCATTCCTCACACATTTCGAAAATGTTGACCGCTCACGCGCCAACATTCTCGAAATGGATAAGACCGCTCCTCCTCGGTTTCTCTTCTCAATCTCTTAGCATCTCTTCGCCGATTCCGGCCGCGAGATTTGTCTACTTCCATTCTCGACGAAATTCGGTTCACAAAGTAACAAACATGGCCGGAGCTGTTGAAATTGCCGGCGATTCATCGCCGTCGGATCATGTCGTGGGGAAGTGGTTCTCGGTGCCGGATCTCCGGGTTCGTGATCATCGCTTCGCTGTCCCCCTCGATTACTCTTCTTTTGACAGAACTGCTCCAAAGATATCGGTTTTCGCTCGTGAAGTCGTCGCTGGTAATTTATCTTACAACATTTTGATAGTCATTTTTTACTTGAGAAGCTTTGGTTAATGAATGTTTGATTATGCTTTATGGAGCAAATTTGTGGTGGTCCGGTGCTCTGTTCAAAAAGAGAAAGAGAAAGGTCAAAGTGATAAAGTCAACTCAACTAATCCTTGAAATTGCATTTAGTTTTAATTCTATGTGACTGTTCATTGATTTGTGAAATGGTTAATCTTTCGGTAGTCAAAATTCTAATATCTTAAGCAGCGTGGTTTAATGAGTCTAAGAAGTTCAGATCTCTTCCCATGTTATTCTTGCGATAGTGGCAAGTAAAACGACCCGTTAGCTGCCCGTTTGACTTTTATGCGAGCTTTATTCTTGTGATTTCTCAGTGTTTTAAGGGTTATCATTACAGATGCAGAGAAATGGGAGTTAATTTTAGGCCTTTGAATTATATCTAGAATTGACTTGTATACCAGATTATGTATAAGTAAACTTCTCTAGTTGAAATGGATCATGAATATTTTCAAAATAAGTATTCTATAAAAATTCAATCAAATCACTATACTTGAGGAAACACAAAATAGAACTAAAAGGTATTTAGATTCCTTTCTTTCAAGTTTCAAATTTTAGTTTCAAATTCCGTTGAAGTTGGTAGAGTTGAAATGCATTTACTGAAGTTCATGTTTCTACACTTTAAAATCAATATCATAATATTGTAAAGATAGCAACGTGAGTTACAAAACGAATTCAATATATATGGGCTTTGCGGGCATTTAAAACTTTCTTGAGGCTTGTGCAACTGTGCTCTTGATGGCTTTTCCAAGATCCATGAGAAACACTGCTTTTACTGATAATACTTGAGTCAAATAGCAGGCTTTTTATTTCCTAACCAAGCATGGGTCTAGCAATAAATCTATAGAGTTGTCACTTTGATGATTTATACATATATAGCTTCTGACCATCTCCAAAGACCATTTGTCAATGGACATTTGAGCTAGTTGTGATGAGTTTTAAATAATCCATTCCATTTGATCTGTACTTCACTAACGTATGTTCTATTGCAGTCGGAAAGGAAGAGCAGCCACTACCTTACCTATTATACCTGCAAGGTGGACCTGGTTTTGAATGCCCACGACCAACCGAAGCAAGTGGATGGATAAATAAAGCATGTGAAGAATTTCGAGTTGTTTTGATGGATCAGGCATGATTTTTTCGGCAGTACTTTATCAGCACTTAAATTTGGCAATGAGCTGTCTTTTTGCTCCAGCTGATGTATGTTTCTTGCAGCGAGGAACAGGTTTATCCACCCCTTTGACAGCATCATCTATGCTACAACTGAAGTCTGCAAAGAAATTGGCTGACTACTTGAAACATTTTCGAGCTGACAGTATTGTAAATGACGCGGAATTTATTCGAGTTCATCTTGTTCCTAATGCTGAACCCTGGACTATTTTGGGTCAGGTATTAAGATTGTGATTCTGACTTAACTGTCATCTTTGGTGATTCCTTAGGTTTAACCATTCTTCTTGTAATTAGTTTATTCTTATTGCCTAATATTTTCGGTTCTGGAAAAGAAAGTAGTATTTAGTTGTTCTGTGCAATTTGCACATGGTCAATTGAAACCTGAGACAGTTGGATTGCTGATTCCTTGTTCCTTTCTTTCTTTTTTTTTGGTGGGGACGGTGGGTGTTTTTCTAGAGCTACGGTGGATTTTGTGCAGTTACCTACTTGAGCTTTGCTCCGCAAGGACTGAAACAAGTCCTTATAACTGGTGGGATTCCTCCAATAGGAAACAGGTGTACTGCAGAGGCTGTCTATGCTGCATGCATTGACCAAGTTATTCGTCAAAATGAGAAGTACTACAAGAGGTTTCCTCAGGATATTGAAATTGTTCGTGAGATTGTAAAGTATTTGGCAGAATCAGAAGGAGGCGGGGTAATGGTCTAATGGATATTCTATTGGGGCTTGAAAAGCTCTAATTCTAGCTATATCTTTCCAGTCTCTTGCTCATTCCTTTTCATTTTCTAACAGGTGCCTCTTCCATCAGGGGGCATACTAACCCCACGGGGACTGCAAGCTCTGGGTCTCTCTGGATTGGGAGCCAGTGGGGGGTTTGAGCGCTTGCACTATCTGTAAGGCTTCTGGATTAGACGTCACAAGTTGGAATTTCTGAAATTATATTCTTTCTTGTCCCTAATGGAAACTAAAATGCTCAGGTTTGAAAGAGTCTGGGATCCCGTGTTAGTTCCGGGAGCACCGAAATGTATCAGTCTCTTCTTCTTGAAAGCTGTAAGAAAATTTAAATATCTGCATTCCTACTATTCATGATTCGCTTAATTCAAACCTTCTTCCTTGTGATAAATTTTTTCCATTCATGCAGTTTGAGAATTGGTTTTCTTTTGATACAAACCCCCTCTACGCTCTTCTGCACGAGTCCATATACTGTCAGGTGAACATCCTTGTTTTCAATTCTTTTTTTGCTGGCAAAAATTTATTTCTTATTTGATTCACCGTGAATGTTACAACAAAGTGCAACCACTACATACAGATGAATTCCAATGTTTTGATTTTTCTGTGCAGAGTAAAATTCTAGTGATAGTTATTGATACATATTAGGCTCTTTTTTTTTTTCTGGAACTTTCTTGTCCCTTAATTACCTTCATTTGCATAATCTATCGAGAAGGGAGCTTCATCACGATGGGCTGCTCACAGAATAAGAAGTAACGAGGAGAATAAGTTTGATGCAGTCAAGGCTGCTAAAGAAGGACGGCCGGTACTTTTCACAGGAGAGGTAGGCCTAAACCATTTAACTCCGTACTTGATAAACATCAAGCAATATGAAAAAATTATTATTCTCGACCATATTTGGAGTATCTAATTCCTACTCTAAGAAAATAAACTCGAGTTTATGCAGATGATATTCCCATGGATGTTTGATGAGATTCATGCCTTGACACCTTTTAAAGATGCCGCTCATTTATTAGCTGGGAAGGAGGATTGGCCACCCTTGTATGACATTACCAAACTGAAAAATAACAACGTATGCTGCATTTCTGTTGTACTAGGTCTTCTGGCGTCATAACTCTGCCGACATTCTTTGTTGAGTTTTGCTAACCAACTTACACGCCCTGGTGGCAGGTACCTGTTGCTGCTTCAGTTTATTTCGAAGATATGTATGTTAACTTCAAGCTGACCATGGAGACAGCTTCTCAGATAGCCGGAATCCGACTCTGGATAACTAATGAATACATGCATTCCGGTCTTCGTGATGCTGGGGGACTAGTCCTTGATCATTTACTAGGAATGTTGAATGGAAAAAAGCCCTTGTTCTGATTCCAGTGCGTTCTCTTCCAGCACATTTATTTGTTCTGATCATTTATTTTTTTAAGAATGTCTTTGGGTTCAGTGAATAAGCCGTATCTTTGTGACATCTCTTGATCTGCTCGAAGTTTAGGGCGAGAGATTGTATATATATATATATATATATGGTTATCTTGGTTTGTGCCATTCTACATTTTGATATCATATCATAACATAAGACCAAGTTTTACTATTAATAGATTTTAATTTTGATCTTTTATTTAAATACCCAAAATAACCTTCGTAAATTTTTCCCTCTACTAAAACAATCCAATGTTAAACGTCGGGTAAATAAAGCAACTGCAAGCTGTTAACAGAGCAAGAGAGCAAAACACTGATAGCAAATTGATAAAGCCTCATAAGAAAAAAGCTGCAACACAAATCCCGAATTAGAAGAAAAGTTTCCTGTAAGTTAACGAGCTTGGATCTGCATTTAGGGAGAGGAAACTGAAGAGATTAAAGATCAGAGAGAAAGAGAGTGGAGAGCGAATAAGAGTAAAAAATCTCAGTGCAGGTTTTTTATTGAATAATTTTTACTTGCTCATTGAAGAATTTTAATGCCATTTCAAAGCTTTTATTTTCAAAAGATAATGTCTTGGTTTAAAAATAAATAATTTTGAAAAATTTTAATTTCTAAAATTAAAATAAGCCTGACCATCCCAAACTTCCGAAGCCCAGCCCTACCGTCAGAACGGTGTCGTTTTGGGGAGCTTGTTCTCGCCCCCTTTTCACCAGCGGGCCATCAGGTAAGAGGAAGCAGATTAGGGTTTTCTCCATTTTTGAAAAAGACGGGAGAAAAGGCAAAAGGGGGAGAAAAACGAAAGCAAAAACAGAGAGGATAGGGAGACGGGAACGAAAGAACAAAGCAAGGGAAGAAGGGAGGACCGACAACGAAAAGATAGCAGAAGGTTTTGAAAGGGGAATTCCAATCCGGGTTCCCTAGGTAAACCCAAACCCACAGATGATTGTATCTTGTTGTTGTTAGTTAATATTCTCAGGGTGTAATCAAAATGAGTATGAAATGTGCATGTCTAAGTTTACTTAGTATTGATTGAATTTGAATAAAGGAGAAGGATTTTATTGAAAATGTAGGGAGACTAAAGGAAAATACTCTATCGAAATGTGAACTTGAATTATTTTTCTAATATGCAGATGAACAGAAATGTGGATTGTTTCATTTGGGTCCATATGAAATGGCATGACTACTTGTGAAGTGGTAGACGGAGTACTGTTTTGGCACGAAGAATAATCTTTTTGAAATTCAGTTCATTTTTCTTTCCTTTTAAATCTGTTTGTAGTTTTATTACTTTGGATCACTGACATTAAGATTAGAGGGGCTGTTTTGACAATAATTATTTATATAAATTCTAATTTCTTCGATGCATGAATGACACTTGAGTTAATTTAGGTTTATGGGTTTATCATAATCTCAGTTTTGGTACCTGGTTTCTTTTCTCCGTTGCTTATTTTCTGCTTGAAATCAGTCCCTTCAGGATCTGTTCAAGCTCAGATGCCTGCATCCCCCTTTTGTGGCCCATTTGTGAATTTTATTTAGATTATGGTTTTCATTAAATACTCCTCCTAGTTGTTGCTGTCTTGCAGCTAATGGCACTGTTTTCTAATCATTTTGGTATAAAATTGATTATTTCAGATAGCCTTTTTCAGCATTTTTTTTTTTTTGCGTCATCCAGACCTTGAGAAAATTCTGTTTTCCAGCGGCAAGATGAATGCACAATCTGATTCAATCGTATTCAATGTAGATTAAACATTTCTTAGGCTCCTAATCTTATTCTATGTCAATTGATAGGATTAAAAAATATTAGAAGAAAAGGATTGATGTAGGATTATAAGGATGCATGAAATAACCTAAAACAAGGCTGCAATGTCTTTTGTTTTCTATGTATTATAAGAATGCATGAAGGTCACTGTTTGGATCAAAACAGGGAAGAGCCTGGACTGTTTCGTGCTCATGATTCTCTCTCCGTTTTAGGTTTTTCTGCTTAGTGGCTGTTTGGGTTGATTAAACCAAAATGTGATGTTGTAAAACTAGGAAGATAGGAGGTTGTTTTGGTTTTATTTAAACATGAGTAATTGGTGATTAGGTGTTTGCAAGGACTAAACTATGCTTGTTCTGGTTTTTCAAAATGGATGACATGCCCTAGTAATGGACAGATTTTTGCATGCGTTCTTTCTTCAAGTTTTTAGATGCATTTGATTCCTTGTCCATTTTGAGCATCGGATATTTATTTTTTGTTTAACCATATTTAAATTCTATTCCACCGGATGGGTGCCTAACCAATTCTCATCTGGTTTCATTTTTCGAACTTAGTTTCTCTTTGCTAGACCAGTGTGTGTGTGCTTGGTGTGTAATCCTGCTTTAAATGGATTAGTGGTAACTCCTCTGCATTAATGTATATTTATTTATTTTTGCAGAGTTTTTGGTCCTGCGTAACAATTGTGACAGTTTTGCTCAACTATTTGTCGATAAAAAAATTTGTAACCCCACCATGACCTGATTTAGTGGCAAAAATATAATTTGTTCATTATGTAAAATGTTTATTTTCATTTTTGGTTAGGTTGCTACAAGAGGAAGTGTAATGATTTAGGTTCTAATTTGGTTTTTGGCCTTTTGCTCTGTTGATTTATCCTCATTTTTGGCTTTGTTTTGCTGTTTTTACTTTTTATCGGATTTAGCTGTCTGCAGTCACTGCTTGTATCACCTGTTTTAAAATCATGCTTTAATGAATAATAATTGATAGATTAGTTTTCTTGGAGAGGGAGACTGGATCAATGGAAGGCAAACTTAAATTATCGTTTTCACCAATTTCCCCATTTATTTGTTTTTATTTGAATGGACTTTATTCTTTCCATCTGTTAGGGTTGTAAATATTGGTTGCTTTTTATTTTTTATTTTTATGAGATTTAGATGATGACTGTAAACATGCATATATATATATATATCTATAGTTTAGGCCCTAATGACTTTGTTCTTGCCAGAAGAAGGTGCTTAATACTTTTCTATCCTCTTAACTTCCCTAACTACTTTTATTTTAACCACTGTTGGTTTTTGTTTTAAACCGACCAAGTTGTTGTTGACTCCATTTTTTTATTGTAGTTAATTTATGTATCACAAGTAATAAGTTAAAAGGTCTTAATAGTGATTACTACAATGGCTCTCTCTCTAAAAATTGTTCTTTTTGTTTCTGGAATTTTTAGATTGAGAATGCGGAGATCATTAATGTGGTTGGCTAGACCTCTTGTGTCAACACGAGGGTTCTGCACAATCTCTGATAAGATTGTAGCGTCTGTGTTGTTTGAGAGATTGCCGGTTGTTATTCCAAAAATTGATCCGGTGATTTATGCATTTCAGGAGTTCTCGTGAGTTTCTTTGCTTTTTCTTTTCTTTTTTCTTTTTCTCTTTCTTTCTCTTTTTCTTGTCATTTCCATTATAATGGTGAAATGATGGATACATGTAAATTCCATTCCAAAAATGTATTAGAGATTTGAAAGGAAAACAAGAATTTGGTTTTAGTCCATTTTATAGGAGAAGAATACAATTGTACATGGGCAGTACCCTCCCCTTTTTGGTACCTTGTTAATATATACCTTACACTTTTTATCTCAAAAAAGTAGGAGAAGAATACAAGGAAATAGTAAATTGTGAACGACAATGTGATCTTTCTGCACTACCTCGGACTTCAGAAGCCTGAAGAGCATTATTTGATACTGCAATAGAATATCTGAGTTTAACTTTACAATTACGCTCCTTTAATTCAATTCTTAACTTATTCTTTTTAATTCCTTTCTAGCATATCAATATTTCAAAAAAAAAAATTCCTTACTAGCATGTCACACTCAAAAATTACTTACTAGCATATCTTTGACATGTCAAATAAGGAATCCAAGTTAGAATTTGAGTGATTCAAATATGGAGCTTAACAGGAACATGCTAGTAAATCTTCCTCAGAAGGAGAAAAAATAATATGCTAGTAACAACTGAGAAGGATGGATGACAAGAATGGGATGAGAATTGAACCTAAGAGGCTATATAGGCAGTTAGGACAGGATATGATATATTAGACAAATGATCGTCTGTTTCTTCAGTCCAGCTTTCTTGGTTCCAAAAGGGAGTTTAAAGCATTTATCTGTTGGGTCTTTATTACAGCAGCTATTGACGTACTTAAATGCCTGACTTTCATTTTCATTTTGCCTTTATTCATTTGGTTACAGCTGTTGTTTTGGATTGCTGATGTGATGGATTTATTTGTTTCAATTGCAAGGCAGATTCCGCTGGCAACAACAGTATCGGTGCAGATATCCAGATGAATTTTTGGATATGTCTAAATCTAGGCAGGTTTCTAAATATAGCTTTTTTCCCTTGCTGGTCATCTTCTTGAGATGTGTTCTTAGCTTTTTATCCTTGTGGGTCTAGGCAATTCTGATTTGTGAATTTCTGACATGTGACCAAATAATGCAGGCAACTTTTAATAGTTCTGTAACATGCTGGTGCTGCCTTGTATATATTGTTAGATGGACTTAAAAATCATATGATGGTGCATATACATTGGAATGGCTGCCAAACCCTATATCTGCTATTTCTTTGATTTGCTTAATGTACACATGCTTCCAGAATAATTTCTTGGTTCTCATAACTTTGGCCGGTTTGTTGGAGTATTCATTTAACTATATGATATGCTACGGATGTTGGTAGCTGTCTAGTTAATACTGTTAAATTTTATCTTTGAGATTCCAGATAAGTTGTTAGAAAAGAAAAACGTGCAATTGGTGTGGTCAACTGCATTTTAAATTTGTTTCAATCTTTTGGAAATTTCAAAAATTGATGTTGATGTAGGTGTTACAAGAATGATAATTAAGCTTTTATTTCAATTGCTACTCGGTATTATGGAAGGATAAGACGCTTTAGTATGATGATGGTGCATTCTAGTCACATGGGCAACATTCACTTGTTAACTTGTTTTTTTCCCTTAAAAAATACATATTATAAAGATTGGTAATTCCCTACCAAGACATACTTCGATAGTCACTTGCAACTCATTTTCTCCATTTCTTGAATAATGAGACGTGTTTCTGTATTTGTCATGCTTGCTATATATATGTCAC
>NW_019014681.1:712671-730476 GCF_000150535.2 Carica papaya | reverse complement strand
CTTTAAATTTTATTATTTATAGATTATTTAATAATTTAATTATTATTTATGTGAATAAAATGTTAAATTAATAAATAATGATGGCAGGAGTTATTACCGTTGCACGCATCACACGTGCAACGTGAAAAAACAGGTGCAGAGGTTATCAAAAGACACGAGCATTGTCGTGACAACTTACGAAGGAATTCATAATCACCCTTGTGAGAAGCTCATGGAAACCCTAACTCCTCTCCTCAAGCAGATGCAATTCCTCTCTCGCTTCTAATCCATACATGTATACTTACATATATACATATAACAACTATAAATCCTATATATATATATATATATATATATTTATGTACATTGGTTAATTTAACAAATCAGTAACCACAGATCTTAATTGTTATGTATACGTACCCGATACGTCAGAGTACAGCTTGAAATTGTGAAATGAAAGGAATTATGTATTTTCTTATTTCTGTATGTGCGCTTGAATGTGTGTGGAAGGTAAGCTGGGTATTCATAATTATTTTATACTATATTCGTATTCTTTGTTATATATAAGATATAATTTTTGCAATTATATAAAACAATATATATTCTTTTATATAAACCAAAATTATATTAAATTAAAAAATTTCTAATGAAGACATAAAAAATTATTACACGCTAATTTTTGTGTGAAAGATTTACAAGATGATTAAAGTGCTCATATTTTATTTTTATTTTTAAAATATTTGAACACTTAATTATTATGTACTGGTACATTAAATAGATAGATGATTATTATATATTTTATCATATTGGTTTTATTATAACATATTTATTGAAAATTATTTTATATTTAAAAAATTTAAATAGATAACTATTTATATATTATTAAATTAAATATAATATAATTAAGAGTAAAAAAATTGACATATATCAGTTTCTGATTTTATTTTATAGACATATAAATTACATTAATATATAAAATCTCGTAAATTATTCAAAAAATTGTCCTAATTGTTGAAATTATTTTTAAATTTTTATAATTTAAAAAAATTACAAATTCTTTTATATTATTTAATTAAAAAAGTTCTGATATCAAAAATTTATATTTCCTAAAAAATATCTATAGCTTAATGTCTGGAAGTACAAAAAAAATATTATTTTACTGATATTATTAATAATGCAGCATTCGTAACATCATTATACCTTCCTATTTGTGTGAATTGATAATTCATTAGCACTAAGAGTGTGCAATAGCCAATGGAATTGATTTAATCTGCTTAAATCAATCCGATTGTAGAAGATCAATTTGGTTAAATGAATTAATTTTTTCAGTATGGTTAAGGCAGTTTGATCACATCAAAATTCAGTTCGATTACAATTTTTTGGTGCCACAAATGAACCGATGGAATAATCGAAAACATATATATTACATTTAAATTATGATTATAGTAAATTTATATTATACTCCTTATTTTCTGACCAAGAAGAAAATAGAGAATTAGATACCAAAATACATCGAAATTGGTTTTTTGGTATTAAATTTTTTTTAATTGAATCGATCAAACATTCACTCCAAATCAATACGGTTTTAGCTTATTATGTATTTGAAAACCCTTGTTCAATAAGCGCTCTTTGGGAGCAATAAAATTTTTATCAATAATTGATAGTATTAGATATATGTAATCAGTGTAAATTTTGCAAATACATGAATTTTATTACAAATTTATAAATTTGGAGGGTTACTTGTGTATAAATAGCATGTTTTTTCAATAAGAAAACATAACCTCATTTTACACCATCGAAACTTTCTTTCCATTTTCTCTCTGCACAAATTGATTGAAAATTGAATCAATCTTTCTATTTTATAGTCTTTCTTAGTAGAATTTCATTGCAAAATTATCTAAAACTCATCATGGTATCAGAGCAATCCATATTTCTTTTAATTTCATTGTTCGCAATTTTTTTTTTGGAGCCCTAGCTTTGCTGTTCATCGATTGTAGATAGTAAAAATCAAAATTAATTACGTTCAAGTTGCTATGGATTCTACTCCGATTTAAGAGTCACTAAAGCATAAAGAATCAATGTCAAGTGCATATTACTTTCATTCGAACGAGAATTCGGTCAGTTAAACACATAGTACCTTCATCCGAACGAGAATTCAGCGCTTTAGCTGACATCTGTTGTCCTTACAGGTAATAACTATCGATCATGGTCTCGTGCGATGATGCTAGCGTTAAGTACAAAAAATAAAGAGAGTTTTATAGATGGATTAATTTCTGTTCCAAACAAGGACGATCCTTTGTATGAAGCATGAAAAAGATGCAATACTCTTGTTTTGCCTTGAATCATGAAGTCTGTGTCTCCCTCAATTGCACATAGTGTAACGTGGATTAATCATGCTAAGGATCTCTAGAAAGATCTACATGATTGATTCGCGCAAGATGATTTGATCAAAATTTCATATTTGTTAGACGAAATCAATTTCTTGAGACAAGAAAATAATTCAGTAACTGAACACTTCACTCAGCTCAAGATTTTGTGGGAAGAATTGGCCAACTTAAGACCTTTATATATTTGTCAGACAAACTTTGTGAATAGAAGATATTATGATGAAAATAAAGTTATAAGGTTTCTCAAAGAATTGAATGATTCTTTTAGAGTTGTTAAGACACAAATATAGCTTATAGATCCATTGCCAGCTTTGAACAAAGTGTTTGCTTTAGTGATTCAACACAAGCATAGTCTTAATGTTGTTGTTTTCACACAATAGTATGAGTCAAATATGCTTTATACTAGCAAAGTTCCTAAAGTGCCACATAAAATGATGAATGCCTATAATTCTAGAAATATGAATACTTACAATTCTGAAAATTTGAAGAAGAATATTGGAGTCGATAATAAATGTTCCACTTGTACTTAATGTGTGTTCGTTGGTCACACAATAGATAAATGCTACAAAAAATATAGTTATCCACCTGGATACAAGCCCAAGCGAGGGAATGTGTCCGCTGTCAATCAACTGAGTGTTCAGGTTCTAGAGAACAGTGCATAGTTATCTGAATCCTATTTGAGATTCGGTTCCCAAAGTAATGTTTCAGGTGATTTTTCTTTTCCATTCACAAAAGAACAATGTCAGAAAATATTAGCCTTGATTCAGCCACAAACACCTGCTGTACAACCAGTTCATGTCTCACAAATTAACACTCTTGCAACCACCTTTAAGCTTACTTCAGAATCAGGTATCTCTTATTTGAACTCAAAAATCAAAACCTATGATTGGATTATCGATTCTGGTGATACTAATCATATTGCAAGTTCTCTTGAGATGTTTGATTCTTATAAAATAGTAGGAAATGTTTTCATTAAACCACTTAATTCACAAACCATTCCTATGACACACATCGGTGATATTCACATTATATATACATTTGTTCTATATAAAGTTTTATTTAACCTCAACTTAGTATCAATATCATGTCTATTAGCTGATTAATTCTTGATTCACCTTACCATATACTATTCCATGAAAATTATTGTATTATTCAGGATTTCAACAATAGAAGATGATTGGTACAACCAGAGAGAAGAACGGGTTGTACTATCTTGAAGCAATTAAGACCAAGTGCTGTAATGTAGTAAAATCTGTTACATCTTTTTTATTTAATTGTAATTCTTTTGTTCACCAACATTTGTGGAATTTCGATATTGGTCATCTTTCACCACTAACATTAAGAATAATTCATCAGATTGATAAGTCTGTTTTACTTTATACTCTTAATGCATGTGACTTTTATCACTTTACTAAACAAAAAAAATACCTATAACACCCAATTTATTATTTTTATTTTTTCTTATTATTTTGATATATATTAGAATTTTAGTTTAATTTTTTCAATATTTAATTTATAAAATTTTAATTTAATTTAATTTAATTTAATAAAAATAAAAATAAAAATAATAATGATAAAATAGGGTAAAATTATTTTTGGAATTTAACTGAAATTGATTTTGGGAAAAAGGGATGAAAATTTGAATTCTGGGGTGTTTTTGAAAAGAAAATCGAAAACTAGGGGTCAAAATATAATTTACGAAGGTTGTGCCACGTCAGCAGCCACATCAGCAGCCCAGTCAGTGGCCCCGGCCAACCAGAACATGTCGCGTGGCAAGGAAGCTGACGCGGGAGACCACGCGGGACGGAGCCACGTGAGCGATCCGCGTGCACGCGATCGAACAGTCCAGATCTCACGCGTGCGGACGGCCCAGATTGAATTGCGCACGGACAGCCCAGATCGTATCGCGATAGACGGCCAGATTTAATTTCATTTTAATCGCGATCGGATGGTCCAAATTAAATCGTGATGGACGGTTGAGATTAAAAGAAAAATGTTATAAATAACCACACCCACACCCGACCCCAAACTCTAGCTGCCAGTGCCCTCCTCGGAGAAGAAGAACCAGTCGCCGGAGGAGCCGGCCGCCGCCACCCGCCACCGCACCGGAGGGTTTTTCGACCGTCAAACGAGGTAAATTTTCTCCCTTTGGCTTGTTTTTCGATGCTGAATCCGCCCATGGATAAATCGGAGCCAAACCACCGTTCAATCGGCTGAAAAATACCACCGAAGTCTAGCGGCGCTGCCGCGGCTTCCCTCGATTTTTGCCTCCGATGAGACCCTTTTCGGTTCCTGTTCGATGCAATTTTTACACCACTGTGATCACCGTCCTTTTCTCTAGAGGTTGACCGGAACAAAACATCAAACCGCGACTCGCGCCGGAGAAGCTGCTGCACTCGAGAGCTCCGCCGCCGGTAGGTCTCAATTTTTCGTATTTTTTGGTCCACCGAGGGCCCTAGGGTTATTTTATCACAGGAACCAATGCAATTTTGGCCGAATTCGGCCAAAAACGGCCAAGCCGAGGCGGATCGCTGCCGCGGGCGGCGGTGCCGTCGCCGGAGCACGGCGGAGCTGCCGTGCCGGAATTCTGATATTGGCCGAAAAGGGGCCCTGTGGGACACGTGTAGGTACCGGTAGTGCATTTCAGTTTTCTGAAAAAAATTCAGGGAATTTATGAATAGCCCGTAGACACACTGTAGAGCCGATTTCAGACCCCGAAATAAGAAAGGATCTCTCACCTATTTCCTATCATGGTATTAAAACTCAATAAATGATAAAACGGTATTTCATAAATTAATATATGTGTATAATTGCTTAAGGTTACTAATGGAGCCCGATTCTAATGTGTTTTTCGGTCAGTTATTGTATGATCTATGTTTCAGTTTTAAATGCAGTATGGTATTTGATGTATTTATTTTATGGTCTCGTATACATCAATCATGGTTTCTTTTATTATGGTTTAAATTATGGTAAACTCGATGTTGTGTTGTTTTGTTTGGTGTTCATTATTAGTTTACGTGTTTGTGTATAATTGGATAATTGAGACTAAGAAAAATAGGAAAAAAGGTCATGTGAATTGATAAATGGATAATGTGGACAGCTTGAGTAGATATCCTGGGAGATGGTAGACGGACGGGTCCGTAGGGAACCCTACCGGGAACGTGGTCTCTCATATCGGACGGGGTATGTAGACTTTATGTGTTTTGGCGCCCATACTGGAGGGGGTATAGGGACGGCCCGTTTTACCCTCATACCGGACGGGGTATTGAGGTTTATGGTTTTGGCGCCCATACCAGACGGGGTATGGGGATGACCCTGAAATCAGGTTATTGATGTTAATGGTTCACGTGTAGCGGGGACCCCCTATGGATCCCCATGGATAATAGTAGGCTGGCAAAAGAATAAATTTATTGTCTGATTATTGAAGTGCAAAAGTATGACATGTGCTATGTTATAAAGTGTATATGATTTTATGATGGTTATCATGCTGTTATTTTCACATATTATTTTCACAAATCTCACCGAGGTAAGTGGACAATAAATGTTTTTATTATTAATAAATGAGTTTGTTATAAATTATGCTCTATTGGTCGTTTTTGTTTTCTACCAATCTTTACTTCCGTGGCAGTGAGATAGTGTGATGTCTTTACTGGGTTAGTGTAGCTCATTCCTTACTTAACCATTTCAGATCAGGAAGACGTGATTCCCGAGCCCGTTCCGCAGGAAGACGGCGAGTTAGATGCCTAAAGATTTTATAGTTCTATTTATAGTTTTTATTTCGAGTACTTCTTTTAATTAGCTTATTCTTTCATATGTTGAATACGTTTATGGTTATTGTGTAAGGGATGTTAATCAAAATTTTTATTACGCTTCCGCATTTAAGATTTTTAATACATATATCTTCACTTAAATTTCCAGAGTCGTTACAATACCATCTTTTCTTTTAAGCTGTACAGATAGTCTTCATTGTTTTGACTTGGTACATTTTAATATTTGGGGGTTAGGTTTCCATTGCTTCCCTTTATGGTCACCACTATTTTTTTACTATCGTTGATGACCTAAGTAGGTCTACATGGTTGTACCCTATGAAGAACAAAGCATAAATGAGGAAAATAATGGTTGATTTTTTTTGTTTTGATTGAAACGCAATTTAGTGAAAGAATTAAATGTATACGGATTGATAATGGAAAATAATTCAACATAGCTGAATTCTTTGCATCAAAAGGTACAATACATCAATGTTCATATCCGTATATACCTCAGCAAAATGGTGTTGTGGAAAGAAAACACTAACACATTTTAAATATGATTCCTTTTTTGCAGTTTCAAGCTAGTCTGCCCATGAAATTTTGGGCTGATTATATACTACATGTAATTCATTTAATCAACCATATACCTTCCCCGATCATTAACAATAAAACTCTATTTGAGCCTCTTTATAATTATGTTTCTCAGTACAAACATCTTAAGGTTTTTGGATGTTTGTGTTATGCTTCTAACTTGGCATAACAAAAATCTAAATTTGATTCTAGCACGTCTAAGTGTGTATATTAAAAGATATCGACTCTATAATATAGATCCTCAAAAAATATTTGTTTCCCGTGATGTTGAGTTTGTTGAGTATGTCTTTCCCTTTTCTTCTTATTCACCTGAGTCTTTAGATGATTTTGCACCCCCCAACATCCTTGATTCTGTAACAAATTACAACAATGTCGTTTGGTCTGCTAGACATCAAGGTAGTTCAACCTCATGTCACTCTCAAGCATCAATCAGCCCTGGTAATGCTTATTCTTCCTCACCTTTTGATAATTTTGTTTCATTATCCAATAATACACCTGAATTTTTTGCTATTGTATCTGATATATCACTCCATCCCGAGCCACAACAAGTTGATATTCACCTTAGAAAATCTACTAGACTTAGGAAGCATCCATCTCATTTGCATGACTACTTGTTATATGATCATAAGTCTCAGAATTAGTCTAATTCATTCACATCGCACTGCATTTCTAAAGTGATTTCGTACAAAAACCTTGACCCTTCTTATAAACCATATATTCTTGTAATGTCCCAAGAAATAGAACCTGAAAATTATAACCAAGCTATTAAAATTCCATGCTAGAAAGAGGCTATGAAATCTGAAATAGATGCTTTAGAAGAGAATCATATAGGAGATTTAGTCACCTTGCCCAAGAACAAAACTTCCATTGATTATAAATGGGTGTTCAGATAAAGAGGAAAGCTAATGGTTCCATTGAGTGATATAAGGCACGATTAGTTGCCAAGGGTTATACTTACTAATATGGAGTGGATTATTTAGATACATTCTCTTATGTTGCTAAGATAACTACCATTCAGACCTTACTTATTGTGGCTGTAACTAAAGCTTGGTATTTGCACTAACTTGACATTAACAATGCATTTTTACATGGAGACTTGAGTAAAGAAGTCTACATAACTCTTCTCCTAAGTGAAAGCCTAATCAAGTTTGTAAATTAATGAAGAATTTATGCAGTTTGAATTAAGCTAACAGACAATGGTACTTTAAGCTCACTACTACATTGAAAGGTCAAGGATTTCTTCAAGTATATTCTGATTCGTCATTATTTTTGAAGTCTTCTGGTGCAAGCTTTATTGCTCTTATTATGTATGTATAGATCTTATTCTTACTAGTAATGATATGTCTCTCATTACCTTTATAGAAGATTTTCTTCATGATGAATTTCGTATTAAAGATCTTGGTGAATTAAAGTTTTTCTTGGGGCTTGAGATTGCTCGTTCTCTTGAAGGCATTAATTTTGTCAAAGGAAGTACACTTTAGATCTTTTACAATAGACAAGTTTTCTGGGTTGTAAGCTAGTATCTACTCCTATGGTGTCTTCTACTCGGTTAATAAAAGGTGACGGTTCTCATTTGGTAGATTCTACTTCTTATCAAAAGCTAATTGGTAAACTTCTCTACTTAACCAACACAAGGCCATATATAAGTTTTTCTGTTCAAGAACTATCATAATTCTTGGATGCTTTGACTCAAGTTCACTTACAAGTTGCTCATCGAGTCTTACGATATTTAAAGGGGATACTTGGTCAAGGTTTGTTCTATCATTCTCAGAATTATGTACAGCTAAAGACATTTAGTGATTTGGATTGGACTTCTTGTGCGGATTCTCACAAATTTGTTACTAAATTTTGTATTTTTCTTGGTACTGCAATTATTTCTTAGAAGATAAAAAAACACCAAACTGTTTTCATGTTCTTCATCTGAAGTTAAATATCGTGCACTTGTATATGCTACTTGTGAGATTCAATGGTTGTAATATCTTCTTTTAGATCTAGAAATTTGTCATAAACAACCAACTCTCGTTTATTGTGACAATTTATCTATTCTATAAATTGTTAAAACCTGGTCTTTCATGAAAAAACTAAACATATTGAGATAAATTGTCACGTGGTTCGTCATAAAATTTCTAAAAGGCTTCTTCGGTTGTTACCAGTCTTTTCGTCTCATTTGTTAGTGTATTGTTTCACGAAACCTCTTCTTGCTTCTCACTTCAATGGTGTAATGGTCGAGCTGGGTATTTAAGATTTATATACTCCACCTTAAGAGGGGGAGGGGGGTGCTATTAGACATATGGAGTTAGTGTAAATTTTGTAAGTATAGGGGCTTTATTGTAAATATAGGGGTTTACTTGTATAAATTTACACTGTATATAAATAATATATTTTTTTTTTCAGTAATAAAACATAACCTCGTTTTTCACAGTTAAAACTTTCTTCCCATTTTCTATCTGCACAAGTTGATTGAAGATTGAATCAATCTTCCTATTTCGTAGTCTTCCTTAGTAAAATTTTATTGCAAAATTATTCAGAACTCATAAGATAGTACTGCTATAAATTGTGTATGTATGTACAATAATTTTAATATAAATATGATTTATTTTTCAAAATAAAGAAAAGATTTTCATATATCATTGTTAAAATTATTTTTTAAAGGAAATAAAAATAATTGATTAAATTTAATATTAACTTATAAAAAATAGATAAATCATAGTTTACTATTATTTTTAAAAATCGTTTGTGTAAAATATATTATAAATTATGATTAATTTATAAAAGTCAAATAATTTTGTTATAGAATAATATCCACATTGTGACTCTTTTAAGTTTTGAAGAAGAACATGATCACGTTTTAGGCTTTCTGCCAAAAAAGGACATGTCAGTTAATTGACGGCATGGATAATCAGGCCCATCTTGATTACTCCCGAAGTCCCACGAGCTTTTTTGATTTTATTTTATTTTTTCAAAAAGACTGGGATAATTTAGTGCAAATATCTTTTTGTATTAAAAAATAAATAAATACCACATTATAAATATATTTTTTAAAAAAATTGATTTAATCAATATTGGTAAAAAAGAAATTACAATGAACCCAAAAGAGAAAGAATATATATATATATATATAAACTTGGTCAAAAGGATGGAATTAGTCTTGACAAAAAGAGGAAAATTTTGGGAGTAATAATTGACACCATGAGAATTCCACAAAAGAAGGGAATTGGAATATCCACATTATAAATCCCACTCTCCATATATTTTCTCTACTCTAAAAACGTTTCCTTCCTTGTTCATGCAAAAGCTACTCTTAACATCAATGGAGGTACTTATCATCTTCTATCACTTTCTTTTTCTTTTTCACATTTCTTTAATTTTTCTCTGTTATTATTGACATGGCAAATTTAGTTCAACTATTTATTTAACTTTTGTTTGTTTTTTTTTACTTGTATCTTTCTGAATTAGTTTAGATTTTGAATTAATTTCTTATATGTAGTATAAAAATATAAACATATTTATAGATTGGATGAATTTTTAAAAATTAGGGTCACCCGATAAATTCAAAAAGACTTATTTTTGTTTAATTAAATATAATTAGTTAAATAATTGTGGGTATGAGTCAATTTATATGTTTTGTATTTTTTTTTTATTGAAAAATTATATTATATTATTAATAAATATGTGTCATTTAATTAGGTGATGGGGAAAAGCATAGTACACGATGCACCCGATAAATCTCCATAAATTTAATTAAAAATGCAAAAGCTTACAATATGGAAAGAAACTCGTAGTGTTAACGCGTCAACAACCGACACGGCAGATATCTTAACTTGGAGAGCGCATGAGCACGCGGCCATCGCGTGTGTATTTTAGAGTAAATCTCACTCGTACACGTGTCAGGAAATGCCAAATACACGTGTCATGAATCTATTTAATATCCGTATGCATACCCACACCCGACTTCTTGTATATATATGTACAGGATGATTGTATAATTCCTAAAAATTTCAAATCGGAGTCTCCTAGCGAG
Organism: Carica papaya; assembly: GCF_000150535.2. Next base: position 719,749 of record NW_019014681.1, on the reverse strand, counting down.
TGTCGTCGTTCAAATTTGCATATAGTCATAGATTTGGTTTCTGAAAAATCGGAGGGTGTGACGATGTCGCAGTTGGTGGACAAGGCGAAGAACTTCGTGGCGGAGAAGGTGGCAAATATGAAGAAGCCGGAGGCTACCGTGACGAATGTGGATTTGAAGGGGGTGAGTCGGAGCTCTGTGGAATACAACGCGCAGGTTTCTGTCATCAATCCTTACGGACATCCTATCCCCATTTGCCAGATCTCCTACAGCCTCAAGAGCGCTGGAAGGTTTGATCCACTTCAACTCTTCTCATTTATACTCATTGATCTTCGTTGCTTCTTTGTTTTTTTGTTCATATCGATTTTTCTGGAGAATTCTTACGTTGTATCGTCACTTAAATGTGTAACTCATAATTATCATGAACAAATTACATCAAAACGATTATCCATTCAAGTATGAGTGCGTCTATGATTATAATCATTCGCTATATTGAAATTTTAGATAGTATGACGAGGTTTTGGGGAAAATGTTGGTGACTTGTAGAAGAAGTTGCAATTATACGGCTATGATTTTGGTTTAAATCATATGTCTAGGAACATGGAAGAAAAGTCCAACAAAGAGAGAATACATACACACACACACGCACATATATGTTCCCTTTTACTTTTAACAAGGGACCGATATATTTGGCAAGATTACTAGAGATTGACATTAGAGAAAGCACCCACTTCCCTTTCCTTTAATTTTGGATATATTCTCTCATTTAAGGTACTTATATTCCTTTTTTTTTTTTTTTTTTTTTTTTTAAGAGACGTGCTTCTTTTTTTCATTAAAGAAAAAGAGATGTGCTTCTTAGTTCATGACAAATTATTAAATCTTTTAGTAATTTGATTTCAACAACAATTTATAATGAATATATAAAATCACTTTTCTATCATTTAGATATATATTAGAAAATTGGTGTGGTTATTTTCGGAAAAAAAAAAAGAAAACAAAATTCTATTCTATTACATATACATATATATACTCAAATATCTCTTTATCTTATAAAAAATATAGGTTATTATACATTTAAAAATTTATGTTGGGCCAAGTTAGGGTTTAAAAAAGTTGATGAAGAAGTATATCCCAGAAACAAACTAACCGAGGTTAGCCCGATTGTTTATGCCCTCCCCTCTTTGTCGAGAGGGTTAGACTTTTACAGGCCAACAAAAAAAAATCTACGGCCAATAGTTAATGAATTGTTTGTTATGCCTTTCTACTTACAAAATTAGAAAATAATTGCTCGGGTCCCAAATTTTATGAACTAGAGTATTGGACTTAGTTGGGCCTGGGATTTGGATGCAATGAATAAAATAAATCTATTGTGAAAGAATTCCATGTCAGTGAGATTTTCTTTGTTAATGTTTGATTTGGTTTTATTTAATTTTTATGTTAGCTGAATTTGTAGAATTATATTTAATTTTTTTTATTTTGTATACTGAAAGTGGGTATTTCGATAATACTGAAAAAATATATTCCGTATTAATATGTATTAAGAGTAACATCAAATATTACGACTGTGAATTAGATGAGAATAAAATGAGAATTGAATTATACACAACCTAATTGAAATTTATGTTTTCTCCTACTTCATAATGAATTGATTCTCATAATGATCCAGAATGTTTTTAACTTAAATATGAATGTTTGAGGTTACATTTTGATGCTTGAGTAATGCATGTGTATACGTATATATTGTATGATATTATATTTGATAATATGAATTGATCAGAGAGATAGCATCTGGGACAATGGCGGACCCAGGATCACTGAAGGCAAGTGACACTACCATACTGGACGTGCCCGTTAACGTACCCTACAGCATTCTGGTGAGTCTGGCGAGGGACATTGGCGCAGACTGGGACATTGACTACGAGCTAAACTTGGGTCTGACCATTGACCTCCCCGTCATTGGCGACATTACCATTCCTGTATCCACTAAAGGCGAGATCAAGCTCCCTACTCTCTCTGATGTCTTTTAACTTCTATTTCCCACCACCTCTTCTCTTTTTTTTTTTTTTTCCTTTTCTTTTTCCCCTGTAATAATTAGGAGAACCAGATCCATGGATGTATTTCAAGTTATTGAACATGGCATGGTGGTTCAACTTCGCGTGCAATTATTATGATAACCAATATTTAAAATTTCTAATTTTCCATTTAATTATTATTTTTAACTATAATTATTAAATTGGGTTCAAAATGTGAAGTGAAAGTTATTTAATTTTTTTAATGAGAAATTATGAATTAAATATTGAGCCTTAATTTACGGTGAGATATACATATTAGATAAATCCCTGTAATAATTAGGATCAGTAGGTGCATGAATGCGTTTCAAGTCAATGAACATGGCGCATGGTGTTTCAACCTCATGTGCAACTACTGTAATAACTAATTTTTAAAATTAAACACTTATCATTTCGTTATGTTTTTTTTTAAGCTATAGTTATGTATGTAATTACTTAAAATTTACTGTCGCATACACATTAGATATGTAAAAGTATATCGAGAAGTAAATTATTTTAAAAAATTTATGCTAACGTTGTCCATTAAAAATATTTATTTTAAAATTAGATTGTAAATATATGTTTGAAAATTCAAATTCAATGAACCATAGTTTATTTTTCAAGCTAATATAAAAAGTAATTATGTAATGCCCAATTAATTTTAATGTATTTAAAATTAATTTATAAATATAATTTTTTTTATATTTTTAAATTTTAAATTAATGTAAAAATGAAGAAAAATAGGTGAAAGATGAAATTAAAAATAATTTTAGGAAAAAAATGGTGAAAATTTAAATTCTGAGAGTATTTTTGAAAGAAAAATCGAAAACTAAGAGTCAAAACGTAATTTAGAAAAGTTGTGCCACATAGAACGTCCAATCGGCAACCCCGACGAACCAGAACACGTCGTGTGGCAAGGGACGCTCATGCAGTGCCACACGGGAGGCCACGCGAGCGATCCGCATGCCCGTGATCGGACGGCCCAGGTTCGTTCCCATGCACACGGACGACCCAGATGCGTTCTCTCCCCAAATGTGATCAGACGGTCAAATTTAAACGTGATTAACAGTCTAGATCTACTTTCTATTTAAACACGATTGGACGGTCTAGATCAAATCAGGATGAACAGTCCAGATTCACTCCTTATTTAATTGCGATCGAATGGTCCAGATCAAATGCGATGGACTACCTAGATTGAAAGAGGACGGATATAAATAATCCTCCTCACGCCAAACCCTAACCCTAGCCACCAGACACCCTTGCCAGAGAAGAAGACCCAGTCGCTGGAAAGGAAAGCCGCCGCCATCCGCCGTCGCACCGAAGCCACTCCTAACCGCCAAAAGAGGAAAAAAAATTCTCTTTACTCATAATTCAATTTTAAACACCCCTATGGCCGAATCGGAGCAAAAACACTGGCAGATTGGATAGAAATCACGGGCAAAGTTTGGCGGCGCTGCCGCGAAAAATTTCAAAAAATGCCTCTGACGATGCCCTTTCCGATTCCCATTCTGCGTAATTCTTCTACAGTTGTAATTACTATTTCCTTCTCTACCGGTTGACCAAAGCAAAACACCCAACTGAAAAGGTGAGTTGGTGGAGCTGCCGCACCGAAGAACCCCGCCGCCGGTGAGTTTTAGTTTTTTATTTTTTTTTTGCCAATCGAGGCCTCTTAATGTGTTTTCTCGTAGGAATTGATGCAAGTTTAGCATTTCAGGCATCAATTTGAGTAAGAATCTCTCACCCTATTCTATGTTATGGAATTGAAGTCAAATTAACAAAAATACGGTGTTTTGTGCAATTTAGAAAATATTCATAATTAATTATGGGTTACTAATGGAGACATAACCGGAAATTATTCACTGTTGATTTCTGTTGAATTATTTTACAGCTTGAATGCATAATAATATATATTGATCGATTTTATAATTTTGAATGCATGTATTGCTGCCTTATGTGACTACAATTGAATTGAAAAATTGGGATGTAATTATATTTCCTGATGCATGTTTTGTTTGTTTTACATGATTACGCTTAAATTGGGAAACTGGAGATCAAAAGTAAATGAAAAATTGTGTGATTAAGTGAATGGATGAAATGGTAGCCTTACTAGATATCCTGAGAGATGATGGATGGACCAGGTACATAAGAAATCCTACCGTGAACGTTGTCTCATACCGGATGGGATATCGAGTCTTGGTAATTTGATGCTCATACCGGATGGGTATAGGGATAGTCCGTTTCACTCTCATATCAGACGAAGTATTGAGGTTTAGTAATTTGACACTCATATCGGACGGGGTATGAGGATGATCCATTAATGGGAAATGTTAAAGGAAATGGTGCACGCATTGTGGGGACATCGCTATGAACCCCCATAGATACTAATAGGTTGATAAAAGAGAAAACTATTGTTTCAACCAATTGCATATGAAATCATGAGATGTGTTATATTATTATCTCTATAAGTTGTTTTGTAAATCTCGTTATGGTAAGTAGATGATAAATGATTTTATTTATGATAAACAATTTTGCTAAATTAAGAGCTCCATTAGTTGTTTTTATTATTTCTACCAACCTTCATTTCTGTATCGGTGAGTAGCGTGATCAAGATGAGCCACCCCTACAGCGAGAGGATCCCGAACCACCCCAGTACGACCATGTTCCTCCACAGTACCACCCAACACCACCACAGTATGATCCGGTACCCCAGCCACAGTACCACCACAGTATGGCCCGGGTGCCCCTATCGCATCACCTGACACCACCACAGTACAATCTGGTGCCTCCACTGTATCATCCAGGATCACTGCTGGGCCACCCAGTCTATCCTTAGCATAGTCCAGTCCCTCTTCCATGGGACCCAGCTCCTCCCATGATGGACCCATACTACATCGAGAGATATAAAAGAATAAACTCATCTACTTTTACAGGGGGATCCTCATTTGAAGAGGTCGAGTACTAGTTAGCTGAGACAGAGAAGGCCTTCATGATTTTTGGGGTGATTCCCAAACAGAGAGTCATTTTTACTACTTATATGCTGGTGGGAGAAGCAGGTCGCTGGTGACAACTCAAGCAGGCCACCATGGCCTTTCTACTCACTTGAGAATAGTTCCTAACAGCCTTTCATGCAGAGTACCTTCTAGAACATCTCTGACATCTGAAGGAGATGGAGTTTGCACACTTGGTCTAGGAGGACATGACTGTATCAGAATATACTCAAAAGTTTCTAGAGTTGGGCTGGTATTCCCCTAATAGCATGATGGATGAAGGCAGGAAGGCAAGAAAGTTCGAGTGGGGTCTCTGTCTTGAGATCAAATAGCAGTTATATGTGTTCGAGCTCAGTACTTACTTGGCTGTTCTAGCTAAGGCACAATTAGTGGAGAGGAACCTTCGCATTTTCCCTCAAGTAGTAAGGAACCTCAGGCCCTCGGCTCCGTACCGTAGACCAACCCCTACTGCACCTGTTCAACAAAACAAGAGACTTAGGCCGATGACTCAGGCTCCAGCAGCAGGACACGATAAGACCTGTCAGCACTGTGGCAAGGATCATGGGGACCGACCCTACTATTGTCTCAACAACACCTGCCGCGTATGTGGTAGCGCCCAACATTATGTAAGGGAGTGCCCGAGGAACCAGAACCAAGCCAGACCTCCTATCCAGGACAAGACTTACAACCTCACTCAGCATGATGCAGAAGATAACCCAGACGTGGTACATGGTACGTACACTATTTATAACCATCCTGCTCATGTTTTGATTGATACTGGTGCATTGCATTCATTTGTTTCACATATTTTTGCATCAATGTATTACCTGAAAAGTTTGATTCTGTATTGTTTGTGTCTACTCCTGGGAGTAGAACATTACTGGGGGAGGTTGTATACAGAGCCTGTGTCATAAATATAGCAGATAGAAAATTGAGTGTGGAGCTAATATAAATTAACACGAGGGACTTTGATGTAATTTTAGGAATGAATTGGCTAGCGGCGTATCACGCCACCGTAGATTATTTTCACAAGAGGGACTGTGTCATAAATATAGCAGATAAAAAATTGAGTGTGGAGCTTATAGAAATTAACACGAGGGACTTTGATGTAATTTTAGGAATGAACTGGCTAGCGGCGTATCACGCCACCCGTAGATTATTTTCACAAGAAGGTGTATTCAACCTTTCTAATGAGAAGTTATTTACAAATTAATAAAATTCTTTAACATGTGTTTCCCTCATGGCAATTTTTCTCATTATCAAATATTTAAACCCAGCTGTTTTCTCTAACTAGACAAACCCAAGAAAAAAATTTGTATTCAAGAGATTTCGGTAGTCCGAGACTTTTCAGATGTATTTCCAGATGAATTATCTGGACTGCCAATGGACAGAAAAGTCGAATTCATCATAGACCTTCAGCCAGGCACCCAGCCTATTTCGATTGCTCCTTACTGCATGAGTCATGTTAAGATAGAGGAACTAAGGAAATAAATCACTGGATTGTAGGACAATGGATTCATTTGACATAGTGTGTCATCTTGGGGTGCCGGAGTCACATTTACGAGAAGGGGAGATGAGACATTGAGGTTATGTATTGACTACAGAGGTCTGAACAGGGTCACAATCAAGAACAAACACCCCCTCCCTAGGATCGATGACCTTTTTGGTCAGTTGCAGGGTGCCTAGGTCTTCTCCAAGATAGATCTGCGTTCAGGTTACCATCAGATAAAGATTAGAGCAGAAAACATTCCCAAAACGGTTTTTTGAACCAAATACGGACACTATGAGTTCCTGGTCATGCCATTTGGACTAACCAACGCTCCAGACATCTTTATGGACTTGATGAACAGGGTTCTTAAATAATTTCTGGATCAGTTTGTCATTATGTTTATTGATGATATCTTGGTTTATTCACAAAGTAGAGAGGAACACGCTCACCATCTGACTCAGGTTTTACAGGTTCTTAGAGAGAAGAAGTTGTATGCAAAGTTGAGTAAATGTGGATTCTGCCTTGAGCAGACTACCTTTCTAGGGCACATCATATCAAAAGATAGAGCGTCAGTT
>NW_019014681.1:680324-701626 GCF_000150535.2 Carica papaya | reverse complement strand
TCAAGAAAATCAACATTGCGGGAATCATTCGGTCATGCCGCCATTCAGGTGTTTTCAGACATCACATATCTTTTGAATGTTCAAGATATCTTATGAACACCATCTTAATTGTTCTTGGTCATAGTTTTTTGTGCTTGTGGGTTGTGTTATGCACATAGCGTGCCGACCCCCAATGATGTAAATGATTTAAAATGGGCATTTTGTCATTCCATAACTCAGGGAGTGACTGATATACTTTTACTTGGTACACGGTTAAGGATGTAGGTTGTCATTCCATGTTATCTATATTCATTATAAAAAAAGTGAGTTTAATCCAGATTGAAATATAATTTATACAAGGTCAAATGCAAACAAATAGGTTCTAATACTACTGTTAGAAAATTAAAATTAACCTTAATGTGAAAACAATAAGATAAGATGCTTGTTTTTCTGTTATTGGAGAATGATCCTTAATTGTTGATGCTCTTGATTGCCTATGTTTTCTCTCAGATGTTAGTAGAGTTTCGAATAATTTTCACATCTTAAAATTCAAGTAGTTCATGGTTTAACTCAATGTAAGAGAGAGAATGATAATATATTATTTTTTTTTTGGTATTATCTTCTTCCTTAATTGAGATAAGTAATTTTTTCTACTTTATATGCACACCAAGAGTCATATTTTTTACAAAAAAGAGTTTCTCTTTTACCGGATCACGAAGAATCGTGTTTTTTTACAAGGGGTATTGTGGGCATTCCCAATGTTATGCAATAGTACTATTTGGCTAAATTCATATTTTCTCTTATATATTTGTATATATAAATCCGAACGAACTGTGTATTAATATTTATTATTTGTAAAATATTTTTATTGCAATGGATATATATACATAAATTAATCAATCAAATATATATTAAAAAATTGTATACTAACAACTTAAAATTGTAAAATAAGAAGGAATATGAAGAAAGAAAAGAAAATAATCGAAAACCTTACTTTAATGAAAAAGAAAAAAAAAAAGCATTTTTCATTATTATTTAACTTGTCATTATTGGCAAAACAAAAATTAATTGGCTACTATTCGTTTTGCTCTGCTGTATTCTTTTATAAAAATTTGAATATAATATAAAATTTTTGTGATCTTCACACAATCTTAATAATGTTACTTGAATAAAATTTCCTCGTAACTATTAAAAAGTGTCACCTTATGCAACTATCATTATATTTATGTATCAAGATATAATTTCCAGCACTATTAATTTGTACTTCATTTTCTCCATATTATGTTATGACTGTGTGTGTGTGTGTGTGTGTGTGTGTGTGTATATATATATCTATATCTTTATGTGAGAATGTAAGCCCCCAAAACATTTTTCTAATTTTAGTTATTGAAGTCCGGTTCTAGATCGGTGTTCAAATGTGTGTAGATTGTATTACAAATCTTGCCCACAATGCAGGGCGAATGGGGTGCTCACAAGTTATAGGACATTTAAAGACATGTGTGACTGATACGGTAAAGTCCTTAACAAAAGTAAATATTCATCTCACTGGTATTGGAGTGAAGAGTGTGCATCTTCATTATATTGAATTTGCAGTACGTATCTCTATCAAAAATCGTATATTAAACCATCTCCCCATTCCAAATATCTCCTACAACTTCAAAATGGGTGGCAGGTTTGAATCGAAATTCTCTCTCATGATATATATATATATATATATATATGTTATCTAATTTATTTAAAAACATATCTCATTCAATATACTTATATATTATTGTTATAATATGAAAATCGTTTGAAAATTAGTTAATTGAAAAAAAAAAAAAAAAAAAAAAAAACTCATTCTAGTAACATTACATTAATAACAATTCTCATAAACCTAACTTATATTGATTGTAAAAAACATTTTTATGCATAAATAATTATATTTTATATAAATACAGAGAAGTTTCAGCGGGAGAAGTAAATTCTGAATCATTAGACGCAACCGATAAAACGAATATGGAATTCATACTGAAGGTGCCATATAATATAGTAATTAGCATCGTAAAGGATGTTGGTTCAGATGGAGATGTTGACTATGAAATTCATGTAAATCTAACATTTCATGTCCCTATCATTGATCATATTACAATTCCTTTATCTAAGTCGGGCGAGATCAAACTCCCCCTTCCATTCTCCTCGGCTCCTCCTACTGAAGATTCTACCGAAGGCAGTCAAGAAGAGTCCTCAACCCAGGTATACATATATAACTATATATCTATATAGCTTATATATATGCCAACTCAATCTTATTTTCATATGTTTAAATGAATGGTGCATCTATTGCTTAATTATAGGATAATTGAGTTACTATATAGCTTATATATATATATGCCAACTCAATCTTATTTTCATATGTTTAAATGCATGGTGCATCTATTGCTTAATTATAGGATAATTGAGTTAAACATAATCTATCTATGTATTTATTTTTTTCACATTTAAACAAGTTATTACACCATTAAATCTCAAAAGATTATATTTCCATTAGCTTAGCAATTTACAGAAGGGATTTATAGGAGTTGAATATAAATTGACACTTCTTATAATTATAATTAGTTTATTTTAAATTTTATTAAAAAATTATAAAAATAAAGTTTTAAGAATTGCACCAATTACTTAACTCATTTATAGTTCTAAATTATTTAATAATTGTTATTATTTATTATGAAAAAGAACATTATATAGGATAGATTAATAAATATTATTTAGAAAAATGATAAATTAATAAATAATGGTCGCAGGACTGATTACCGGCGCACGCATCACAAGTTTGACTACGAGGTAAACTTGGGTCTGACCGTTGACCTGCCCGTCAGTGGAGACGGAGACTTTACCCTTCCTCTATCCACTTCTATTCCCTCTGTATCCCACCTCCTCTCTGTGTAATAACTAGGAGTGGTAGATACATGAATGTATTTCAGGTTATTTTAAGAAATTTATACTAATATTATCCATTAAAATATATCTATTCTAAAAGTAGATTGTAAATATATGTTTGATAATATTGTATTAACATTTTTTTATTTTTCAAGCTAATATAAAAAGACAATTGTCTTTTATCACTATTAAAATTGGAAGTAGTAAATAAATGTAGTATCTAATATATTATTTGATTTAGTTTTCTTAATAGAATTTAGTGAATAGTGGGAATCAAATTGAATCATAAATTCATTGCTGATAAATTTGTGATACACTGTGATTCACTCGAAAAATTTGAACCCTTTTAATTTTTTAGAATTAAATTTAATTAAATTGAGTCAAATTAATTACTCTTGTTATTGAACTCGAAATAAATTATAGAATTGAAATCTTACATCCTGTATTATAACAACAGTTATTTGTACTCAATTTAATATTTTCTATAATTTTAAGATTAATTATTAAGTAAAATCTACATAATTTCTTATATTAATGATAATATAATATTCTAATTATGATATATAAGATGCACTACTGGTGTTAAACTCACATCTCTTAAGACCACCAACACCCCAACATGGCTATTTGAGGTGGGGCGTCGCACCATGTCACCGCAGACTTAAATAATCTTTCACTTCACATTCCTTACGCAGTATCTAATGATATTAGAATTAAAATATTTGATTAACTGTTAATTAAGATTGTAAATGTATATATACCTCACTTTTATTTAATGAAAATCAAGCTATTATTTTCAATTCTATAATAACAACTAAAAAATATAAATAATAAGCAACAATAAAATTTTTGTAAAAAATAGAGTTGGAGAAAATAACTTCGTTTAAGTTCTATTAAATTTTTTCAAAAAAAAAATAAAAAGAAAAATCCCGCCGAAAGTCAAAGGCTTTATGATGTGAACATGGACATGGGTCAAGTTGGTGGAGAGTATATTTTAATGTCAAGTGGGCCCATTACAAGGGGGAGAGGTAAAAGATTACAAGAAGTTTTCTAACTTTTTATCCAAACGTGGATCAATAAAAAAGATGGGATTGGACTCATTAAAGAAGTCCAAGAAAAGATAACAACATGACCATTAACCCAATGGTATAATAGTATATTATATTCACCCAAAGTGCAAGAGGAAAATAAACAAGAAATGGAAAAAATTCTGTAAGACATGAAAAGAAAAAATTCTCATAAAATTTTATTTCCTAATCATATGAGAAATCTTCACAATTAAAGATCAGGAAAGAGGAAAAATTGTTCATAAATTGCAAGCTATCTTGAGAAATAGAAAAGTTCATTAAATGTTAGATCTCGTGGAAAAGAAAAATACTTAAGAAAGAGGAAAATATTTTAGCATAATCTCTTCCCCTAAATTAGCCACAATTAATTAAGATATTCCCTATTTAAAAAAATTTCCTCATAGAAAAATCATATCTATGTTATTTTAGTTGTAATTTTCTTAATTCTTGCTCGCTTTTCATTTTAGTACAAATTTAATTTCCTATATAATTTCTATTATTAATTAGGAGATTATTTTTTCCTTATTATTCACATAGCGTACAATATAAATAGACATTCAATTTAGAGTTCATATTCAATCAGAATATTTAGCTTATTAACAAAATTCAAGTATTCTTGTTTTAAGCTTTCAAAGTTGCAAGAGTGAGTAATTGGGTTTTCAACCAACTTGTTGTGCTAGGAATTGGGATCACTTATTGAGATAAGTTTCGTGGTATCTTCTCAATTATATTTCTTTATTTTTTTTTCCAATTATCTTGGTTTTTACTTTTCTGTTGAGTGCAGGTCAAGTAGGGAGGGTTTATTTAGGGTATTGAGTTTCTGATTGCTGATGTATATGCGGGGTTTTGGATTTCATTCTTGATCTCAGATTCTGCATCAGTTGGTATAACAGTATAGGCTCTAGTAAATCTACTATCTTTGTTATTTACTATTTACATTTATTTCTTACGTAAAATTAGCACTTGTTACATAAAGTGTTAATTCATTTAGTTTGTTTCTAATAATTTTTTTGTAACGGCCTGTGAACTTGAAAAGAAATAAATTATGAATTGAATGCGGAAGCAAAATAAATAGTTAGGGTTTATATTCCTTACATAATAATTCAAATTACCCAATAAGGCTATGGGAATAACCATTTAAAAGAAGTAATGAAAAATCAAAGAAATAAATGCAAAATAAACAACTGGGCATCCTACTCACAACCCTGTTGTGGATCGAATTTTAGATCTTGGTTCTCTTGATTTGAAATGGTTAATGTAAGAGTGAGCTACACTAACCCAGTAAGAATATCACGCTATTCACCGACACAGAAATAAAAGTTGGTAAAAATCATGAAAACAACTAATAGAGCTCTTAATTTAAGTAAATTAGTTCATAATAAACAAAATCATTTACTGCATACTTATCGTAGCGAAATTTTCAAAACCAACCTATAAAGTCAATAACATAAACAATATAATAATCTCATATGCAATCAATCGACAACAACAACTTTCTATTTTATCAGCCTACTAGTATCTATGGGATCCATAGGGATGTCTCCACACACGTGAACTATTTTTTAACATTTTTAATTAACAGGTCGTCCTCATATCTCGTCCGATATGAGCACCAAAATATCATCCCACAATATCCCGTCCGGCATGAAGGTGAAATGAATCGTTCCCATACTTCGTCCGGTATGAGTGCCAAATTACCAATCCTCGATACCCCATCCGGTATGAGACAACGTTCATGGTAGGGCTCCCTATGTACTCGGTCCGTCCATCATCTCCCAGGATATCCAGTAAGGCTACCATTCATCATTTCACTTAATCAAACAATCTCTCGTTTACCTTTAATTTTCAATTTTCTAATTTTAACTGTAAATCACATAAAACATGGAATACATGCATCAAGGAAACACAATTTGGTTATCATACCAATTCTAGTGTATTATCATGCATTCAAACTATAAAATCAATCAATTAATTAAATATGGCAAATAAATAACCGGTTCTGACTCCATTAGTAATCTGTAATTAATTATGAATATTTTTTAATTTGTACAAAAGATCACATTATTTATAATTAAACCTTAATTCCATAACAAAAAATAATGTGAGAGATTCTTACTCAAATTGATGTCCGAAATGTTAAACTTTCAGCTGCATCTACTAGCGGTTCCCGGATTCCTTAAGTTTTTCTTCAAGTATTAAAACACGCTTCAAGTAGCTAGAAATACACCAAAAAATCCAAAATCAGTGTTAGAAATCCTTTTTGGCCAATTCTAGAATTCCGGCACGACAGCTCCGTCGTTCTCCGGTGATGGCACCACCGCCCACGGTGGCAGTTTGCCTCGGGTTGGATGTTTTCAGCCAGTTTTTTACACATCCCTGTGAGAAAACACGTTAAGGAGCCTCGGTTGGTAAAAAAAAATCGAAAAACCGAAACTTACCGACAGCAGAATTTTTCAGTGCGGCGGCTCACCTTCGTGGTTGGGTGTTTTGCTACGGTCAAACTGTAGAGAAAGGAATGGTGATTACAATAGTGAAAAATTACACGAAACGGGAATCGAGAAGAGCCTCATCAAATACAGTTTTTGTTTTTTCTCACGGCAGCGCTGCTGGGCTTTGCCCGCAATTTTTTGCTCATTCGTCGGTCCTTTTACTTCAATTTGGCCATGAGGGTGTTCAAAATTGAATTTCAAGTGGAGAAAAATTTTACCTCTTTTGGCAGTAGGAAGTTGCTCCGGTGCAACAGCAGGTGGTGGTCGACTCCCTTCCCAACGACTAGCTCTTCTTCTCCGCGCGCGCGGGGAGGGGGGGGGGGGGGCGAAGGAGGGGGGGTCTGGCGGCTAGAGTTAAAGTTTGGTGTGAAGATGGTTATTTATATCTGTCTCCTTTTAATTTGAGCCGTCCATCGCATTTGATTTGGACTGAAAGGGGAACATATCCGAGCCCTCCGTGCGCACAGGAACAAATCTGGATCGTCCGGTCACGGGCACGCAGATTGCAAGTGTGGCCTCCCATGTGACATCATGTTAGCGTGCCTTACCACATGGCGTGCTCCGATTCGTCAGGACTGCTAACTGGGCGTCTTATGTGGCACAATTTTTTTAAATTGTATTTTGACCTCTAATTTATGATTTTTCGTTCAAAAACACCCCCAGAACCCAAATTTTCACCCTTTTTCTCCAAAATTATTTTCAATTTTATCTTCCACCTATTTTTCTTCATTTTCACATTAAATTAAAAATTAAAAAATTATTATACATTAATTTTAATTATATTAAAATTAATTAGGAGTATTACATTTTTTATGGTGTTATTATAATTAAAAGAAGAGAGATTCTGGAAAAAAAAAAACAGAATATGTGAAAAAACAAACAGAGAGCAAAAAAAAGATGAGAGGTGTGTAACTCCTTGGGTTTTTTTTCAATACTACATTCAATATTTTGCATTAGCATTTGCATCGCAGAAACTCAAGTGAGTCATAGAGCGCAGCCGTCATTGGGGTAGAATAATTAGGTATAACATTTCGATTATATCCACAGGGATTAATCGGATCTTAAGCTTTAAGTCCATAATTGTCTTTTTCTACTCCTATTTTCATTCTTTCTTAAATGCTTCAGTTCTATTATACATCTAAGTTGTTAATTGCATCCTAATTACTTAGCTATAACCATAAACGCATCACAAATTCTTCTTCTGTGTGCTTACTTCTGAAATTTTAAAGAACAAGATCATTTTTTAAGATTCTTTGCAAAGTCTTAAAAGACAACCTTACTTGTCTTGATTCAAGAGATCAAATTCCAACACTCAACTTGACAGGAGAAGACATGAGAGATAAACACGAGTGATTGAGATGGAGTGATTTCTTTGTTTTATTAACATCTTTTGCAGATATGTCACAGCTTAGTGAAACCAACTGATCTATGACCTCGAAAGAACTCATGGAGGCTAGCATCAATGACATGTATAACAGATTGAGCTTATCCATTGAAGGTATAACAACGAGAATGGATGAGACAGATGAAGGAAAGAACCGTAGTCATCTTAAACGCCGACACCGCTAGGATGATGATGAGTCACATAGCGACAATAGTGAAGTTGGTAGAAGAGAAATCCAGAGAGAAGATGATGACATCAAATCCATCAAGATGCAGATACCCCCATTTAGAGGAAGGAATGAAGTAGAGACGTATCTCGAGTAGGAATGGAAGGTAGAATTGATTTTTGACTGCCACAACTATAGTGAAGCCAATAAAGTAAAGCTAGCAGCTATCGAGTTTACAGATTATGCACTTGTTTAGTGGGATCAAGTGACTACTCTCAGAAAAAGAGATGGAGACCAACCTGTATCCACTTGGAGAGAGATGAAGTCTATTATGAGAAAGAGATTTGTCTCATCTTATTATGCTAGAGAATTGCACCAAAAGCTCCAAAGATTGACCCAAGGATCTCTCTCGGTGGAAAATTACCACAAAGAGATGGAGAAGGCAATGACCAGGGCTAGAGTTTATGAGAGTCCAAAAGCCACCATGACTAGATTTCTAAGTGGTCTGAATAGGGAGATTGCCAATGTTGTGAAACTTCCTCACTGCATAGATCTAGATGAAATAGTACACATAGTTATGAAGATTGAGAAACATCTAAAGTATAGAAGTTTCTCCAAAAGTAATTCTCAATCTACTCCTCAATTTAGTTCTAGATGGCCAAAAACGAAAGAAAGAAAGAAACTTAAAAAAAAGAAGGACAAACCCAACTCTAACGAATCTAAAGGTAACCTTAAACCACCTACTGTTACTCAAAGACCAAGTTTTATTAAGTTTTTTTAGGTGTTTGGGAGTTAGACATATCGCGTCACAATGCCCCAACAAAAACCTCATGTTACTACGAAACGATGGTGAGATAAAGACTGCCAGTGAGTACAGTAGTGATGATGATAGTAGAACATCACTAGATGATTGTGAAGATAATTTAGCAGCCCTAGTACAGAGCAAGATATTGGTTGTCTGAAGAGCCCTAAATATGCAATCAAAAGAGACAGACAACAATTAAAGAAAGAATATCTTCCACATTAGATGTCATGTGAATGAGAAGGTATGCAGTCTGATCATAAACGGAGTCAGGTGTGCTAATGTCGTTAGTACTTTGCTAGTTGACAAGTTAGAGTTATCTTGTATTAAACAACCTAACCCTTATAGACTACATTGGCTCAATGAGTGTGGAGAAGTTAGGGTACACAAGCAAGTCAAGATTCCCTTCTCCATAGGCAAGTACAAAGATGAGGTATGTTGTGATGTCATTCCCATGCACTCTATTCATATTTTGTTTGGACGACCATGGCAGTATAATAGACAAGTACATCATGACGGGTCCAAAAATCAATACTCTTTACATTTAGATGGCCTAAAACACATTTTGATAACTTATCTCCAAAAGAGGTATGTGCTGATCAAATCAAAATCAAGAAATTCTTTGAAGAATACTCAGAAAAAGAAAAAAAAAAGTCTGAAAAGAAAAAGAATGGCCCACTGAGAGAAAGAGACTGAAAGAAATAAAAAAATCCCATTGAGTGTAAAAGAGGCTAAAAGAACAATAAAAAAGGCCCAAATGAGAGAAAGTGAGAGAGAGAAAAAAAAAGAATGTTTATATGTGAGGGAGAAAGAAGTGAGGAGAACGATCTATGATAAGCAAAGCTTAATTGTATTTCGGTACAAGAAAGCCTATCTAACATTTTCTGACCTTGACACTTCTTTGCCTAGTTCTGTTTTTTTTATTTTACAAGAATACAAAGATATGTTCTCGGAGGAGATTCTAGATGGTCTACCACCACTACGAGGGATTGAACAACATATTGACTTTATCCTTGAAGCTTCAATTCCCAACCGTTTAGCCTATCGATGTACTTCAGCTACAAGTGGAGGAGTTATTAGGTAAGGGACATGTAAGAAAAAGTTTGAGCCCTTATGCTATTTCAGTGTTACCGGTGCCTAAGAAAGATGTCTCTTGGAGGATGTGTGTGGATTGTCAAGCCGTTAATAAAATTACAGTAAAGTATAGACACTCTATCCCTAGGTTAAATGATATATTTGATGAATTGAGTAGATCTACTATTTTCACTAAGATAGATCTTAAGAGTTGATACCACCATATTAGGATGAAACCTGAAGATAAGGGAAAAATTGCCTTTAAAACTAAGTATGGGTTGTATGAGTGGTTACTAATGCTTTTTGGGTTATCAAATGTCCCTAGCACCTTCATGACACTTATGAATCATATTTTACGACCTTTTCTGAAGTAAATTTGTGGTAGTTTACTTTGATGACATCCTGATTTACGACAAGTCTTTAGAGGATCACCTTCAATATATCTAATCTGTCTTTGAGATCCTTAGAAAAGATTAGTTTATGCGAATACCAAGAAGTGTACCTTCTGCAGTGAGAAATTAATTTTTTTAATGATTTATAGTTAGTTCACAGGGCATTGAGATAGATGAAGGTAAGGTGAAAATAATCAAAGAATGACCCACTCCGACATCAGCCAGCAAGATAAGGAGTTTCTATGGTTTAGCGAGCTTCTCCGAAGGTTTGTTAGGGATTCCAGTTCCATAGCAGCACCATTGAATGAACTAGTAAAGAAAAATGTAAAATTTGTATAAACTGAAAAACAAGAACATATTTTTACTTTATTGAAAGATAAATTATGTTTTGCACCTATTTTAGCTTTACCTGACTTTTAACAAAAAATTTGAGCTTAAATGTGATGCTTCAAGTATTGGTATAGGAGTAGTTCTGATGCAGGAAGGGCGTCCCATGGCTTATTTTAGTGAGAAACTTAATAGTCCACCTTTGAACTACTCAACCTACGAGAAGGAGTTGTACACATTAGTGAGAGCATTAGAGGTATGACAGCACTATTTATTGTCAAAAGAGTTCGTGATCCACACAAACCATGAATCCCTAAAATATCTGAAAGGTCAAGGTAAACTCAACCGTCATCACGGTAAGTAGGTCGAGTTCATAGAATCTTTCCCCTATGTAAACAAGTATAAAGAAGGTAAGGATAATATTGTTGTCGATGCATTATCTCGCAGGTATGCTTTAATTTCTACACTTAGCTCTAAGTTAAGATTTGAACATATTAAGGAGATATATGCTAATGATAATGATTTTTTCATTATTTATCATGCATGTAAGCATTCTTCATTCTAGAAATTTTATAGGCATGATGATTTTATCCCTAGGGATGGTAAGTTATGTATACACAACTATTTACTCAGGAAATTACTAGTGCATGAGGCTCACAATGGAGGATTGATGGGCCACTTTGGGGTAACTAAAACTCTAAATATATTAAGTGAGCATTTTCATTGGCCTAATATGAGGAAAGATGTTGAGTGCATTTGTAGTAAGTGCATTGCATGTAAGCAGACCAAATCTAGGGTTCTACCATATGGATTATATATACCTTTACCTGTGCCTACAACACCTTAGATAGATATATCTATGAATTTTGTATTAGGATTTCCTAGGACTAGGAGAGGTAGTGGTAGCATATTTGTCATCATAGATAGATTTAGTAAGATGATACACTTCATTGCATACCATAAGACTGATGATGCGACAAATATCGCAAATTTATTTTTCAAGGATGTTGTGAGACTTCATGACATTCCTAAGATAATTGTGAGTGATAGGGATGTGAAATTTCTTAGTCACATTTGGAGAGTTCTGTGGGGTAAATTAAGAATTAAGTTGTTATTCTCTACTGCATGTCACCCCCAGACTGATGATGAGACTGAGGTCGTTAACAAGACCTTAGGATCTTTGTTGAGAGCTATAGTTGGCCAAAACTTGAAAACATTGGAGGATTGTTTGCCCATGGTAAGATTTACATATAATAGGAGCATTCATACATCTACATGGTTTTCACATTTTGAAATTATTTATAGTTTTAATCCTTTAACTTCATTGGACCTCACGCCTTTACCTGTGTAGGAAATTCAAGATACTGATGGTTAGTGGAGAGCAGAACTTGTTAAAGTCATACACGAAAAGGCCAGCCAGCATATCTAAAAGAAGAATGAATCATATACACGACACGTCGATAAAGGAAGTAAGCGAGTAGTGTTCCAACCCGGCGATTGGGTATGGGTTTATATACGAAAGGAAAGATTTTCCAATCAGTGAAAATCTAAATTGAACCCCTGAGGAGGTGGACCTTTTCAAGTTCTAGAGTGTATCAATGACAATGCCTACAAAATTGATCTCCCAGGTGAGTACGATGTGTCTACTACCTTTAATGTTTCTGACCTTTTCTTTTTTTATGCAAGTTTGTATTTGAGGATGAATCTTTTTTACGAGGGAGAGGATGATGTGAGCATGGACATGGGTCAAGTTGGTGGAGAGGATATTTCGAAGCCAAGTGGACCCATTACCGGGGAGGGGAGCTAAAAGATTACAACAAGTCTTTCAAATTTTTATCCAAGCATAGAACATTGAGGAAGACGGGACTGGACCCATTAAAGAAGCCCAAGAAAAAATGATAACATGACCATTAACCCAAGGATATAATAGTATATTACATTAACCCCCAAGTGCAAGAGGGAAATAAACAAGAAAATAAAAAAATTCTACAAGACATGAAAAGAAAAAATTCTCATGGAATTTTATTTCCTAATCACATAGAAAATCTTCAAAATTAAAGATTAGCCAAGAGGGAAAATTGCTCCTAAATTGCAAGCTATCTTGAGAAAGAGGAAAGCTTATTAAATGTCAAATCTCGCAAAAAAGAAAAATACTTGAGAAAGGAAAATATTTTGGCAGAATCTCTTCCCCTAAATCAACCACAATTAATTAAGATATTCCCTATTCAAAAAAAATTTCTTATAGAGAAGTCATATCTATGCTATTTTAGTTGTAATTTTCTTAGTTCTTACTAATTTTTCATTCTAGTCTAGATTTAATTTCTTATGTAATTTCTACCATTAATTAAGATATTATTTTTTCCTTATTATTCGCATAATCTACACTATTAATAAGCATTCAATTTAAAGTTGTAATTCAAGTTAGAATATTCAGCTTATTAATAAAATTCATATATTCTTATTTTAAACTTTCAAGCTTGCAAGAGTTAGTGATTGGGATCATTCATCAAGGTAAGTCTCATGACGTCTTTTCAATTCTAGTTCTTTATTTCTTTCCTAGTTAGCTTTGTTTTCATTCCTTTATTGAGTGTGGATCAAGTAGGGAGGGTTTACTTAAGATTTTGAGTTTCTGATTGCTAATGTACATGCGAGGTATTGGATTCCATTATTAATTTTGGGTTTTGCATCACCTTACTTGGCGCTTAATGCACAATCTAATCCTAGTAAAAGCAGTACTGAAAAGAAAAGGCATTGGGATTGATAACACCTGCCCCATATGCGACTTGGAGGAGACCATCCCACATGTCTTATTCAAGTTCGAGAAAGTAAAGAATACTAGGAGGCTATTGAATGCAAACAGGAAATAATTGCAGAGCAATAATATGCCAGATTGGTTGGAGGAGCAAGTCAGGTCGAGGACAAAGAATCAAGTTGGTGAATTATTATGTTTCTTCTGGAGGCTTTGGTCGGAGTGTAATAAGCTCTTATGGTAGGGAAAAGTGTTTGTAGATTATACCACAATTGCCATAACAAGAAAATATTTGGCGGAATGGAAACTTGCCCAGGAAACCAAAAGAAGGAGCAGCATGCAAAATTGCCAAACATAACCTACTTTCGAATTAATGGCACCACATCCGGGAATATAGAAGTGTAATTTGGATGCCACCATGTTTGACAACGAAGGAAAAGCAAGGTTTGGGGCTGTCAGTCGAGATTCTGTTGGCTAAGTGATGTTAGCATTGTTAGGAAGACTACCAGGGTGCAGGTCTCCCCATTTGGTAGAACTCTTGGATTGCTATAATACATTAAATTATATCGTCTCTCATATTCAGGGGTCGGGTATTATTGAAATGGACGCACAACAAGTATACAAGGTACTAAAATCGACTGAGACATTGTTATGAATTTGGCTTCATTGTGGAAGATTGTAAAATACTGTTAAGCTGTCGCACAGATATATCAATTAAATGAGTCAAAGGTCGCTCATAGCATTGTAAAGGTTTCTCAAGATTTTATGTTATTTCATGTGTGGGAGAGTCTCTCATCCAATATTGCTCTGCTAATTGAGTAATTTTTTTAATAAATTCCTTTCAAATTATATAAAAATATAAATAATAAGTAAAAAAAGATTAAGTAAAATTACAATTGGAGAAAAGAATTTTTTAGTTCTACCGAAATTTTTTTTAAAAAAAATAATAAACAGTGAAAAAGAAGAAGCATGTGACAGACGTGTGTTAAGCAATTGAAAAAAAAATGATCTAAAAAACGAAATAAATTTTAATAATATATATAGGGGCTATGTCCACTTAGCTTGTATATATAACATAATCTTCATTTATAATATAAGAATTTTGTATGAAAATTTAAAATAAATATAATAAGAATATACACATTGCATAGAGTAACTATCCTCCCTGAATTTCAAAATTTGAAGGACATGTAACCTATTATATATATATGCAAAACTAATATTCGCTAATGTTACATGATATTATTTTATTTTTAAAGTAAAAAATAAAAGTAATGTGTTAATATGAAATATAATTACATATATTATGATGTAAAATTTTAAATATGTTAATATCGATTCAAATTTTAAAATTGATGTGTAATATATATTTATCATTTATTTTTAATTGATTATAAATTGTGTACGGAAATAGTTGAATAAGAAGATCGCTATGAATATCCTCCTAGATAAAATTATTAAAAATAAAAATAATTTATTTAATATTATGTATAATTAGTTACGTATAGTTTGCTTTATTTTTATGAATTGGTATGGTATGTTGCTCTTTTTTTTTTGCACTTATTTCGCTCCGGTGGGTTGGTTCACAAACATAACTTTTGTAACTTCATGATATCTTCGTAGATTTGCTAGTTTCTATTTAGAATGATGTAATTTCTTAAATTCGCCGTAGTGTCTACTCTTATTAATATTTTAGCACATTTTTTATTGTTTTTATAGAGTCTGAAGTACAAAGAGATTTTACTTATTAGTGTCAATTAAACGGCCTGTGGAATTTTGTTTTTTCTGCATGATGCTTTTGGACCAACTATTTTTATACTCACACTTTATTCATTATGTAATTTTTTTATATAAGAATTAATATATGACATAATTTGTTCTTTAAGCTAATAAACGTAATATAATATTTTTTTATTTCTATTGTCGTTAATTTTTTAAGAAATATATTAGTTTACTAAAAATAATGATATTAGAATTTAATTTTTCTTGTAAAATTCTTTATTATGATATTTATTTAATTTTTAAGACAAAATCTAAAATTTAAGTAAGAAATTTTTTTTTTTTTTTTTACAAATATATTCATCAAAGAATTAAAAGATTAGTAATCTATTTAAAAAATCAAATAAATCCAATCTTATACTCACACGAGTAAAGTAATCAAAATTGATAGAAGGTTTTGAACAGTTGGATTATTATTTGATAAACACGCGCATAATTAAAAAAAAATTATAAATTTGTACTTGAGGAGAAGTGACAAGGTGCATGCATATACATGTTCCAAGAAAGTAACAAATTTCAAGTAAAAATAATCAAACTATTTTATTAATCATTTGATTTTCTTACACCTTTAGATTTTGGCAAACAGTGGTTTCATCAGATATTTTTAAATATTAATAAAATAATAAACTATTAAAAACTTAATTATCATACTATTGTTCCAGTGATAATATTAAAGTAAGAATGAATTTTTTTTTTAAAAAAAAAAAGAAAAGTAAATAATGGAGAACCTCATTTTAATGAAAAATACAAAAAAAAAATAATAATAATAATTGGTTACTATTGATACTTTATTATAAAAATCTGAATGTAATACAAAATTTTTGTGATCATGACACAACCTTTTCTTTTTTAGAAGAATTATGAGTAAACTTGAGCAGCACTCTTTTAAGTTTTAACGCCAACCGGAGCATTGTTAATTGAATTAAATTTCCTCATAACTATCAACAAGTACGAGCTTATATAATTATGTGTTAAAATATAATTTCCAACACTATTAATTTATACTTCATTTTCTCCATATTACGTAATGACTGTATATATATGTGTGTGTGTGTGTGTGAAACTGTAAGCCCCAGAAACATTATCAAATAAAGTTTTGTCTGGTTTTGGATCGGTGTTCTAATGTGTGGAGATTGTATAATAAATCTTGCCCATAATGCAGGGCGAATGGGTTGCTCGCAAGTTATACAACATTTAAAAACATGTGCGACTGATGCGATAAATTCTTTAACGAAAGTAAATATTCGTCTCGCTGGTATTGGAGTGAAGAGTGTGCATCTTACTTTTATTGAGTTTTCAGTACGTATCTCTATCAACAATCGTATACTTCACCTTCTTCCAATTCCAGATATCTCCTACAACTTCAAAATGGGTGGCAGGTTTGATCCAATATTCTCTCTTCATATATATATATATATATATGTGTGTGTGTTGTCTAATTTATTTAAAAAATATATCTCATTCCATATATTATATATATATATATAATTGTTATAATATGAAAATCATTAGTACTTAGTCAATTACCTTAGATATTACTAAAATTAATAGAAAAGAACTCATTCCATTAACGTTACATTAATAAAAAAATTTCATAAATCTAACTCATATTGATTGTATAAAAATTGTTTTGGTCACAAATAGTTATATTTTGTATAAATGCAGAGAAGTTTCAGCAGGAGCAGTAAATTCTGAAGCATTAGAAGCAAGCGACAAAACAAATTTAGAATTCATATTGAAGGTGCCGTATGATATAGTAATTAGTATCATAAGGGATGTTGGTTCAGACTGGGATGTTGACTATGAAATTCATGTACATCTGACCTTTCATGTCCCTATCATCAGTCATATTACAATTCCTTTATCTAAGACAGGCGAGATCAAACTCCCCAAACTTCCGTTCTCGGATAATCTTCATTCTATTAAAGATTCTATAGATGATATTCACGATTCTATCAAGGATTCTATTGAAGATATTAAAGATCATCTCCCATCTATCCCAGATCGACTTCCTTCTATTAAAGATTCTGTGGAAGATATTCAAGATTCTATCAAGGATTCTATCGAAGATATCAAAGATCATCTCCCGTCTATCCCAGATCGTCTTCCTTCTATTAAAGATTCTGTAGAAGATATCCATGATTCTATTAAGGATTCTATTGATAATGTTCATGATTCTGTGGAAGATATCAAAGATTCTATTAAGGATTCTATGCATGATATGAAAGATTCTATCAAGGATTCTGTGGATGATGTGAAAGATTCTATCAAGAAGCATTTGCATTTACCAGCTATCCATGGCCATGATCTCTTTCATCGTAAATAAATTAAACTAATACATGTTAGATAGCTTCCTTTACATTATATGCATAAATGTTACTGTTTTGGTTTGTTATTCACTCTTTTTTTTTTTGGCTTTATGTTGCTTATAATCATTAATATGGAAAATCCAGTTATGAAATATAGTGTAAAATCTCAACGATTTTAAGTGCGTACTTGGACATATATGGTTGGTTGTTCATGTTCAAGTGAAGTTATTAGAATAAACATGTCAAGTTCTTGATGTTGTCATTTTGAGTGATTCATGAATGTTTTCTTGTGAAGTAAGTTTAAAGAAGTGATATAAAAAATTCAAATAATTTAATAGAGGGCATTGAGTTATTATATTTCGTATTTATAGCTTTTAATATCAGTGTTTCTTATAAGTCAATCAAGCATACGAAAAATGATGGGATTATTATCATAATAATATATTCAAGAATATTCTTGTTTATAGAGAGCTCTTTATTTTATAGAAACAATATGTAACTAAAATATTTTATAGTGCTAATATAATTATGAAAAGATCATAATGATTAAGAGTAATTCATAAACATTCTTAGGCATAGGATATTTATGAATTACGCATGCACTAAGATAATTATATAAGTAATTGCTATCATAAATTCATTGAATTGAACCAAACTATTATTATTCTTGCATAAACTATTCTTTTATACAAATTTTACAATTATGTGTTATCTTTTTATGAATTGATAAAAAATAAAATTTAATCTTATTTCATTTAATTTTTTTTCTTATATTTATATAAGCTTCGCTGATAAGCTTTAAAGAAAGCTTCCATTAGGAAGCTCCATGAGAAAGCTTTTCACAAAGCTTCATGAGAAAGCCCTAAAGAGCACCACCAAACGACATTGTTTGCGACTTAGAAGATTTAATAAAAGGGTTTTGGGCTAAAAATGGATTTAATTTTGGGTTGGAAGAAAATGCTGAAATTTGGTTTTAGAAATTAGATTACATTAAGAGGAAATGAACAAAGATTATAAAATAGTGTTAGGTTTTTTTTGACATGTGGGCTTAATGTAGGTCTCGATATGCATATCTGGCTATCAATTTAATAGGTCTGATTAAAAAAGATCAAATACGGTTAAACAACATTGGACCTTAATGCATAGGGTTTAAGTATGAGCTTGTAATGTGCATATACAATTTTTATAATTTTCTCGTTTTATGATAAGTGAAGTAAAAATTACAAAAGTTTCTTGATATAAAAAGCGGTTATAGTTCCCGAATCATAAGTTTATCATTTTATTTTTTTAAAATCCCATCACCATAAAAAATTAGCTTTTTTAGGCATCGTGTTGATTCGAAAAATTCTACCGTAGAACGTGAACAATTCTTCCACTATGGATCGAGGTACACTTTCACTTACATTTTTCATTGATTCAGTACAAGATTGTGTATTTAAATTTACATATCTATTGATTTATATTATATTTTTTATTATAACAAGTAGTATAAGAGCTTTTCTCGTATTGGATTTTTTAATATTCAAGTTTTTTTTTTATTTTGAATTTTGGATTCAAGATTTATGATTAAATATATATATATGTATATATATATATATATATATATGAATATTAGAAGTAGAAATACATATTTATATTAAGAAATATTTTTTTAAAAGCAGAAAATATATATATAGATAAATTTCAGAAAAATATACTTCCACTGAACTTGTGGTATACACAATCTTCTACTAAATTTATCTTAAAACTAAATGAGATGACGATTTGATAAAATTTGTGATACCATTTACGGAAAGCCTACTTATGTCCATTGATGGATTTCTTTAGTTTGCAAACTATTTGCTTTGCATCTACAAATATAAAGTTTTCTAGTTGCATCATATAAATTGTCTTATTAATGTCACCATTGAGAAACATTGTCTAAATATCCATCTAATATAACTCAATATTAAAATATGTCACTAAAGTCATTATAGTCCTGAAAGAGTCTTTCGATAAAACTAAAAAAAAAGTCTTTTTACAATCAATATCCTCTTTCTGTGTAAAGTTCTTAACGACAAGACGGGTCTTGTACCTCTCCACATTACCTTTCAAATCCCTCTTCGTTTTAAACATCTATTTGCAACCAATGGGTTTCGTATCCTTAGACAGTGGAATAAGATCTCAAATGTTATTGTCCTTTATGGACTTTATCTATTCATTAATGGTGTCAATCCACATTTGAGAGTTAGAACTTTTCATGCCCTGATGAAAGTTGATAGGATCTTCCACCGAACCAATGTTAAAGTAAAAGTTGAGAACCAACTCAACAAAAAGATTAAGGCTAATAGATCTAACCGTTGTGATGAATACTATGATAGATCTAATGGATCAGGTGAACAACATTCTGGGCTGTTTGTTTGATTACTAGAGGAATGTGATGTAGTCCCACAATACACCATATCAGGTTCTCCTCGCATGAATGGTGTTGCTAAAAGACGAAATAAAACACTTAAGGATATGGTGAGGAGTATGATTAGTTATTCTACCTTACTTGAATCACTTTGGAGAGAATTATTAAAGACTATAATATATTTACTCAATAGAGTTCTAACTAAAGCAACTACAAAGACCCTTTATGAGCTTTGGACAGATAAGAAGTCTAGTTTGAGACATATGCATATTTAAGAATGTCCAGCTGAGACCAGGCTTTATAGGCTACAAGAAAAGAAACTAGACTCTATAACTATTAGTTACTATTTTGTTAGTTACTCTGAATGATCCAAGGGTTACAAGTTTTATGATTCCACAGCTAAGATAGGTTTTGAGACGGAAAATGCCTAATTCTTTGAGGATGTTGAGTTTGCAAGAGGAGAAAGAGTTCGAGACCTTGTCTTTGAAGAGGAATGGGTTGATATTCCTATTTCCTCATTTGTTCTTGACAATGATCAAGATCAGGTTATTATACCTAGCGTTGTACAATAAGCAAATCTAGATTAGTATAATGTCTATTTAAAAAACTATTCCTTAAGTACAAACTTCACACCCTCAAAAACTTCACACCTATAAAGAAAAATGACATTTGGAATCTTGTCCCATTGCCTAAGGATGCGAAACCTATTGGTTACAAATGGATATTTAAAATCAAGAGGGATTTGAAAGGTAATGTGGAGAGGTACAAGGCTTGTTTTGTTACTAAGGGCTTTACATATAAAGAAGACATCGATTATAAAGGTATTTTCTCTCTGGTTTCATCAAAAAACTCTTTCAAGACTATAATAATTTTAATGACACATTTTGATCCTGAGTTACATCAGATGAAGGTTAGAATAGTGTTTCTCAATTGTGACATTGATACAATTTATATGGTACAATTAAAAAATTTTTTATCTAGAGGTGTAAAGCAAATGGTTTGCAAACTAAAGAAATCCATCTATAAACTTAAGCAGGCCTCCCGTCAATGGTATCACAAATTTCATCAAGTCTTCATCTCATTTGGTTTTGAGATAAATTTAGTGGAAGATTATGTATATCACAAGTTCAGTGAGAATAAGTATATTTTTCTAGTTTTATATGTCGATGACATACTGCTTGCCAATAGTGATATAGACTTATTGCACAAAACCAAGAGATTTCTGACACAGAAATTTAAGATGAAAGATCTTAAGGACGCCTCTTTTGCATTAGGGATTCAGATACACCAAGTTCGTTCTCAGGGTATGTAACGACCCTAGAAATTTAAATGAAGATGTATGTATTAAAAATTCTAAGTGTGGAAGCGAAATAAAAATTCTGATTTACATCCCTTACACAATAACCATAAACGTATTCAACGTATAAAAGAATAAGCTAATTAAAGGAAATGAGTTACATTAGCCCAGTAAAGA
>NW_019014681.1:641506-662551 GCF_000150535.2 Carica papaya | reverse complement strand
TCCAATCAACCGTAACCACGTAAATAAACAAACATATATTAGAGAATATAATCATATCTCGATTTTTTAATTTAATAGTAGTCACGTAAGGTAGTAAGACACGCATTCAAACCATAAAATCGATAAATCAGATACTACATGCATTTAAACTGTAAAATAAATCAACAGAAATCAAGAGAGAATAATTTTTAGTTCCGACTCCATTAGTAACCCATAATTAATTATAGATATTTTTTAAGTTTCACAAAATACCATATTCTTTAAAATTAAACTTCAATTCAATAGTAGAGGATAGGGTGAGAGATTCTTACTCAATTTGATACCCGAAATGCTAAACTGTTGACTGCGCCTACTGGCGGTCCCCGAGTTCCCTGAATTTTTCTTTGGAATTAAAACACGCTATAAATACCTACAAATGTCCTAAAAAATCCAAAATCAGTATCAGGATCCAATTTTGGCCAATTTCAGAATTTCGGCATGACAACTCCATTGTGTTTCGGCGACGACGCCGACGCTCGCGGTGATTGGCCAAATTTGGCTGATTTTGCATCGATTCTTGTGAGAAAACACGTTAAAGGGCCTCGGTTGGCCGAAAAAATACAAAAAACCAAAACTCACCGGCGGCGGAGCTCTCCGGTGCGGCTCTTCAGGCTCACGTTGCGATTGGATATTTTGCTCCAGTCAACCTGTAGAGAAGAAAACAGTGATCACAAAGGTGAAAAAATTATACTGAACGGGAATCAGGATGGGCCTCACCGGAGGTGTTTTGTGAAATTTGGCGGTCAGAAGTAGCTCTGGCGCTACGGCGGGCGGCGGCGGCTCTCCTTCCCGGTGGTTAGGGTTAGGATTTAGTGTGAAGTGGGTTATTTATATCCGTCTCTATTTAATCTGAGTCGTCCATCGCGTTTGATCTGGATCGTCCGATCGTGATTAAATAGGGAGTGAATCTGGACCGTTCATTGCAATCTAATCTGGGCCGTTCATCGCGATCTAATCTGAATCGTCTGATCGCGTTTAAAGCTGATCGTTCGATCGCATTGGGGAGGGAATGCATCCAGGCCATCCGTGCGCGCGGGAACAGATTTGAGTCGTTCGATCGCGGGCATGCGGATCGCCTGTGTGGCCTCCTGCGTGGCACTGCGTCAGCGTCCATTGCCACACGGCGCGTCCTACTTCGTCGAGGCTGCTGACCGGGCATCCTACGTAGCAAAACTTTTTTAAATTATATTTTGACCCCTTATTTTTTATTTTTATTTTTCAAAAATACTCTTAAAACTCAAATTTACACATATTTTCTATAAAGTTATTTCCAATTTCATCATCCATCACATTTCCTTCATTTTTACACTAAATTAAAATAAAAAATTAAAAAAATTATATTTGGGCATTACAAATATGAATTATATGTGAAGTTAATTTAGAATTAAAATATTATTTTATGTAAATTTATATTATAGAATTGAAATTAAACTAGAGAATTGGTACTAATAAGAAAGATACGAATGGTGGTTTTGATTTATTCAGGAATCTCTAGCAAAACTTTATTCTTGTTTGAATTTTTCTAACAATTATATGAGTAAGAATGTAGTAATTATTTAAAAAGCATTACAGATTAAATTATAATTAAACAAGGCACGAGAGGGTAATCGTGAAATTATTGCGTAATTATCGGCATAAATTATAAATGAAGGGGTTTAAAATTTTGAAGTAAATGATTTTGATTTGAAGTTGATTTAACACTATTTCAAATTTAATTATTATATAAATATAGTAAATTTATTGAATTAAGTAATAATATGCTTATAAAATAAAAAAAAAAAAATTATATTATTAATTACAAAAATTTAACTGTCACTCAATAACATAATAAGACGACCGAAAGTACTTTTCCACTTTCTCACTTAACTAGATGCACTTCGAATTTCAATTTATCTTCTTTTCTTGTTGTCCTTTTTGGACATCAACCATTTTTCCACTGCTTTAAAATTTTCCTTTCCATTCTCCCAATGTTTTATTTAATAATAAAAAAAAAAAAGCATCACTTTATTATTTTAAGTGGGAAGACATTTTATCTTCCAAAAGAAAAATAGAAATTTCATCCAGCAAAAACACAATGAATCCACATGGACTTACTTGTTTATGATATATGATATACATACATACATAAATATATATATATATATATACAAGCGCATGAATGTATGTATTATGTATTTAGATAGATTAGATTTTGGAAGATTCCCCACTAGATATTCTAAAGCCTTCATAATTATAAAATGAAGTACAGGGAGTAACCCATGATAGCAACACTGGCCAATAGAATATTAGATTAAAAAATGAAAGCTTACATTTATGTTCACCAAAGCAACTCATCATCCTCATTTCCTTCTTCTGTTCCCAGTGTCTTACGGGAAACCCTAGCTTTCTTCTTTTAACATAATCTTCTTCAATTAGTCAATTAATATTTTAGGAAATAACATTAAGAATCTCTTTAAATGTAATTCATACGATTAATGCAACATCAGTTACCCAATGGGCTGGGCAGTTCAAAACCACTAGGTCACTAGGTGGACTTGGTTAGGCCGAGTCCATAATATAGATCGTACAGGACCAAATTAAACCTGGGCCACAAAACATGTTTTGATTAACCCAAGAAATTTGTTAAAATAAAATAATAATGAAATAGTAATTAATTTAATTAAAAAAATAAATAACAGTGTGTAAACCAGCCCAACACGTTTATTCTGCCACTCGGGTGGGACATATAAAATATGTAAGTGTGAAATCTTCAAAAGAAATCACTCTTTTTTAAATAAATAAATTAGTCTATGAATAATTTAATAGAATGGAAAAAAGTAGTTATATAAAAGAAAAGCACAGATGAATAACGTGCTCTGGTTGCCGGCCCACCGGCGTTAACCTCATTCAATTTAATTAACGAAAAGCAATGGCCGTCAATTTGACAGATCATTCCATCTAAATTTGCCACGTCTCCAAAATCTACTGACTTAGGTCGGTGCCTTTCCAATCATCCACCGTTCGTTTTTGCCACCGCCTTCCTGAATCTTTTAAAAAGCATTGAGGAACGATAGGGAATCTACACGTACGGCCCCACTTCCTTGAACGATGATTTAACGCCCGTCACGTGTTTTCTCCGTTTGAAACTAAACGCCGTCATTCCCTGATTTCAAATATCTGACCGAACCACTAGGTTCCGTTTACGAAGCCTTAGCTTCGGGGCTCATAGTTGACGCCGCGCTATATATTCCAAGTCACTGGCTCGAAACGGAGGTTTCCATTTTGCTCACTCCATCGTTTTCTTAACTGAGACGCACCCAAAAATTTCCTTCTTTGCTAAGAAAAACAGATCCATTTCGGGGATATCAGGATCTTGAATCGGAGGGAACAATGGCGGAGCAGTCAGAGGATTCGGGTATAACGACCGAGACATTGATGGAGAAGATCGCCGAGAAGATTCACGGCCATGATTCGTCTTCTTCTTCTGATTCGGACTCGGACAACGAGAAATCTGCGGCTTCGTCCGTGAAAGCAAAGATTTATCGGATATTCGGCAGAGAGCGACCGGTTCACAACGTTCTCGGTGGAGGAAAACGTATGCACATTTCGGTTTCTTTGTCCTTTATCTGATTTATTTTATATGCTCCTGATCTATGGTTTCTTTTCTTTTTTTCTTTTTTTGTAATTTTTTGAAGTGATTGTTTTATTTCTTTCCTATGGCGGTTTGAAAAAGTTCTCTTTCATTGATGATATTTGCTTATAGATTGGTTATCTTCACTATTTGAGCGTTTGAAGATGAATTATCCATTTGGTGGCTTTGAAAATGCAGGAGCCGAGTGGGTTGTAGTAAATATTGTTGCTGAAACTGATGACTTCATCATTCAAGTTGGATGATGAACCTAGAAACGACTGCTTAATACTTCTTTTCCTTTTCATGTTATTTTAAAAGCAAAAAGTTTCTTGTACTTTCTTCCGGCAACCAAACAAAATATAACAATATAGGCAATCTTGGAACAAATCTCCATCTTGGGTGGATTTTCGTTTGTAAATATATATCTATTTTAACAAGCAAAATGCAATTTTTTTTTTAAGAGGATAAAAATATAGCACATATAGATTTCCACGAATAAGGAATTTTAATTTGATAGAACTTAGAATTGTTTCAGGTACACATATAATGTCATTTACTTTAATTTTTATCATTGTAGATAAGTTTTTATCATTTTTAACTGAAATAAGTTAGGATTTACAAATAAATTTTAGATAATTTTAGATTGATTCCAAACTTAGCCTTAGTGTTGGATATCTAAAATAAAAATAGTTTGGTTAAATGGGTCTAGTTTGTAACAGAATTCAGGCTTTTCTTAGTTCTTTTCAAATATTTCTCCAGAAAAATTTCGGGTAATTGCAAGAGATATTTTGCATTTTGTTTAACTGAGTGTAGGGTTTAAACATTTGGCATTTCTCTATTGACATCTTTTCACAACTTGGTGCAGCTGCCGATGTGTTCTTGTGGAGGAATAAAAAGATCTCAGCTGGTGTTCTTGGCACAGCAACTGCAGTGTGGGTTCTGTTTGAATTGGTAGAGTACCATCTCTTAACCCTTGCTTGCCACATTTTAATACTCAGCCTCGCAGTCTTGTTCCTGTGGTCCAATGTGCATACCTTTATCAACAAGTAAGCCTCTTTGTTTTTAACTGTATTATCCTATCTGGTTATTCACTTTGTAGATTGTTGTTTGGTGTATCAGAACTCCATTATGCTTTCATGGTTGATTGTCTTCCATTCTCAGCATAACAACTCTTATTGTAGGTCTCCTCCTCGAATTCCTGAATTCCATTTTCGAGAGGAGCCATTCTTGCAGGTTGCCTCTGCACTGCGGATGGAAATAAACTGGGTTTTTGCAACATTGCGGGAGATTGCTTCAGGAAGAGACTTAAAGAAGTTTCTTGTGGTTTGTTAATCTTCTATCTGTCTAGCTCTCTCTGGTGAAAGATGCAAACCTAAAATTGGAAAAGTAATTAGATTCTGATAAAACAATGGTTTCTTCAATGTCAGGTGATTGCTAGCTTGTGGGTGGTGTCAATTGTGGGTAGTTGGTGCAACTTCTTGACCCTGTTTTACATAAGTAAGGCCAATGAGAAATTTGAATCGGAAACTTTTTTTGTTCTTAAATATAGTTTCATACTAATCTTGGTCTCTTGACCTGTAAAACAGTTTTTGTAGTGTTGCACACTGTGCCCGTGCTTTATGAGAAGTACGAGGACAAGGTTGATCCGTTTGCAGAGAAGGCAATGATAGAAATCAAAAAGCAGTATGCAGTATTTGATGCAAGGGTTCTTAGCAAGATTCCAAAAGCTGCTGCTTTCAAAGCCAAGAAGGTTTAACCTGTCAGCTCCAAGTCATTGCTTCATTTTGCTCCAACAAAATTATTTTTGTGTTGGGCTTCCAAGTTTCAAGGATTCAGCGCCATCAGTTTTTATGTTTATGTATGGCTTTCAGATTGCCTTGTGTTTCTGAGATATTTTAATGTCGATTTTGTTTTAGTGGTATGTTTGTCACAACTTTTGGGACCATTACTGAAGCAGGCTCATTGCTGATTATTGTTGTTGACACTCCATTCTCATTTGTCCAACCAATTAATTACCTGTCGGTTCAGGCATTTAGTCAGATTCAACGAGCCTTATCGTGCGTTATACCAAAAGGCTATAACTTCAAATCTCTTCAGAAAAAGTAAGCTGTCAGCAATTTGGAATTGATTCTGGATTAATTCTCCTATCAATGGAGTTATTTAAAACTAATTTTCATTATATTATGATAATTAATGTATATGTATTATTATTAATCAATAAAAATATATGAATAGGGATACACGGTAGAACCACAGAGGCGTTGATGGAGAAGATTGCCAAGATGATTCACGCCTATTTCCACCGTTTAATTTATAAAAAGTAAAAATAGATGCAGAACCTCATTATCACTTGATGGTATATTTACTGTTATGATGAAGTACAAACAGATATTTATCTGACATAAAGTTAAAAAAGTATCCAACACGAAGCTTCAACTAGTAAAACAAAGCTCAGAATAATCATAATAAATAAATATTAAATACCAAATATCAAGATTACATAATGTTAAAAGGATCTATAGAAGTATAGTTTATATAAATAATCTCAAAAAGGTCTCAAATGGGCTGGCCAATTAGCCCCTTGGGCCGAGCACATAATGTAGATCGGGCTGGACCCACTAAATATAAAAAATAAAAGATAATAATTAAAATATGTACGCACAAAATAATTAAAAATCCTAATTAAAAGAAAGGCATGAACAATAACATGGCTGGTGGAGCCCCCACTGACATTTAGCCGATCAGTTCATCTAAATCTTCCACGTGTCTCCGATCTACTCACTCAGTTGTTGACTTTTAAATCGTCCACCGTCCATTGTTGCCACCACGTTCATGCCTCCCTAAGAGCATTAAGGAAGGAATCAACACGTACGGCCTCACTTCCTTGAACGATGATTTCACGCCCGTCACATCTCTTATCTTTTCCAAACTTAACGCCGTCATTTTGTGATGTCAAATATTTCATCGGACCGCCGGCTTCCATTACCGAGCCTTAGGTTCGGGTGTGATCATCGACGCCGCGCTATATAACCCAAGTCCACTGGCTCATAACGCGAATTTTAATTCGCTGGAACGGTCACTTTTTGAACTCAGACGTACCGAAAGTTCCTTCTATACTAAGAAAAATAGATCCACTTCGCAGATATTAGGTTTTGAATCGGAGTGATAATGGCAGAGCAGTCCGAGGATTCGGGTAAAACGACCGAGACGTTAATGGAGAAGATCGCCGAGAAGATTCACGGTCATGATTCGTCTTCTTCTTCTGATTCGGAGTCGGACAACGAGAAATCTGCGGCGTCATCCGTGAAAGCGAAGATTTATCGAATATTTGGCAGAGAGCAACCGGTTCACAAGGTTCTAGGTGGAGGAAAGCGTATGGACATTTCAGTTTCCTTGTCTTTTATCTGATTTGTTTTACATGTTTCTTCTGATCTATGGTTTTTGTTTTTTTTTAAGTGATTCTTTTATTTTTTTTTCCGACGGCGATTTGATGAAGTACTCTTTCATTGCGGATGTTTGCTTATAGATCGTTTTGACTTCACTGTTTAAGTGTTTGAAGATAAATGATCAATGTGGTGGCTTAGAAAATGCCGGAAACGAGCGGGTTTCAGTTAATATTGTTGCTAAACCTGATTACTTCCTCGTTCAAGTTGGATGATGAACCTAGAAACGAGTACTTGATACTTCTTTTCTATTTTATTTTATTTGGAAAGCAAAAAATTTCCTTTAGTTTCTTTCTTCTGGCAACCAAACAAAGAATAAGGCAACCTTTGGAACAGATCTCCTACTTGGCGGATTTCAAATATGCAAATTCCTGTGAAAGATGATAAGAATTAAGATCATTTAATGTGAATATTAGAATAATAAATTTTAAAAGAGGATTTCATCATTTTCTAATTGAACTATGCCAAGATTTGCAAATGAACTCCATATAAATCTTGGATTTGTTCCAACGGTACGCGGATTGTTGGATATCTAAAACCGAAATCATTTGAGACAGTAAACCGGCTTGTCTGTGTTCTTTTCACAGACAAGCCACAAAACAACCATAAGGTTTGGGGCAATTGCAAGACGACGTTTGCTTTTGTTTAGTTGAGCTCAAAGCGTAAGCATTTTGCATTTCTCTATTTGAAATCTTTCGTACAACTTGGTGCAGCTGCTGATGTGTTATTGTGGAGGAATAAAAAGATTTCAGCTGGTGTTCTTGGCACAGCAACAGCAGTGTGGGTTCTGTTTGAATTGGTAGAGTACCATCTCCTAACCCTTGCTTGCCACATTTCAATTCTTGTGCTTGCAGTCTTCTTCCTCTGGTCCAATGCACAAACCTTCATCAACAAGTAAGCCTCTTGGTTTTTAACTGTATTGCACTGTGCATTAATCAAGTTATTCAGTTTTTAGGTTGTCGTTTGGGGTATCAAACCTTCATCTGCTTGCATGGTTGGTTGTCTTCCACTCTCAGGATAACAACTCTTATTGTAGGTCTCCTCCTCGAATTCCTGAATTCCATCTTCCAGAGGAGCCATTCTTGCAGGTTGCTTCTGCACTGCGGATGGAAATAAACTGGGTTTTCTCAACTCTACGGGAGATTGCTTCAGGAAGAGACTTGAAGAAGTTTCTTGTGGTTTGTTAATCATCTATCTGTCTAGTTCTCTGGGGAAAGATGCCACCTAAAATTGGGAAATTGATTAAATCCTGATAATATAATGGTTTCTTGAATATCAGGTGATCGGTAGCTTGTGGGTGGTGTCAATTGTGGGTAGTTGGTGCAACTTCTTGACCTTGTTTTACATAAGTAAGGCCGATGAGAAATTTGAACTGTAGGTTTTTTTTCTTCATAACTCTAAATATAATCTCATCCTGGTCTTGGTTTCTTGACCTGGAACACAGTTTTTGTTCTGTTGCACACTGTGCCTGTGCTCTATGAGAAGTATGAGGACAAGGTTGATCCGTTTGCAGAGAAGGCAATGATAGAAATCAGAAAGCAGTATGCAGTATTTGATGCAAAGGTTCTGAGCAAGATTCCTAAAGGTGCTCTCAAATCCAAGAGGGTTTAACCTGTTAGCTTCCAAGTCATTTGCTTCAATTTGCCCCAACAAAATCGTTTGTGTTAGGCTTACAAGTTATAACATCTCAGCATTTGAAGAATTCAACGCCAAATTTTTTGGTTGCTTTTTATGTTTATCTGTGGCTTTCAAACTGGGCTTTACTTCTATTTGTGACATATTTGAATGTCAATTTTTTTTTTGTGGTATGGTGATCACAACTTTTGGGACAATTATAGAGGCAGCAGGATCATTGTTGATTATTGTTGTTGATACACGATTTTGATAAGAACCAGCTATGATGGCTGTTAGCAACAGTTCGGGCAGACTGTCTTAGGAGCTGAGCCGATTGCCTCTTCATTGCTGCCCGATGAGGATTACTGTTCATTTGCTATCTCGTATCTGTGGCTGAGAGTGAGAGAGGATAAAAATATTGTGTCAATTGTGTATTTGGTTCACTTCAAAACGTTCTCCCCAGCTACCAGTAAAATATGAAACGGCTTTTCTATCATTCTGCATGCTTAAACTAATATTCTTCCTCTGGCATCTGTTACTTGCAGATGTTAAAATATTAACTTGTTTTATTTTTACAGTGAAAGCTCAAAATTTCTTGTTTTCTTAAAACAGAGACATTAATCCAGGATAACAGAAGTCCATAAACATTGCCAATTATAAACTTGCGAGCATACTTCAGTGATATGAGACATCATGGATGAGATGGGACTCTTACGAATCATATTATGGCTGACAAGGAATTAGGTTTCGGATGGGTGCTGTAAAACTCAAATCCATCTAGCAAATTTACTGTGAGATTTGAATCAACTTGAACTCTCGAAGGGTTTCATTTGCAATTATTTAGAACTACTCACATGTTTTTGGAGAAATCTGAATAGTTTATACTCCATCACTGCTACTCACATGTATCATAGGTCCTTAAAAGGACTTGGTCAAATTTCAAAAACAAAAACCCTAATTAGTAACAACAGAAATTAAGGAGTTATAATTGTTCTATAAAGAGATACTTAAAAACAATGAGCACACAAAGTGATTTGGCCCTGGCTCGTTTGACCGGACAGGCCGAACCAACCTGTTCACATCAGTCACTGGACCAGCTCGGCAAATGGGCATCCGATACGCGTCGAGCAAATTTAACACGTAACATCTCTAGAAAATTAAGACACTGTTTTTTTTAATTAGATAATAAATTAATTATCAATAAAATAAAAGAATAGGACACCTGGGCAGGTGGAGGCCCATAGACATTAACCGTATTCAATTCAACTAGCAAAAAGCAATGGCCATTTATTTGACCGATCAGTCCATCTACATCTGCCACGTGTCCTAACTCGAGGCACTTAATCGCTGACTTCGCAAACATAAATTTTCGACTGCTGGGGCCTGGGAGAAATAGATACATTTGGGAGGTATTAGGGTTTCGAAACAGAGCGAACAATGGCGGAGCAATCGGAGGATTCCGGTAGAACGACGGAGACGTTGATGGAGAAGATCTCGGAGAAGATTCACGCTCATGATTCCTCGTCTTCTTCATCTGATTCGGACTCGGACAACGAGAAATCTGCGGCGGCGTCCGTGAAAGCAAAGATTTATCGAATATTCGGCAGAGAGCGACCCGTTCACACTGTTTTCGGTGGAGGAAAGCGTATGGACCTTTCGGTTTCTTTGTCCTTATCTGATTTATTTTATAGCTTCCTTGTCATCTATGGTTTCTGTTTTTCTTTATCTTGTTTTTTCGAAGTATCGTTGCGGATGTTTGCTTAGATCAGTTAGCTTCACTGTTTAAGTGTTTGAAGATTCATTTGGTGGCTTAGAAACAGAGCGTGTGTTAGTCAAAATTGTTGCTAAAACCGATGACTCCGTGATTCAAGTAGGATGATGAACCTTGAACGACTGCTGATACTTCCTTTTATTTTCCCATATTTGGAAGCAAAAAGTTCCTGTAGTTTCTTCTCACCCAACCAAACAAAGCATAACAAAATAGGCTATCTTTGGAACAAATTCAGGATTCTATGTAATTCATTTAGAAATTTGTACGTATTTAATTAGGGGAAATACAAATTTGATAGAGTTTTTGAAATTCATTGTTTGGCATTCTAAATGAGCCCAATTTTGACTTTTAGGGAGACTTTCATCCTGTTTTAGCTGAAATAAGTATTGTTGAAAAATGAGTTCTATGCTAATTTTGAATTTATTCCAAACATAGCCATAACTTGATAATTTCATTCTTTGATAATTTCATTATCGCTTGGTGCAGCTGCTGATGTGTTTTTGTGGAGAAATAAAAAGATCTCAGCTGGTGTTCTCGGCACAGCAACTGCAGTGTGGGTCCTGTTTGAATTGCTCGAGTACCATCTGTTAACTCTTGCTTGCCATATTTTAATTCTCTCGCTTGCAGTCTTGTTCTTGTGGTCCAATGTGCACACCTTCATCAACAAGTAAGTCTATTGGTTTTTAACTGTATTACCTTATCCATTTATCAAATTATTCAGTTCTCAGTTTGGTGTCTTAAACCTCCGTACTGTTTTCATAGTTTGATCATCCTCTGTCCCCAGAATAACAACTCTCGTTGTAGGTCTCGTCCTCGAATTCCTGAAGTCCATATTCCGGAGGAGCCATTCCTGCAGGTTGCTTCTGCACTTCGGATGGAAATAAACTGGGTTTTCAAAATATTGCGGGACATTGCTTCAGGAAGAGACTTGAAGAAGTTTCTTGTGGTTTGTTCATCTATCTGTCTGGTGAAAGATGCAACATAAAATTTGAAAATTAATCAACTTCTGATAATTTGATCATGTCTTGAATGTCAGGTGATTTCAAGCTTGTGGGTCATGTCAATTGTGGGGAGTTGGTGCAATTTCTTGACCTTGTTTTATATAAGTAAGGAAATTTGTTTTGGAAACATTATTTTTCCAGTTATAAGTAAACTGTAATACTGAATCTTGGTATCTTGATCTGGATAACAGTTGTTGTTTTGCTGCACACTGTGCCCGTGCTCTACGAGAAGTATGAGGACAAGGTTGACTCATGTGCTGAGAAGGTAATGAAAGAAATCAAAAAGCAGTATGCCTTGTTCGATGCCAAGGTTTTGAGTAAGATTCCTAAAGCTGCTTTCAAAGCTAAAAGGGTGTAGGGCGTGTTTGACTTGTTTTTGTTATGACTGGTCCTGGTAAAAATGCTGTGGGAATTGTTGTTGGTTTTTATTCAAAGTAAAATGCTTTGAGACAGAAGCAGGAGGATCAAGAATGGTTGCTAAAATTATGTTAGGAAGTGTTGTATAAAAAGTTTTTGTTTGTATGTTGGTAATCGTAATGAGAAAGTACATATTGTATGTTTTGGGGATCGTAATGTAAAAGTACATCTTGTTAAGTAAGGTTATTTGATATAATAAACATTGATTAAATTTGTTAATTTGTAATCTGAATATATAAAGTCTCTAAATAATAAATAGTAAATTGATAATGCAACTCAAAAGTATTTAAATAATTGCTGTCGTTTGTAATATCAATTACTAACGTATTTATCAAAATTACCTCGCTGCTGACAATTGGACCATCGGCAAACTATAACCACAGAAACGTATAGAAAAAAGCACAATCTAAGAGCGCGAGGACTTTTGAACTATCAAAGAAATAGTATTGTGTTCGTCAAAGTTTGCCAACAGAAGTTTATTCACATTCAATTTCTATTTCTCAATTTATTTTTGGAAGTTAAAAATATTGAAAGCGACGCCCCATCAAAGGCTTTTCTCATTCAGGTATAAAAGAATCAATTAAACAATGACCATGGCTACAACATTAACAAAGAATCTA
Organism: Carica papaya; assembly: GCF_000150535.2. The sequence continues at coordinate 650,036 of NW_019014681.1, read as the reverse complement.
TACCTTTGCCAAGTAATTACACAGTTCAGGAGTTCAATATTTTTGGAGTAATCTTGAATTTCGGGAAATCCTCTCTTATGATGAGAGTGGTACTGTTGAGAACTCGGAATCAGAATGTTCAAATGGCCGTAACTGCCCTCGAGAGGGTAAGTCACTAAAGTTTGGGCTTGGAGACATACCCGGCCTTGATAACCTATGATTGGATGAACTAGTTCTATTGTCCGACACTGATAGACTGCTGGTATTATGACCATCTTCCCCAGACTTTCGCTTCTCTCTTTCTTCGGTTTCCTTGAGCAGAAAATCAACCCATAAATCTGAAAAGGACTGGGAAAATGTATTTTGCGTTAAGAAATAGCACTTAGTAAGTCTCAACTCTTGACTTGAAAATAACCAAAGATTCAAACATCAAACTTTCTTTAGAGATACTCTACTCTACTATTTAGTTTGAGCTCATGGTCTTGCTGAGATACAAGTATGCGTTAATGTAGAATTGATAAACACACAAGTATAGCATTTTCTTCTTCTTTTTATTTTCTTTAACTGAACTAAAGGATCATCAAGACTTAATACAGGTTACCGCAGAACTTGTTGGACCATATTGTCAATGCTGTCTTTCACAGGAAGCAGAAAATGTACCAAAAATTACCACATTATATCAAGATGTAAAGGAGTGATTTAGTTCTGCCAATTCCAACCCCCCAGGAAAAAAGAGCATGGAAAAACAATTGATGGTTTAGAGCATATTAGCTGGGTAGAAACCCATGTGCATTTGGAGCACTGTAAGGCACCGAATCAAAAACTTCTAAATATTTGCAATGTGATAACTTCAATATAGAACCTTTCAGGTGAGAATCCAATAAAACCAATTGCTACACCATACATACTTGGTAGTATCATAAATTAATCAAGCCAATAATAGAGATTTGACTCAAAAGAATTAAGATGCCACTTGGTTCCAAAGAGGAATAAATCACTTGCCTGACTTACAAACTTAATGCTATCAAAAGTATAAACCGAACTGACATATATTACTGGATCAGATAAAACCACCCGCAATAACAGAATATCCAAGCATTGAAATCAAAGCAAAATCCAGATAAGCATAAGAAATTCACCTGATTTTCTGATGACATATTTGCATGTGCATCTGTAGAATTTCCACCCAATATGCCACCAACCAAGCGGCCAGGCAGACCTAAAACACCCCGGACAACTCCTTTGCCTGCACCTTGCTGTGCAATTCCTATCCTCTGTTTGTCTTCATCAGAGAATCCCAGCATGCGAACCATAAGATCAAGAACCTATACACACCATAAGTAGTATCAGCCAAGTTCCTGAGATAAGCCAAATGAAATTAGTGGCAGGTCATGCTAGTTTTGGCAAAGGGAAAAAAAGCACTCAGATCAGAACCTATGGTCATCCAAATCAGACCTGTAAATTAAGAACCTTCTAGGGACTTCTATGTTATACTCTTTTGACACAAAAAAGCAACAATTTCTATCGGTAATATTTGTGGATTATTTGTGTTCCCTCCATCATACCTTTTGGTCTATCATTTCCTTCTTTTCTTTTGTCTGAGGAGGGAGGGGGGAGGGGGGGTTTGTTGGTCTTGATAGTTCAAAGAACAAAATTAATGTCTCGTTGATTCATAGTTCATAGATGGTTTATCGACAGGCAGCCGCAAATTAATCCTGAACAGCAACATGCTAGCCAATGCAAAATGAGATAATTCTTTCTGCCAATGGTATTGCAAAATGAGATAACTCGTCCTGACAATGGTATTGCTTCTTCCTATCTAAAATAATTTCCACTTGTCTAAGGGAGCATACCTCTTTGCTGTGGTTTCTCTGGAAGTAGGTCACCAGTAATTTGATCACTATTCGCCTGCCAAGAACGACACATTATCACATTTTAGTAATTTTATTATCACAAAAAAAAACCATGATATCCAATAATCCAGCAATAACAATGTAATATGCATATCCACTGGATTTGCAGTACTATCATTAAAGCACCACCAAAGTTTAAATTATAGATTTTGGTGGTTCCCGGGAGGGAGAGGGGGAGGGAAAAGAAACCACCACTGATGGAACACAAAAGACTAAATAGCAGATGTCAAAGAGGTGCTACTGGGGTCTGTTTTTTATTACATTATAGTTCCATGAGATGCAAGCTTAAGATGTTGATAGCTTCCAGAGGAAAACTTGGAACTATTTTTTTGACTGATGCAATGCCTGAGAGTGTTTAACTTGGCGAAAATAAAGGAGTTTGTAACCTAAAAATATGAGCAGTTAAACTGCCTTGAGTAAAATATATTTGTGTAATCACTTAATATACTTACAGATATAAAAATATAAGGGCTAATTATTATCATCTCAGTCCTATAACTGTGGCCATGTTACAAATTAATTCCAATTCTTTTTTTGTCAGGTATATAGGTAATTATTTGGAATTTTTTATAGTTCAATGAGACCTGATTATAACGAAAAAAAGATGTAAGACCGGACTTGTAACAATGGATATAACTACAAGAATATGGAGGTCAGCAGGGCTGGGTCTGAGATCATTGGTGGAAATTAATAGGGCTCTCCAGAGCAAATGGCTTTGAAGATTCATGAATGCAAAAAACAGTTTTTGGTGGAAGGTATTTGAGGCAAATTTTGATATTGTGGAACAGAGGGTGATTCACTAAGGAAAGGTCTAAACCCTGTGGTACTGGGTTGTGGAAGAAAATAAGCACGGGTAAAAGGAAGTTCCATGACTGTATCAAATGGAGGATTGGCACTGTTGACAGGGTAAGTCTATGGCATGACATGTGGCTTGAAGGTGGTACTTTTAGAAACCAGTTTCCTCATACTTATGATTTTGCTAGGTCAAAGGATGCATTGATCAAGGATTCCTACATTGACATTATGAAGAACAGAGTGTTTTGTGGACGATCTAAATGATTAGGAGGTTAAGTATAAAGCCTTACTACTTGTCCTTCCCAAGGCTAGGCCTGATAGGACAAAATACCAAACTCTTTAGTGCCTCAATACTAGTGGATTTTTCTTTGTTAGATCTTTCTACAACCACCTAACAAAAAGGGAGGCCACAGTTAGAGATTTTCTACCCAAGCAAACTTGGAAGGTTCATGCATCACCCAAAATTGCCTTTTTTGCATGGGAGACAGTTAGAGGGTGCATTCTAACTCTGAACAAGCTAGTTAGGAGGGGAAGGATTCAGGTTAATCGTTGTTACTAGTGCAAAAGAGATGTTGAGTTATTCAACCATATCCTGTTGTGGTGTGCATTTGCTTACATACTTTAGATGCTTACTAATGGCATATTGGACACTAATTGGGTGATGGCAGCACTCAATGAGGGAGGAAATTTGGGCATGGAAAAGAAACAATGGCATGAAGAAACACATTAGCCCTATCCCCCTTGCTACCATTTGAGTGGTACGAAAGGAAAAAAAATATGAGAGTTTTTTAGGGCAAGGAAGTGGATTTTAATAGGGTTAAAGATAGATCTTTTTACTCTTTTGAAGATTTTGGGAATCTTATTGGCATTTCAATTGATATGTAAATATTTCCATAAGGGTTTGTACCTCTTTGGTGCCTGTGAAGGAATCTTTACTCTACTTTTTATTTCAGAAAGAATATGCAACTACAAGACTAAATGATAATTGGCCTAAAAACAAATAAAAATACATCAAAATTACCCACTAGCATTTAAAACACCTAGGAAAAATTTATAACCTGCTTAGACTTATATAAGTCCTTTATCAATTATCAAACATTTAGGAATATTTTAAGATATTTTAAAGCTAATAATTCGTTTTACAAAATGCATAAGCCAAACAACCTCTGGTCTCTGAACTCAACCTTCAGGCAACACCACACTCTGGCTTGATGTGATTAGTGCTAAACATTTCTTGCGTGTCAAGCCCTCCAGAAAGGGAGGAGCTTCTGTTTTCATGCACACATTCATAGTACTACATCATACATAACGTCTATTTTCAAACTGGGGTAGATGGTTATGCTAGCAATAAGCTATATCAAGAGTAAAAAGAAACTCCACCTAATATGAATTATACAACCAGGACCTAAGAACTATATCAACTTTAAACAAGCTAACCTGTCAACAAGATAATCTGAATCCACTGACATTCTATTAAGCCTGGTCATGCTCTGGTCAAGAGCACGGCGTAATTTCCCATTGTCTTCCTCGAGCTTGTTTACTCTACCTTTCCCTTCAGCTAGCATCCTTTCAGTTTGTGATAACTTGGCCAAAATTTCTTCCTGTTCTCTTTTTGATGACTCTGCACGTTCATCAGCATCCTGGTAGAAAGATGGACATCCATGAAAAGGGAGAAAATGTAGGTTGCTAAATGCCAAAACACCAATAAATATCCAGCTATGAAATAATCTTGAACCATCATAAATCGAAGGAGTGAGTGAAATATGGATACAGATGTCAAATGCATGGACTTTTGAACATCAAAAGATTATCTTTCTAAATTTCTCAAAAAGCTTTAAAAAGCTATGAACTTGACTTGAGAAATTCATTTGGAAAAAACAGATTTAATCTAAAAGGGAAACTGGAAATCTTATCCAAAAATATAAGAATGACCTCCGACCAAATTTCAAGCTGAATTAAAAGAATCATTGGAACTTTGATTGAATTTAGAATTGCATTGTTTTAATTCTACTAAGAATTTGCTAGCTCTTTTTTTTTTTTGCCATTTCCTAGTAGAATTGATACTCATTCCTAACTGAATCAAGTTTGAATTATTAAATAAATTCCATAAAGGTAGTTCATTTGTTCCAAATGTGGAAGAGAAAGCAAAAATTCACAACTCGAAAGCATTGTAGATCAAAAGATAAATTAAAAAGTATAAAAGCATTATTCATCAGAGCACAAAAACATGCAGGAAAATGAAACAAAATGAAGGCTAAAAAAGTAGGAAAATAACGCATAATGTTTCCTTATCCTTATATTTCTCATTCTCCCTTGTGGTTCTCCACAATGTTCCAAAACAAAGATGCTTACCAAGTTTGGATGATTCTACACAATCAGTACTAGAACTAGAAATTTCTAACATCCTAGAATACTTCAATACTTTCTGTATCCCCAGGAAAAGTATTCAGACATTCAACAAGCACTAATATATTTCTTTCTTGTAATTTCCTTATGTACAGCTTGGATATTCGAATTTTATGAACATTCATGATGGTAGCTGTCCAAATCAATTCATGTGTGCAAATAGTGCAATTACCAAGCAGAGCACCATATGCAAATTTTAATAGAACTTGGCCCCTCGTAATGCAGCCAAAATAAAGAAACTGAAGAAAGGAAGAAAAGTTTTTAAAAAAGATCAGACTGTAAAGGAAACTTTAACATATTCTGATGGGTAATCAGTTTCGAATTGTGATATTTGCCACTTCATGGAAAAAAATGAGGTTATAACTTTCTGGCTCATCTATATCACCATTTAGCAGAATTCTTTCTGGCTGGTGTTGCATGCACAATCCTGTTGCCCTGTTTGTTAGTGTCAGGAAAGTATTTGCCAAGCCACAGTTTGAGCAGTATCCAAGAGTCACATTCTACAGGAAATGACTCCCAATTCCTCTCTGAACAATTTCTAATCCAATAAAGCCGGGTTAGATGTCCTAAACTAGATGTGAATTGCTCAGTATATTATTAATTAAAGCAAAATAACTTCCTATATCCCAATGATAAATAGAGAACAATCCCAAGTACAACTAGGAAGATATGAAATTCTAACACTTTATATTACCAAAAATAATATATAAATATATTATTTGCAAAAAAGTGGAGACAGAAGGGGAGAGAGAAGCATAACCATAGACCATATTTGACAATTGAAGAGGAAAGTCATACTTTCAAAAGATCAGAAAGTTTTGCCGATTCTTCTCTTGCCAAAGCTAAATCTCGTTCAAGATGTTCCTATCCAACAAAAAAACTATTAAGTATAAAAACCACAGCCTTACAACACAAACTATTTGCTTTCAGAATAACCTGGTATAGAGGTAAGTGGCCAAGAATTCTTTACCTTGGCTTCAATTTCAGCATAATACTGACCAAGGGCTGTCTGGAGATTTTGAAGTTCAACATTTCTAGCATCAATTGTTCTCATACAATTTGTCAATCTTCTATTCAGATCATCAATCATTTCCTTCGACTTTTGAATCTCGGCATTGTTGATTATCTTAACTTCTTCCTGACTCGCAATTGCTTGATTTAGAGCTTTCTCCAATTGTAATATTTGGGCCCTTTGATATTCATTATTACGGCGAAGTCCTTCAATGATTTTGCTGTCCTCATCCATTTTCTCTGACTCCTCAGATTCCTAGACAAAATTACAGCAAGATAATCATCAGCAATCTTGCCAAAAGAATCCTGTTGAAGAAAGTTGTGACATTCCGTTAACTTGCATAGTAAACAATTCCAGATCCAACAAGAATATATCTGTAGCATAAGGACTTGTGACACAGAGAAACTAAAAGGTTGGCTTTCAGACCATATGGCCGTCCATATACCTGAACAGATGTATGTGAAATAAAAGCAAATCCAAAGTATATATAACTTCATTATTTTTCACATACAAATTTGTTGTTTACAGATCATATGTCAGAAACTAGAGGTACCATCTGCTCAGAATATATCATTTTTTTATAACAAAAATAGAGTTGCATGCGAGGAATATCATTACTTCTTACAATGCTTTTGACTGGTAAAAAATTTCATATGGTAGCAGCAGAATTGCACCACAAATAACCAGTTTTACAATGAAACTGAAATTGCACAAAATAGAGATAGGACCATATTTTTAGCAATGCCTACTTATCAATTGGTAATCAAATCATATCATTAATAATAAATGAAGAAAAATCCAAATTTATGAGTCAGACAAAATTATGAGAGAAACATTATTAGAAACTCCAGGGATATGCCACCTTTTCTAACAAATGTTGTTTAAGACGATTCAACTGTTGCAGTGCTTTATCCCTCTCACGTTGTGTTTCCTTTAAATCTTTCTCCAAACTCTGCAAAGATAGATCCATCTCTTCTTTCCCAGGGAAACTTCCTGGCAGATCTATCTCCTGGGAGGAAAAAAAAAAATACAGTAAGGAAAGAACAGTAAATACAGCAATTACTACTCCAAGGGATACAATCAGAATAGAGACAGATTGGCATAAGACATGACTATTCAGAAATTACCCCATTCTGACTACTTGAATGCTTTGTTAGCATCTCTGGCGCTTCTGGATAGACTTTTCCTGTTGAGGAGTTCCTGCTCAACTCCAACGCAGCCTCAAGCTCATCCTTCTTTAACTACACAGCAGATGCAAGCAGATTCAAGCAGCCACATCACAAAAGCATTATATACTTTGCAAAACAAGACTGATGGGGTTATTCCATTATAAGAAACTCTGTAACTAATGAATAAATCAACCTTAATATTATAGTTTTCCTTCTCTAAGGTTGCAATTACACCCTTCATATTTTCCACGATATCAGTTGCATGTTCATCATCCCGCCTACTCAATTCCATCTGCAAACGTCTTATTTCTGATGTTTTCTCATTCAATTCATCATGTATTTTGCTCACGTCTCTTGAGTACTGCCAACAGATGAGAGAAATAAAGAATATGACAAGCATATAATAAGGTATGTATGAGGTCAGTATGACCAAAGTCCTTTAAGTGCAATGGAGTGAAACAGAACTGTTCAAAAAAGGAAAGAAAGAAGTGGAATGAAATTTGTAGGCTCAAGTTCTAGAGGCTTATGAAACTTGAAAAGACAGATACATAAGCATGTAAAAGTGATACAGACACAAATCATCCATTCAGGCTTGAAAATAAGAAGGTTTTGAGGAACTGCCCACATTCCTTATACTCCAAAATGGGAGAAACAAAGGGCAGCAAAACCTGAGAATACATGTTAAGCTTGTGGATAAATTATGAAAAAAAGGCACTCCAACTGTGCCTTACTTAAGACGAAAGGAATTACACTTCTCTCACTAAAGAGTTTGGCTCCTCTACTGGTCTACCATAATCCTCCCATGGGAACTTTCCCAGTTATTTTCCACAACATGGAAAAGCCAAAAAAATAATGTGTGCACCGGCAACTAACCTTATGGACATTGTGAATTCTGTATAACAATGTTTCCACAGAGGATAGGTGCTAGACTAAACACAAACACTAACAGAATGTGGGTAAGGATAAGAATATAACTAAACAATGATTATAGAAAATGTAAATCAACAGTGAGGTAAAAATTCGAAAAATTAATTAACTTCCAAGCCAACTCTGGAACTCACTTTGTCCTTAAATACTCTCAGTGAGTGGAGCTCCTCCTGTAAAGATGTATTCAACTTGTGTTCCTCTGAAGATTAAAAGGCAAAGAAAGGAAGCTTTTCAGAGATATAACAAGATTGTTAGAGATGCTAGTACCAAAATAGGATAAAATCACAAACTAATAGTTTAGCACAAAAATACCTTGTAATTTCAGCTGA
>NW_019014681.1:613774-638985 GCF_000150535.2 Carica papaya | reverse complement strand
CAAGATGGTTTCCCCTCAGTATGTCACATTAATATGTAAGCCAAAGAAGGTATCATCTGTAAAATTGATATGGAGAAAACTTATGATCATGTTTGTTGGGATTTTATTATTTATATGCTTAAGAGGATGGGTTTCAGTTGTAAATGGAGGAAACGGATAAAGAATTGTATCTCTATGACCTCTTTTGCTGTGATGGTGAACGGTGGTCCTTCGCCAAGAGGAACCACTGTCACCTTTTCTTTTTCTTACTGTTATGGAAGCTTTTAGTAAGCTGATGGAGAGGGATGGAGAGCTTGATCTGGTGAGAGGCATATCGGTGGGGGATGGCGATTCCAGGGTGAAGTTCTCACATTTATTTTTTGCCGACAATGCACTCATCTTTTGTGAAACGAACTTATCCTCTTTGCTTCATTTGAGATGTATTTTAATTTGTTTTCAAATGGTGTCCGGGTTGAGAATCAATATGAGAAAGATGGAAGTGGTTAGGATGGGGGATAGGAGGGATGAGTTGCAGATGGCTAGGGTGTTAGGCTGTAAAATCACTTCGCTACCCATCAAATATCTTGGGATTCCTCTTGGGGTGAAATTTAAAGATGTTAGAACTTGGGACTCGATTGTGGAGTTGATTGAAAGGAGGCTTGCGGGATGGAAGAAGAGTTTTTTGTCTAAAGGGAGGAGGCTTACCTTAATCAAGAGTACATTAGCTGACCTCCCAATCTACTATCTTTCTATATTAACTATTCCGGTTAGCATTGCTTCAAAGCTTGAAAGGATCCAATGTAGATTCCTTTCAGGTGATGATGATGGTTGTAAAAAATATCATTTGGTAAGGTGGGAGGAGGTGAAGAAACCTATGGATAGGGGCGGGCTTGGACTTAAATCCATTGTGGATTTGAATGTTGCACTTCATGGGAAATGGCTATGGAGGTATTGTAATGAGGATAACAAACTTTGGAGGAAGGTGGTGTAGGCAGGATGAGGGAATTGGGAGCGGGATGGTGGGAGAAGAGGGAAATACAAACCGCATGGGATGAGTTTATGGAAGAGAATCAGTGGGGAAGGCAGTAGATTTCGGGAATGTATGGGATGAAAGGTGGGGAATGGAGAAAGGGTGAGTTTCTGGCAGGATGAATGGGTGGGGGCTTTTAAAATGAAAAACAGATTCCCTAATATCTACAATATTGCTTGTGAGAGGGACATTACAGTGGATAAAGTGTATGGGAATGTTGGTGGGGGAAGGGGTGGAGAATGTACAGGTTGAAGGAACTTGTAGGACTGGGAAATTGATGAATATTGTAATTTACTCCATGTGCTGGCAAAAATTAACATGGATAGTTGGAATGATAGGAGGATATGGAAGTTGGATAAAAAGAATAGGTTTTCGGTGAAGTCCTATTACAATTTTATATCCAAAGGGAACAATGGGAATGATATGACAGCTCCATTTAGACAAATCTGAAAAATTGCAGCTCCCCTTAGGATGACTTTCTTTGCTCGGGAAGGCTCAAGAGGAAGTATTTTAACTGTTGATATGTTAAAGAGGTAGGACAACATTCTTATTAATCGATGTTACTTATGCAAAGCTGATGGGGAGACATGTGACCACATTTTATTATTTTGCCCGATTACTCACAGCTTATGGATGTCGGTGTTCGGATTGTTGGGGATGAGATGGGTTATAACAGGTAATGTAAGTAAAGAATTGTGGGCTTCGGCAGGTATTTGTAAAAAGAAAGAACATTTATTTTTTATTCCACTTACCATTTTTTAGATTGTGTGGAAGGAAAGAAATGCTAAACCTTTTGAGAGAATTGAATCGAACTTTATAAACATAAGAATAGATGGTTTCATACTTTTATTTCTATTTTGCTAAGTCATGACATATTAGATTGGAAAAACTTAGGGTGCGTCATTGATCACCTAATTGATATGTAACTATTATGTAATTGGGTGATACTCTTTTAGTACCTTTGTGAATAATAACACTTTCATCTTTTATTTTAAAAAAAATTAATATGTAAGCCAAAGAGTTCATTCAAGTGTAATGTCGATGTATTACAGTGATAATATTTCCAAGAAGGAATCTGGCTTGTCAAAACTAAATTCCCAAATTAGTGGGCCTTATACGTCAAGTAGATTATTTGACTAAAACTTGCATAGATATGTATCAATGGCATAAAACCTCATCCCAAATGACCGCTCAAGCAACATTTACAGTTCGTTCTTTACATAAATATGCCAACAAACTTTATGAGTTGCCATGTGCCAACAAATACTAAGAGAAAAACAAAATAGATAGAACTGCTGATCCTAACAAACAAAATCTAAAATAGAAAGTTCTGGAAACCACTCTGAAATAAATCCAGCTAACACTTCTCATACCAATGCCCTCACGTATGTCTTTTTCTCTCTGAAAAAAAAAAAAAAAAAGCCAATGCCCTCGTGTATGGCCTTTTCTCTCTGAAAACAAAAGCCAATTCCTCTTTTTCCTACCATACATCCCTTCCTGTCCAATACAGTAATGGGTTATATCATGGTCCCTAATCTGGGATATAAAGGACTGTTTACAATAAGATCTAGCAAATATTTGCAGTGTGTTTGAGAGACTTTGTTCTTTTACTACCCATTTCGAATTGCGAAGCAAACTAATAAATATTGTACTGTTTAGCACTTCAGTTTTCTTTGATGAGGGGTCCATACTAGTATTTATAAGTTTGGAATGCAGTTTCCAATTTATCATTATTTTATAATTTACAAATATGCTAAATAAGTCAAACTTAAATTCAAAGTTCAGAATAAGAATTCATCTTAAAAATAAATACTCATTCATATATGTATATATATATATATCTATGTATGTATATTAAAATTGAACAATTTTATCAAGTTGTTGTGTATAAATGTTAACTTTAACTTTTATAAACTTATAAAGTAAAAATTAAAAATTCTCAAAAATTATTTTATTCGGCATCAATTAATACAGGTACTTCAGCTGGAAGCTGATGTAAAATTTTTTGATGTGACGTAAAAAAATTTCTATATACCAGGTAGTATGGATTAGTAAGGTGCAATATTTAATATAATTATGCCAACTGTGAGGGCTCGCTAGAGAAAACCTCATGGCCTCTTAGATTTTTTTGGGTCTAATTTGGGAGGGAATAAAAGAAAATGGAATAATTTGTTCCTTGCACCAAACTATTAGTTTTTCAAAATTGAGAAATTTCTATTTAATATATTCTAGTTCTGTTAGTGTATTACTGCGAGGTCCAAATAACTCTGTACTCCTCCTTCCACTCTCCTTCATTTTCACTTTCCAAGTGGATTCTTAGGGTCAATTTGGAAGAAGAAAATGAAGGTGAGTGGAGAAGAGGGAACTAGGAATAGGGAACAGGGATAGTTGGATTACCTTTCTCACGCTTCTGAAAAAATAGGCCATTGATCCATAAAGGAGGATGGCCCTTATAGGAAGATCTCTAAAAATGGAAAGTTTTAAGTTAGCTTATTCTAGAACCACCATCAATAGGATCAAATTTTAGATTGTTTTCCTCAGTAACAAGCTTGGAAAAGCAAAGCCTCGCCTTGCATTGTGTTTTTGCTTGGGAGGCAGTACAAGGTGGAATTCTTACTACGGGTAATCTGTTAAGAAGAGGGAAGACCTTGGCTAAGGATGATTCCTATGCTTGAACAATGAGGTCCTATAATCATCCTCTTCTTTGGTGTTGTGAGACTAGAAGATTATGGGATTCTGCACTATCTTTTCTCAACCTCAATTTGGTGGCAAGTGCTTCTATCAAGTATGATAATGGACATAGAGTGGAATTGCTCCCCACAAATCTAAGACAAAGATTATCTGTATCATTCTTCTTTCTATTTTTTGCAGTATTTAGAAGGAGCAAAACATAACAACTCCTCGTACCCTTTTCAAGCGATTAAAGATCACAGGTTTGCAATTCTCTGTATTTTTCTTAAGGGCACCCCATTTTTACCCCAACTCTGATACTGTTAATATTTAGGATCTCTTTAATCTTCCCTACTTTAGGACTTGAGTTTCTGTATATCTTTTGTACTGATTTGAAACCCCTTGGAGCTCTTAGTAGAATCTTTTTTCTCCAAAAAAAGATTACAATTTTTTAATTAGTTATCTTCCCAAAAAAATTTATTAAGTTATTTCTATTCAATATACTCTATCCTAATTAATATTTTATTGCGAGGACCAAATAACCTCATTCTCTCCTATCCGCTTCCCTTCATTTCTCCTCTCCCAGATGAACCCCTAAAAAACATTGTTGCTTTTTTTATTCCATCAAAGAGTATTTTTCGGCTCTTGGATGCAAGAAACAATTGGAAACCAATTACTTTAGCAGAAGAAAATATCATGCATATGGAAGGTAAATAAAGGAAAATTTGAGTGCGTAACCCAAACAAACACGAGAAAAATGGGACATAGCAGAATAAATAAATAAATCAAATCTGGTCCCAACAGATCCTTGCTTCCTTTTGAAGCCCATGAGTAAAATACCTGTAAACTTTCGTAAAAGATGAATTCACTTTGATAAAATCCACCTCCTCATTGCCATACTAATTAGGCTTTAGATATGAGCTCATAACAACTACAAAAAGGAACAGGAACTTTTCACAATACAACTAGTTTGACCATGGCTTCTCTAAATTCAAAAATGCTCTCGTGGGAGATGTTGTCACTCCGGACAGCCTTAACACATGGAACATCACTGTAATGAGAAACCTTTTTTTTGAAAGAAACTGTGAGGATTGGGAAATTCAAGAATCTGAAGTCTTACTTCTTTGTTTGTCGCACATTCAGATTAAAAATCATGAAAACAAGTTGCGCTGGAAACACAAAAACAGTGGCAAATTCACTGTCAGCTCGTCTATGACTTCCTGGATGGCCGGATCAACAGTAATCAATTGAAATTTCCAGCTAAAATCATTTGGAAATCTGGAACCCCACCTAGAATCTCTTTTTTCGCATGGGAAGCTGCTAAAGAAAAAATTCTTACCTTGAATAATCTTATGAGAAGAGGAATTCCAATCGCAAACAGGTGATACCTCTATAAAATGGGACCGGAATCGTCTAATCATCTTCTACTTTGGTGCCCTTTATCTCACAAACTTTGGGTGATGATTCTTGCCCTGTTGGGGCTTTCTTGGGTCATGGCAAACACAGTCTTTGGGGAACTTCTTGCTTGGGAAGGTCTTAGCAAAAGAAACAAGCTCTTTAAACTCAGCCCCCTCACTGTATTTTGGGTCATTTGGAAGGAAATAAACAAACGTGCTTTTGACGGAAAAGAACGAGACTTCAACACTTTAAAAGACAATTGATTTCACTATTTTGTCTCTACTATACTAGAGCATGATATTGATAGTAATGTCGATTTTGCTTCTGTTGTAGATATACTTATCGATATGTAAATTTTGTATATGTATCATCAATACGTTTCTATACTTTTCTTTTTTAAAAAAAATAACTAGTTTGACCATGGCTTGAAAGCGAAAATTAACTATTTATGCGTGTTTGTGTGACGGCTATTTAATTGTATAGTGGATGGCGAAAATGAATGCTTCACTCTGCAAACTGTGGAACAATTTAGGAATCTAACATGTGAATTTCTTTTTTCGGGATGATTTAGACCATTTATATTTTAATACATAAAAAGAATACATATATTACAGGAATATGTCAACCAAAGAGACATTGGATTACCTCTTTCTCTTTTAACAAAGCTGCATAATTCATTGATAATGCTTTAATTTCTGCCTCAGATTCCTGAAGCCTCTTAATCTCAGCCTTGTATTGTTCAATCTACAACAGACAAAAAAGAAAGGAACAAACCATATCAAAGACCCATGTACTTAACCGTATAAAGTAAGATTTCATATATGTATGACTATAAGCATGAAAAAGGATTATAGTATACTCAATAATCCACATATTTCAAAAAATTATGACAAATCATGTAAAAAAGATACATACAAACGGAGAAGCTGGGTGACAGGGATACTCAAGAATATGTCTAGGGGAAATAGTAAAGAAATTATCCAGGTTCTGACACATGGCAGAGATGCCCATCCAACTACAAATGATAAATTAGTCAAAGGGAGCCGTAATTTATTTTCGATGCCATCAAGGCTGTTACTACTGTTCTAGCAACAACAGTACAAGTTTGTTTTACCACTTTCACCTGAGACTGTCCTATAAACAGCTAGACTACCGGGCTAAGCCGTGAAAATGTAGTCATTTAAGACTATAAAAAATGTAAAGCTCTATGATCCAATTGAAACCCCAAGGAGGAGAATTTTCCCAGATATTGAACTACATAGGGTTCCCAGCTCAGTATCTCAGCTGTCGCATCCATTCATGGAACTACAATATCAAGGCCCCAAACCCTAGATACAGATTGCGAAATTAGGTTCCCAGCTCAGTATCTCAGCTGTCCCATCCATTCATGGAACTACAATATCAAGGCCCCAAACTCTAGATACAGATTGCGAAATTATCTCATAGTACTGAAATGTTAAAATAAAGGATTATTTAGAAACTCGGCCAAATGGCGAAGTTCAATACTGGAAAACCACCAAGCACAGAGGGATATTAAACTCACCGAAACATGTCTTTACCAAGGTCATGGTCCAGGAATAAGCCAATTATAATTCCAGGGGTTCTTTCAGAAGCATAATTCAAGGACATCAACCGATATTCGAGATCATAGCAATCAAACTACAAGCCACCTCAATTTATTCATAATCCACGGTATTTGAGACCCAATGGAAACCCAATACCAAAGCAACCAAGCACGACTAGAGTTCCTACAGCTTAAAGGATAATAACCAGACACTAACCTCGTAATTAATTGACAAATCGATCCCATTAGTGACCGGGGACCGCGAGACGGGCTTGGATTGCGCGAAATTATGAGACCGTCTACGATCAGAGGCCGGCACATCGCCTGTGTTGCTCGAACCGTAAATCTCAAGCTCCTCGTCATCGTCCTCGTGCACGTCAAGCGCGATCTTGTTCAAGTTCTCCTTCAAATTCGCTATCGAACTCCACATCTTCCAAAAGCCACCGCCAACCAAATCCCTCAGATCAACAAGTAAGGTTGTGTCTGTAGGTTCTTCGACCGAGGAATATTTGAAGAGTTTTCCTCAGATAAGATACAGTTGATTAAATGTATCCGCCGGCATGCCTAACAGAGGAAGAAATTGAAGATTTTTCGCACGAGTAGATCTGATGTGCTCTTCTGTAATAATAGCGGGGAAAAGGAAATTTTTCGGTTGGAAAACAGGTTGCGCAATTGCAGAAGACGAAGACGAAGATTCTTACAGTTTAGTCCGTTACTTTTCCGGGATCAAAAATTAAATTAGCCGGAATTTTATGCTAGTGATTGATCCACCTACAAAACAAATAGTGTAACCAGGCGGAACTGAGGCGACAAGATTTTAATCGTTCAAAAATCTTATAATTATCTTTTTTTATAGTTAAAAAAAAAAATTAATTATATTATATATAATTTTAAAAAATGTGGATTTCGTTTTAAAAAAGAATAAGCTTGTTGATTATGTTATTTCGTTAAAATAACAGTAAAAGTTAAATTTAATATAAAAATAGGTGGGAGAAAAATAATTTGATATGAACTGGGAAATAATAGAGTTAATTAATACTTTTAATTTAAAAATAAATTAAAATTGCTTATTGATAAAGTAAAAATAATAAATAGATAAAGACTACAAATAATAATAATAAAAGAAGAGGTTGATATTATGAACTTTCCTAAGGAAAAAAGAAAAACGAACAAAAATATGAACAGCATAAGAACCTAAAAAAATTACAAGAAAATAGCTGACTTCCGTACAAAGAAAGTAGTCAAATGGCTTGGTGATTAGTTGACTTTTTTCAGGGCGTATTAGAAATTTTATCCATAATAAATTAACAATTTTATTAATTGGGCTCGTACAGGCATAACAATGGGCCTCGTGATCCAAAGAAGAAATGGACAGAAATCTCAAAGCCGATCCAACGGATCCCCATCCAACTATATATACGAATCCATACACATGGATGTACAGACAACAAATATAGGGTTAGGTCTGTGAGCAGCCGCTTCTACTTTCTATTTGTTTTTGCATTTCAAATTTCTTTCTCCCTCGTAGGAAATTGTGATCTGCATCCATTTGTGTTTTTCTCCATCGATGACCGAAGAATATGTTGAATCGATGCGATGATGAGGATGATAGAGGAAATCATCGATTGCGTGATAGTTTCATTTCCATCTCGCAAGATGAATTCATCTGTTTTTGGTTCGTATTCACTGAGCATCATCATTTTCTAATCTCCGTTCACTGTTTTGTTTCTCTTGATTAATCGGATGTATTTTGAAGTGGTGTACAACTTGTGAACGAAGGACCTATGGATGGAGCGCTGTAATAGGTGCGGTCACATCCAAGTTTGCCTTCGGAAAGCGATGTCGAAATCGGATAATCCGGATCCGATTTGTTTCGGAGTCGGTTTAAATTTACAGATCTGGTTTTCGAACACTTCCTTTTTTGTTTTAAATGAGAAATGGATATCGTTCTCTGAGAGCGAAGTTCCCAGCAGAGGGGTGAAAATGCTCTGGAATTGAGGCCCCTCTAACAATAATCCAAAACTACTTCGCAGAGTAATCTGCCGAATCGTAGGATGCCCATTACTATCTATTTTTGGAGCATCTGGAACCCTCGGCTAAATTTATTTTGATTAGAAAATAAATTGTGTTAAAATTTTATGAAATTTTTAGGGAAATTCAAATAATATATTAGTCTTTGAAAAGTCTAAACATCCTATAATATCTTTTTGCAAGAAAGTCGATAATATTTTTTTCATAAATTTCGAATAAGTTATCAGAAAAGATTGTCTTAAAAATTTACTTGCGGATCTCCTTTAACAAACAAATCAATATGACCCATTGAAGTTGCTATATCTAGACCATATCAATAGGCCACTTCCAACCATGGAGAGGCATCCATAATCTTTGCCAAAATCAATAGAACCTGTTATTTGTATCAGCTTTCCGTCATAATATATATCTATTAAGCATAGATCATATATGTTAAATTTAAAAATTCTTAAACTACCCGGTATCAAATTATAACTTGCCATAAAATTTATAAATTTTTAAGATTTTTTACATTTTAAACTGAATCAAGTACTCTCCAAATACTCTCAAAAAAATATTTATACAAGCTTGAGCATCTTGGTAATTTTCTAGGAGTTATAATGCTTAACTTTTTGTTTGGATCATGATAAATGATAGAATTTTAATTTATGATATTTTACGGCTGTGAGAAAATCGTATTTGTTTCAGTTTCAAATGATAACAAATAATATTTGACTGATAAATTTTGGGATGAATTTTTAAATCACTAAATTAATAGTATTTGATGGGCATTCTATTTATTTTTCATTATATTCTCATCTAAATTAATTTCATGAATGTTGTGATAACTAAAATTTTATTAAATTAATATAATAATATAAATAAATATTATTTATTTTATTAAATATAAAATTTTAATTTAATTATGTATAATAATTATTTATTTAAATATAAATATAATTATATTAATAAATAACTTTTTTTTCTTTACATATTGTTTTTATATTATTTACTATTATATATAATATGTAAGAATAAATTAATAATTTAATTAAAAATATAATCATATCATTCTATCATTTAAATAAAAATACGTCATTAATATACAAACGTAAAAAAATTTTACTATTACAATACTGTATTTTTATCATTTAATTATTGATATTACTATATATTAATTAATTATCACTGAAATTTATCCAAACAAATTTTAAATTTTAATCGAGTTAAACTTTGCTCAGAAGTATGTAAATACATTCAGAAAGGTAGTGTATAGATGTTTGGATCCTGCATTCTTGCAATGTCAGATACAAAACAAGCATCCTAATCAAACTAAAACATTGGACACAAAAAATCACTCCATATTGAAAGCAAAACATACAGCACCACTGTCTTTTACGGTCAAAACTGCCACCAAGGTTATTCTTTAGGTCTCACTAGGTAGGATGCCCATATCTCATCCGCTGGAGGTGGTGGCTGAACCCAGTGCCCTGGTATGCGGCTGCAGCCAAATTCAACATAATCAATACATTTTTGCAGCAATATCCAAACTGATTAATATATTATCCTGATTTTGGGGATTGAGGAGGAAGGGATGTACTCTTTGGGAAGTCATGAAGAAGATATGAGCTAATCTTGAA
Organism: Carica papaya; assembly: GCF_000150535.2. The sequence continues at coordinate 628,694 of NW_019014681.1, read as the reverse complement.
AAGAAAAACACAAAAATAAAGCCCCGCCTAGTCACTGTCCAGAGGCAAGCTAAAATAGAGCTTTACATTATTGAATTGATGAGCTTTCCTTCTCAAAATCGAAATTGGACATTGGTAGTTTTTCAAAATGAATGAGCAGTACACAAGAAAAGGAGGGATTTTAACATTACCTTCCTCCTGGTCTGATATACGCATCCCATGTTCTCCTAACCTGCATGAGGGATAGAAAGACTCGAGTAAATGAGTATCTAGAAATCGAAGATTGAATGGGACCATGATAACATATGCATCAACTATTACATAAAAACTATTCAGTCTTTTGCTGCCAGTTAGCAGAGGACAAAGGAAAATACACATAACAGGAAAGTGAATAGAATTTGAGAAAAATAAGCTGAAATCACCTCTATAAGTGTGCCCATGTCATGATTGCTGCCATGATAATAGTGATAAAACTCAATTGGTAAGTTTGCCACAGAATCATATGCTCTGGTAAAACTCTGTCCTTCGAATCCTTTTTTTTCAGATTCCTTAACAGTGATTGCATCAGTCTCCTCAGTTTTAGCTATTTTATCTTCTGGTTCCTTGACTCCATCATTTTCAATCGTCAGATCTCTTGAGACAACTCCTTGATTCTGGATGGTTTTCCTAGATTCCTCAGCTGTTGCAATGGCATCCTTTGCAGCATCTGTGTCCGCTGCTGCCAGAGCTTGGCGCTCCTCTTCCTCAACTGCAACTCGAACTCTCTCAAGAAACTTGTCATCTTCCTCCGGGAGAAAATGACCTGTATTATAATTTCTAGACTACCATTAGTTTCTGTTGAGCTTGTCTAACATTACACATCAGACATCAGAAATGCATCCATGCACTTGTATGAAAATTCCATTTATATGATCTCATTGCTAGAAACAAAGCCTCAGAAGTTAGATAGTTCCATTTTCCTGAAAGGAAACACAGGAGAAAGTAAAACCAAAAACCAATAGGAAATAGTAACAAAAACAAGCAAGAACAGTAAACGAAGTACAAAAAATACTAATGTACCTTGCTTCTTCAATTTTTGGATTCTTAGGGACCTCAACTCATGCAACTTTTCCACAATTAAAACGAGCTCAAGCTGAAATAACATACATTGTGTATAAAAAGGTCAAGAGACTATAGGGGGCAAAAGCAAAATAAACAAAGCGTATCAGGTCTTGTTTAATTGTAGAAAACTATTTGGAGCATTTATTTTCTGAACTCTTACATGTTTATACAAAGATGTGTATCATTGTTGAAAACAAAAAAAAAAAAGAGTTAAGAAAATGACAGGGTAAACATGGCATGATTTGGACACAAGCTTTTCTGTTCTTTTTCAAACAAAGGCCATGACATTTCAGGGAGTGTTTGAATCTGATATAGCATTGCATTCTATGGCTTACTTAATTGTATTCTTCAGTGAAGTCAGCTGGATAACCACCACCAGCATCAGAGTTATTAGGCTAACCAGATGTTCTTATACTTGAGACGGCACATGTTCCAGTAAATAGCAATCACAGGAATAACAAACATCAGCACTTTCCATTTGGTGACATTGGATCAAAATTATGGACATGAGGCAAAGTATACCCAATGGGGAGAAATAGAATATGTCCTCAAGTTCCCACATTGGACTTTACAAGCAAAATGAAATTTAGTGACTTCTAAATTTAATTTAAATGAATACATAGAAAAAATGTTAACCATGGCATCAATGCTTGAAGAAGTCCAAGAAAAGGGTAAAATATAGGCCGACTCTTTAACATTGTCTTGTGCAAATAAACCTTTGGTGTTTATGCATAAAATAAATGAGAGAATTTCAAATCGAATTAGTACTTCCAACTCATTAAGAATTTAAGGCGTGAAAATAAAGTTATTAGTAACCTCAGATTCCAGCCTCTTTCTCTCTTCTTTTGCTTTGACCTTTGCAATTTCCTTCATCTTTTCGACCTGCAAATAACAAACCTCACTTATAAAATGAAACATGGCAAGAACAGCAACTCATCCCAACTGCATGCAGAACTGTTTCAATAACCATGATGAACAATTATACAAGCTATCTGATGAGACAATTAGATAAGTTGATAGAGAATGCAGGACAGTGTTAGACATTATTCAGATTTCAGAAGCAATCTCCTCCACTAGTTGTCTCCAAATAAGACATGCCTTGCGCCAAGTCTTATGCAACTTTTATTGTTTACATGTAGCATGATTTACGGCTGAGTTTGTAAGAAATGTAGTGTAGAAAAGTTTAAAAAAGTAAAATTACCCATAAGGGTAAAAGAATAAATATGAAGTTTGTTTTTTTTCTGCTCGAAAAATAAATGTGTTAGGGGCAAAATAATTCCTTACCCTAAGGTTTATCAAAGTAGGAATAAAAATGAATAATCTTGTGTAATTGTTTATCTATGAGCATTAGTGATGTGAGCATGGATGGCTTGGACTATTCAAGCAACCAACCAAGTTAAGAAAGGAAACAACCCCTAAAGAAGTTAAAAGCCCATGGGAAATCTCTCCTCAGCCATGGGGAAAAAGAGAGATTTTTCTCTCTAGAAGGAAAATTTCCTTTTTTACTTCGTATATTTCTCAAGTGGCAAAAAAGAAATCATGATCAAGGAATTTTAGAAATCCATCAAGGGATAATCAAGATCATATTTTTCGAAGTTTCCAAGTCAATATCATATTTTCCTAAAAGAGTATATTCACATATGGAAAAAATCAAAGAAGATCATAGATGGATTTTAAACATTTATTACAAGATCATGGATAGATTTATTTTCTTAGCAATGAGGAAATAAGTCATGGCTGTTAGGTTAAATATTATTATGTAATTTTTATGAAAGTGTGCTTAATTAAGTGGTAAGTATGTATTAGGGTGGGAAATAAATCTATCGTAAGACATGGATAATTTAAGTAATTCTGGAAATTACAGAATTACCTATCTTCTTTGTATATAGTCTCTACTGGGGGGAGAAAAACAGCAGGATGTCTGAATTTATTCTTGAATGAAGAGTACTTTGCTACTATAGAGATTGAAGGATTCTCTCTACCCAATAAGTCCTAATTATTTCTTTAACTTTTGGAGATATGTAAAGGCAGAAAATCAAAGAAAAATGTTATCCTACCCACTGAATTCATTATGGATCATCTCATAATGCAATCCATGAGTCCTTGCCACAACCAAATGTTGTTAAGGAAATGAAGAGAGAAAATACAATGCCAGAGGATAAGATATTCTCCTATAGTCTGATTTGTGAAGGCCAAAACTTTAAAACATCAAAATGAAAAAATTAATGCAATATAGCTCCCTAATTTATGGGTAAATGGCCATGAGCCTTAGCCCATAGGAAGGCCAAACATGTTAATGTCCCCCATATGAGCTGAAAAGGAAGAAAACAGTCTTCAAAAATTGTGACTTCAGTCTAGCCACAATGCAATATAAATAACAACAAAGATATGATTCAGTCATCATATTCTTTTTAAACGCATCAATCATGAATATAATAATATAATTTTAAAACATGAATAAGAATGATCTATAAGAAATAAACTAGGTCAGGTCAACCAATGCCTGGTAGCACAATTGGTTCCTATCAGACAATTAACTTGTGGTAAGTGCTACCAGTGTCTTCACAGGGATGGTATCTGTCATGATGCAGGCAGCAGACTGGTGCCTATGTAACAACCCAAAAGAATCGGACGGTCAAGATTTGATGTTGAGATCCAATGGTCCAAAATCACCAAAAAACTCCATATGTAATCTCTCTTTTCAGCCCACCTCAAAAGGAAAACCTAGCCTCCATTGGATCAGAAAAGAAGAGAGAGAGAGAGAGAGAGAGAGAGAGGCCTACAGCATATCTGCCTGGAGAAGAGAAAGAGACGGCGGAGCAAGGCTGCCGTGCCGACGAATAAAAAAATCGACTCCGTTGAGAAATGTAGAACCAAGGAGTGTAAAGCTAAGCCGTGTTTAATGACCGTAAAAAAGCGACAGTTTTGGCTTATATTTTGAACTAAGGATATCTTAACCCTCTCCATAATTGTTTAATCAAAGTTTGGTCTTTAGATCACCTAGGAACGATTGAAATTTTGAATTTAACTTTGTGTAAGATGCCGATGGTGATGATTTAATTGATTTTGTGCAGTGTTGGTATATAATTGATTATGCATATTTGTTTTAGTTGTTTGGGGTTTTGCATGCCGTGGTGGGTTGATATACCTAGTGGGTCGATGCACAGGAAAGACCGTTTATAGTTGCTTGTGCGAGTGGGGTGTGTGTGTATGTGTATGCAGCGAACCCTATTGTGGATACGTAATCAGTCGGACATGCCTGAGAAGTCCCATACTGGATGGGGTTAAAAAATAGTTTGGTGGCACCCATACTGAAAAGAGTATTGGAGATGGTCATTGGTTCAATGTTGTTCATATCGGACGAGTTATGGAGACGATCTATAATTGCGACGCTCATACCGGACGGAGTATTAAAGATGGTTGATGGTTTAATGACGCTTATACCAGACAGGGTATGAAGACGGTCTATTATTGTGACACTCATTACCAAATGGGGTATGAGGATAATCAATTATTATTATAGAAATGTTGAGTATCCATAGATAGAGGGGATCCTTATGGGTCCTAATGGTACCGGTCAAAACGGCGTCGGCCGATGAAATGTAAAAGTGAATAGAGTTTCAACTTTTAAGTGAAAATGAAAAGTGATTGATTTGAAGTGCGTGCTATACTTGGATACAAATCTAGTGTGAACTGATGGTATTGTTTTTGGAAATAGAAACTATCTAAATACGTATCTGATATGGTTAACGGTATTTATGAATGTAAATGAAGTGTTGAATATAAATTTAATTTAATGTGATGGTAATTATAAAAGAGAATGAAATTGTGATGAAAAGCAATAATAAAAACTCTACATCAGAGGAATAGGGACATGAAGTGAAGAAAATTAAGCATGTTTCTAAGTTTAAAGCTGGTTTTATTAAAATAAATATTCAATCAGCTGTTTTATTATTTTCTATAACACTTCGACAAGTCATTACGTTATTTAGTTTTCATATCCTTATTAAGATAGTGTAACTCACCCAATTCATTATTCTTTCTATATCAAAACGTTCAGGACCCTGCTCCTGAATAATGAGATATTGCTATGAGATCGTTTCACTTCATCTTACTTCAATTCAGACAGTAATTAAAATTATTTATTTTTTATAGTAAGTATTTATTTTAGGGTTTAAGATAAGTTTAAGGAATTTTGGATATTTTAAAACTAAGTTATGTAAGAGATGTACTTTTAAATCCTTAAATATTTGTTGCACAAGATATTTTCATAAATTATTTGTCATTACATAGTGGGATGTGATCTAAACTCTGAATGGGGGTTCGGGTTGTTACAACCTATCTCACAAACCAATGCCTATCGAACGACCCACACCATGCTAGAGCCCATCCTTATACTGGGGCTTAGCACTGCTGACCAATGCCCATCATGCAACCCAGAAGACCAGTGCTTGCTGAGTTTCTGCACCAATTCTTGTGTTTGATTGTGTCACTGTTGTTGAAGACAGTGATGGTTAAATGAGCATCTGGAGGTCAGGTGACCAGCACTGGCCATGCCATCTGTGTGAGTGGTGTCTGTGACTTCTGTTGTCTGAGAGTTAGATGACTCTAGGAGTCATTTCAGCCAGAGAGTTGCAGAGCTGACCATCCGATTTGGCCAATTCCACGATATTGCATGGCCAGATCTTGCTGGCTAGGCTGCCAACAAATCTGAATAACTAGATCATAGGGACTGAGCTGCAGTTCAAGCCACTCTTGTTGGTTTGTGTCACTGGCCAGTTGTATGGGAAGTGATATGGAATCTAATTTTCCAAATTCTCAAGATATTTTGCCCAGAATTTAATTTATAGCTTAATTTTAAGTTTTATAAGAAAACTAGGAGACATTTTTTGAGCTAATGCTAATTTTAGGCACAAATTCACTAATTAAGCCAAAAAAATAGCACCCTTAACATAAAGGGTTTTCTATCAGCTTCCAGCCAAAATCAGTTTATACTATTGCATTATATAGGAGAACTGAGGAATAAAAAATGCACTTGTTTCTAGAGCCAAGGACAGCCAACAAGAAACAGCAATATTTAAAACACTGCAACTCATAATGTAACACAACACCTTGCGATTTGCTATATCCTTGGCAATCTCCCTAGCCCTCCACTCATCAGCTTCTTGATCAGCTTGGTTGAAACATTCATGCTCCTAAAGTCAAAATAAAGGCAGGCCAACAAAACAAGCAACTTTCAAACATATGCTGAGAGTGAGATGGCTCAAGTATATTTGCCTGAAAAAACATAAAAAAACCACCTTTGCAAGCATTTCTGCAACGCGTTTCCGCTTTCTTTTCCTCCAAAGTTTATTCCGCTTGGACTTGTGCATTTTATTCCCAAGCTTAACCACTGCTGATTTCTCCTCCCATGGGCTCCTTTCATCAACAATATATCTAAAGGACTCCAGCTGAGCCCTAAGTTTACACAACAAAGAGTTTGCTGCTTCCAGTGAAAATGAGTCTTGGGACTCCAAACTCATATTCCTATTTTCCAAATATTTTAGAACCCCTGAAACAGAAGGATCATTTTCTATATCCTCCAGAGACCCTTTGGCATCTTTAATTATCATCAGTGCCTCCAACTCTTTCTGCCTGTTGAAGATAAGACAATATTACTACAACGTTTAACAAACAAAAACCATAAACAGCCCAAACAAGCCATAGCTGATCTCAAATGGTATATACTTCAATAAATATTCTTCTGAATAGTAACAAAAACAACTTACATTGCTTTTGCAAGACTAAGAGTATCTTGTAATTGCACTAGCTGATTTCGCGTGTTTGTGGTGTCCCAAAAGGCTCTTGATCTTGGTGGGTCCGGAGGTAACATTGGAAACCATGGAAGGAGGAGTGGTAGATGAGAAGGAACAGGATTCATCACTGCAAGAGATTATTTAAAAAATAAAAAATATAATAAAAAAAAATAGAGACTGATCAGAAAATAATTGGAGAGTTGAGAAAATTCAATGATTCTCCAGATTCTAAGGTTTCTTTATTCACTCATTAGAACCAAAACCCACTGTTTGGCAGCTACCAATACCAAAAATGACATTCTAGTTCCATAACAGAACTTCAAATAATACAAAAACATGTTTCTCAAAACAAGATTTTGGTTCTATTCTCAAAAAAAGAAAAAAGAGAGAACTTTGTTTCTTTCCAAACCCTAAGAAAGCAAAATGGTGGTGCAGGCTTAGTGACCATTGAGGATTATTAACTGGCACAATGTCAGCAATAATTACCCTGTGGCGGTCACAGCTGCGATGTCAAGATGCTCTGAAGTTTAAAGATATTTAGGAGTTGCTACTGATGCATTGAAGACTAAATCAAACACCAAAATTAGCAATCAATGTTAAAGAAATGGGTCCAAACAATTTAGACAAGCCTGTCATGTGATATAGATTAATTAATTAGAGTTGTATTGATAACCAGACACTAAGGACTCAAAAAGAAACTTAAACTCACTGAAAGATGTTTATATTTTTTAGTATTCGCTAAATTCTCCCAAGTAAGATTTTGATCTTTAAATATTAAGCCCTAAGATAATGCCTAAAATTCAAAGCATTGAACCAACTAAACTTTGATGAATACCTTCAGAATGCACGTCTCTTAATAAATAAATAAATAAAAGAGAAATTACCTTTGAACTATGAACTAAGATCACTAAAACTTCCATTACCACAAATATTTTTAACCAAACTGGATTATCATTTTTACCATCTCAGTTAAGCAATTTCAACATTTTTCCAATTTCAGAGCCTATTGTTAGAGAAAAAATCATTTTGCGCATTTTAATGAACTTTAAAATTTCTTTCATATTTTTATCAATGAATTCACTACTAATAATCATATGAGTAAATAGCATTTCTTAAGATCGTTACTTAAATCAACCCAATTAACTCCCTGTAGATATATTCGTGTCATTCTCAGAATACCCACCATAGCTGAATACGAACAAGATTGGTAAAGGAAGATATAGCACATTAAGAGCTCCATGTTTACAGAGATCATGGAAGAGCGGCGAGGCTCAACAAAAGATGATGGGACATTTCAGCAAACACCTGGTATTCAGTCTGTCAATCAAACAATTTTTCAATTCGTAAACCATCACCTACATGGCTTATTTCACTCACAAAAAACATCTTCATCAATTTATACTACTCAAGCTGTTTAGTCAGCAATATCGCCGAACAGCTCATTAACATACAACTTCTACCGGCAAAAGAGCCGGGAATGATGAAAGAAGAAAACATTAAAGAAACATCGAATCAAGAAAATCAACAGCTCATTTCACGAATCAAAGGATTTGAAATTTACCGCAGCAACGACGAATACAGATTCTGATCACAGCTACAGGTCTATAGTCATAGAGAGCTGAAGAACTCACCCCGAACCCACTCCTTTTTCTTTCCACTCACCATCCTCTCTGTTATTCTTCCCTGTTTTGCCTCCCCTCCCACATACCCGAAGCGAATTTAAGTATAAACTGGATGTCTGATAATTAATTTATTCGGTCATAGCTGGTAATTTTTTTTGATATTTCAGCTGATTTAGCTGTACCCTTCCTTTTTTTCACTGTAAAAACCAAAGTGTCTTTAGGTAAAAAAATATAAGATAAAATCAAATAAATATTTTATAGTATATTATTAATTTTGATGTTCATTAATTTATTATATAATATTTTTAAAAAAAATAAAGAGATAATATTAACTTGTTACTAATAATTTTATATTTATTATAAATTACTTAAATAATTTTCATTTTAAAGTTGAACAATAATATTTATAACTAATATATTGGATAAAATAATTTTTAAAAAATAATTTAAATTATTTTAGTGTTATCTAATTTTATTATTTTAATATTTATCATTAACATCATGACATATTTAATTAAATATAATACAAACTCTATATAAAAGTACTATTTATAATAAGATTACTAAATACTATATTATTTTTATGTTAAAAGTAATTTTACTAAAAATATAACAATATAAAAATATAGAACAACTTTTTCCTCTCTTCTAATAGGGGAAATTTGTTCTCATAATTGTCACAAGATAAAAAAATATATATTTGAATTTAATACAAAATAATTATAAATATTACACAGAAAATATTAATAGTTATATTCCTAAACAAAAAATTATATGCAAAAATTTAATGAATTGGAGTATAAGATGTATGTTTTTGGTTGTAAAAATTAAAAATATATGAAAATGCATCAAATTGTACTCAATCAATTAACACAAAATAATATGAATTTTATTTTAATCTATAAATAATGTGACATAAAAATATATGTAGAGAGACGGATATTATATGTATATGTATATGTATATGATATAGCATAATAAACGTAGTATTAGCAAAAACACACACAATAAAACCAACAAGATTACAAATCGTAAATCCAAGCTTGAAGGAGATTCTAAAAATTATAATTTATGGTTCCATACAGATCTTGAGCATTAAAGTTTTCGTTATTTATTATTTTTAATATTTGTTTTATTGTTAATTATAAATTCTTGAATTTTGTAATACATTCAAATAATAAACTTGATAACCTCAAGCATCAAGTCAGGATGGCCGAGTGGTCTAAGGCGCCAGACTCAAGTTCTGGTCCTCGTGAGAGGGCCTGGGTTCAAATCCCACTTCTGACATTTTATCAGTTTAATTTTCCTCTTATTTCAATGGACCGAGCTAAGACCCATTTATTGATTTCTGCTTTTTTATGAAATAAAAAAGAAAACTATATTTTGATTTTCTCAAACACTTGATTACATCTTTTAGTTAAATTAAATGTTTATTTCTATATAATAGGAATACAAATTTATTCATTCTAATTATAACTAATTGTTCGGGATAAATCGTACAAGAATAATATTTTTCATACGTAGATTTTTTATTCAAGCTAAATTCAAACCGAATTCAAATATATTAAATAAAATTTTAGACCTAAAATCTAAATTATTTTCGAGTTTGAAGGATGAATTGTGTGTTAATAGTTATTAGAATTTTGCACTTCCATGACATGTTATAAATCATTAAACTAGCCACATCAACATAAATTTTTCATATTAAAGAACAATATTAATGAACATTGCATAAAGTTAGTTCTTTCAATTGATGAAAGGAGCTTCAAGGAGAAAGATAATAAGCTATCAGTTTACGTGAGTTGGTTATGTCTTTCTATTTTTCTAAGATAAATGAGGTTTTGATCTTATTAGTCATGCGGGTCACCAAAAAGATAACAAAGTTAGTGTAAAAAATTAAAATTTTCAACATCAAATGAGATTTTCCTACTAATATTTTTTCGAAAATCATGTCAAACAATATAGTTATTGATGGAAAACGATTAGTAAAAAATAAATTATTTTATAGACAGTTAAAAAAGAACAAAAAAATAAGAGAACATAGAAATTAAGGTAGAAATATATAACCATAATTGTAACATCCAAATTTAATTTTAAAGTAATTTAAAATTAATTTATAAATATAATTTTTTATTTTAATTTAAAAATGAAGGAAATTTAATAGATGATGAAATTGAAAACAATTTTAAGAAAAAGTGGTAAACATTTAAGTTTTGAATGTATTTTTGAAAAAAAAAATCAGAAACTAGAGGTTAAAATGCAATTTAGAGAATTTGTGCCACGTGGGATGCCCAGTCAGCAGTCCTGACGAACCAGAATGCACCGTGTGGCAACAGACGCTGATACGGTGCCACGCGGGCCATTCGCATACCCGTGCACCGATGGCCCAGATCCATTCTCTATTTAAACGCGATCGGACGGTTTAAATTGGATCGCGATGAACTACCCAGATTCACTATCTATTTAATCGCATCGGACGGTTCAGATCAAAAACGATGGACGGTCCAGATTAAAAGAGGACGAGTATAAATAATCTCATTCATACCAAACTCTAACCCTAGCCGCCAGACCCCCCTCGCCGGAGAAGAAGATCCAGTCGCCGGGAAGAAGGTCACCGCCACCCGCCGTTGCGCCGGAGCCCTTTCCGATCGCCAAAAGAGGTAAAAAAAATTTTATTTACTCAAATTTAATTTTAAACACCCCTATGGCCAAATCAGAGCAAAAGGACTGACCAATTGGCTAAAAACTGCAAACAAAGTCTGATAGCACCGCCGCGGGAAATTTCATAAAATGCCTTCGATGAGGCCTTTCCCGATTACAGTTCGGCATAATTTTTCCACTATTATGATCACTGTTTTCTTCTCTACAGGTTGACCAGAGCAAAACACCCAACTGCAACATGAGCCGGAGGAGCCGCCGCATCGAAGAGCCCTGCCGCTGGTGAGTTTCGATTTTTTGTGTTTTTTGGGCCAACTGAGATCCCTTAACGTGTTTTCTTGCAGAGATTAATGTAAAATCGGTCGAAAACAGCCGACTCGAGGTGGACCGCCGCTGCGGGTGGCCGTACCATCGCTGGAGCATGACGGAGCTGCCGTGCTAGAATTCTGGAATTGGCCAAAAATGGGCTCCGAGACTACTTTGGATTTTTTGAGATATTTGTAGGTACTTAAAGCGCGTTTTAATTCTAAAAAAAAATCAGGGAACCCGGGGACTGCCAATAGGCATAGCCAACAGTTTAGTTTTTCGTCAAATTGAGTAAGAATCCCTCACCCTATTCTTTGTTATGGAATTGAAGTCAAATTAACAATAATACAATATTTTGTACCTTTTAAAAAATATCTATAATTAATTACGGGTTACTAATGGAGTAAGAATTGAAAATTATTCTCTATTGATTTCTGTCGATTTATTTTACAGTTTGAATGCCTAATAATATCTGATTTATCGATTTTATGATTTTGAATGCATGTATTGCTGCCTTACGTGACTATTGTTAGATTAGAAAATTGAGATATGATTGCATTCCCTAATGCATGTTTGTTTGTTTATATGATTACAGTTGAATTAGAAGATGAAGACTAAAGAAAAACGGAAAATTGTGTGATTAATTGAATGGATGAAATGCTAGCCTTACTGGATATTCTGGACAGATCGGCTACAATAGGGAACCCTACTGTGAATATTGTCTCATACCGAACGGGGTATCAAGACTTGATAATTTAGCACTCATACCGGACGAGGTATGGAAATGGTCCGTTAATTAATAATGTTAAATGAAAGGGTTCATGCGTAGCAAGGACATCCTTATTGTAGCGCTCGGAAAGGGGTCGAAAAAAAAAAAAAAAAAAAAAACCACGTCGGCAGCCACGTCAGTAGGCCCGGTCAGCAGTCCCGGCCAACCGGGACCTGCCACGTGGCAAGATCACGTTGTTCCGGAACGGGCCACGTTGGCGATCCGCGTAGGCGCGATCGGACGGCCCAGATCAAGCGTGCGATCGGACGGCCCAGATGCAATCGCACGGACGACCCAGATTCAATCAAAAACGGACGGCCCAGATTAAAACAAAATGGACGGCTGAGATCAAAAGGCAAAGGGTTATAAATAGAACCCCCACACCAGACCACAAACCCTAGCCGCTGCCGCTCGCCGGAGAAGACGAACCAGAAGCCGGACGCCGCCACCCGCCGCCGCACAGGGGAAATTTTCGACCGCCGATCGAGGTAAATTTCGTACCCCCAACTCGTTTTTCCATGCTGATTCCTCCTGTGGCCAAATCGGAGCCAAAATCCCGACCAAACGGCCAGAATACACGGTCGAAGCCCAGCGGCGCTGCCGCGCCCCTTCTCGGTTTTTGCCTCCGATGAGGCCCTTCCCGGCCTCCGTTTGATGCAATTTTTATATCACCGTGATCACCATTCTTTTCTCTACAGGTTGACCAGAGCCGAATCACCAAAACACGAACCTCGCCGGAGAGCCGCCGCACCCGAGAGCGCCGCCGCCGGTAAGCTCCGTTTTTTCGTGATTTTTTGGCCCCCCAAGGGCCCTAGGGTTGTTTTCTCGCAGGGACCGATGCGAGTGTGGCCGAATTCGGCCAGAAACGGCCGAAAACAGCCAACCCGAGGCGAATCGCCGCTGCCAGCGGCGGTGCCATCGCCGGAGCACGGTGGAGCCGCCGTACCGGAGTTGCGATATTGGCCGAAAGGGGCCCTGGGCCTAATTTGGGATTTTTTGGAACACGTGCAGGTACCAGTAGTGCATTTCAGTTTCCCGAGAAAAATTCAGGGAAAATTAGGGACAGCCTGTAGGCACACTGTGAAGCCGTGTTCGGACCTCGAAACGTGTAAGGACCCCTCACCCTATTTCCTATCACGGTATTAAAGTTCAATAAATGATAAAACAGTATTTCATGAATTAACGAATGTGTGAAATTGCTTAAGGTCGCTAATGGAGCCCAAGTCTAGTGTATTTGTCGGTTAACTGTTATTTGGCATGTTTTACAGTTTTAAATGCAGCATGAGGTTCGATGTTTTCATTTTATAGTTTCGTGTGCATATTTTACCGTTTTATTGATTATGGATTAAATGACCGGGATATTGATGCTGTATGTTGTCTGTTTAGCATAAATCACTGTTTGCTTGCTTGTATGTGGATTAATGATGCTGACTGAGGAAAAAGAGAATGAAAAATTATGTAAATGGGTAATGGTATAATGTGGTCAGCCTGACTAGATATCCTGGGAGATGGTGGACGGACCGGGTCCGTAGGGAACCCTACCGGGATTGTGGTCTCCCATACCGGACGGGGTATGGAGATCTTATGTGTTTTGGCGCCCATACCGGACGGGGTATGGGGACGGCCCTGGAATGGATTTCAAGTGTTAAGGATTAACGGGTAGCGGGACCCCTATGGATTCCCATGGATACTAGTGGGCTGGTGAATCAGGAAAATATGTTGTGTAACGATTGAATTACGAAAAGTTTGATAGGTATTATGTTATACAATTCATATATATGTTTTCATGATGATGATGATGTTATTGCTTTCGGATATTGTTTTATGAATTTCACCGAGGTAAGTGAATGGTAAAGGTTTTATTATTAATAAAAGGATTTGTTGTAAATTATGCTCCATTGGTCTTTTCGTGTTTTCTACCCACCTTTACCTCCGTGACGGTGAGATATCGTGATGTCTTTACTGGGCTAGTGTAGCTCATTCCTTATTTAATCATTTCAGATCAAGAGGACATCGTTCGCGAGCCGGTTCCGCAGGAGGACGACGAAGGGGACGCCTAAAGACTCCCTAGTCACATTCGTAGTTTTTTTACTTTCAAGTTTCTCCTTTAGGTAGTTTAATCTTTTATATTTTGTGAGCACGTTTTTGGTTTTAGTGTAAGGGATGTTATTCAAATTTTGACTTCGCTTCCGCATTTGATATTTATAATATAATTTCCATTTTAAATTTTCGGGGCTGCTACACTTATGAATCCCCATGGATACCGGCAGACTGAGTTGTTGTTTGATTTATTGAATATGGATTTATAATGTGTGCATGTTATCGATTGCATATGAAATCATGATAAGTGTTATGTTATTGTCTTTATAGGTTGTTTTATAAATCTCGCTGCGGTAAGTGGACGATAAACAGTTTTATTATTAATAAATGCATTTGTTTAATTAAGTGCTCCATTAGTTGTTTTAATTTTCTACCAACTTTTATTTATGTATCGGTAAGTAATGTGATATTCTTACTGGATTAGTGTAGCTCATTTCTTATTTAACAATTTCAGATCAAGATGATCATGATCCAGAGCTCGATTTACAAGAGGGTTGCGAGTAGATACCAGTTTTATTTATTTTCTGTTTATTCCTTAATTTTTTTGTATTTCCTTCAAAAGGTAATTCTCATAGCACTATTTGAGACTT
>NW_019014681.1:600117-613660 GCF_000150535.2 Carica papaya | reverse complement strand
GGAGAGACTCATTGCTGCCCAGCAGGCCTGGGAGGAAAGGAGGGAGCTACCTAACCCTCCTCTGCTGCCACAAGTTGAGCTACTCCTGCAGTGAAAGAATCCCAATCCACCCCGATATGACCCTGCTCCTCCACAGTATCACCCAATACCACCATAATATGATCCGGTGCTCCAGCCACTGCATCACCTGACACCACTATAGTATGATCCGGTGCCTCCGCTGTATCATCAAGTACCACTACAGGGTCATCCAGTCCATCCTCAGCGTAGTTCAGTCCCTCATCCACGGGACCCAGCTCCTCTCATGATGGACCCAAGTTACATAAAAATGTATAAAAGACTAAATCCATCTATTTTTGGAGAGGGATCATCTTTTCAAGAGACCGAATTATGGTAAGCTGAGACAGAGAATGCCTTCAAGACCCTCGGGGTGATTTCCGAAGAGAAGGTCATCCTTGCTACCTACATACTAGTGGGAGAAGTAGAACGCTGGTGGCAACTCAAACAGACCACCTTGCCATTTCTAGTCACTTGGGAACAGTTCCTAACAACCTAGCATGTATAGTACCTCGCAGAGCATCTCCAACATCTGAAGGAGATGGAGTTTGCACACTTGGTCCAGGCAGACATAACTGTATCAGAATATGCTCGCAAGTTCCTAGAGTTGGGTCGATATTCTCCTGAGAGCATGATGGATGAAGGCTAGAAGGTTTGAGCGGGGTCTCCGTCCTGATATCAAACAACAGTTGCTTATGTTTGAGCTCAGTACTTATTCGGTTGTTCTGGTCAAGGTACAGTTAATGGAGATGAGCCTTCGCACATTCCCTCAAGCAGCAAGGAACCTCAGGTTCTCAGCCCCACACTGCAAACCAGCACCTACTGCACCTGTTCAATAGAACAAGAGACCTAGGTTGATGACTCAGGCTCCCCCTCAGGTTCCAGCAGTAGGACGTGGCAAAATCTGTCAACATTTTGGCAAGGATCATAAGGACCGACTCTGCTATCGCCTCAACAACACATGCCGCATATGTGGTAGCGCCCAACATTATGCAAGGGAGTACTTGAGGAACCAGAACCAGGCCATACCTCCTATCCAGGACAGGGCTTACAATCTCACTCAGCAGGATGTAGAAGCCAATCCGGACATGGTACAGGGTATGTACACTATCTGTAACTATCTTACTCATGTCTTGATTGATACTGGTGCATCGCATTCATTTGTTTCACATGTTTTTGTATCAAAATTAGATGTATTACCTAAAAAACTTGATTTTGTGTTGTTTGTGTCTACTCCTTAAGTAGGACACTACTGAGAGAGGTTGTATACAGGGCTTATGTCATAGATATAGCAGATATGAAGTTGAGTGTGGACCTAATAGAAATTGACACGAGGGACTTTGATGTAATTTTAGGAATGAACTAGCTAGCAGCGTATCACGCGATTGTAGATTGTTTTAGCAAGAAGATTGTATTCAACCCCTCTAATGAGGAGTCATTTAAAAATTAATAAAATCATTTAACATTTGTTCCCTCATGACAAATTTTCTTATTATCAAGTACTTTAACCTCGCTGTTATCTCTAACTAGACAAACCTAAGAAAGAAATTTATATTCAAGAGATTCTAATAGTCCGAAACTTTTTAGATGTGTTTCTGGATGAACTACCTGGATTGCTAGTAGACAGAGAAGTTAAATTTACCATAGACCTTCAGCCAGACACCCAGCCTATTTCAATTGTTCCTTACCGCATGACCCGCATTGAGATAGAGTAACTAAAGAAACAGATCATTGAATTGCAGGACAGTGGATTCATCCGACATAGTGTGTGCCCTTGGGGTGCCAGAGTCACATTTGTAAGAAAGGGAGATGAGATGTTGATGTTATGTATTGATTACAGAGGTTTGAACATGGTCATGATCAAGAACAAGTATCCCCTCCCCAAGATCGATGACCTCTTTGATCAGTTGCAGGGTGCCCAAGTATTCTCCAAGATAGATCTGCGTTCAGATTATTATCAGGTAAAAATCAGGGCAGAAGATATTATAAAAGCGGCCTTTCGAACCAGTTACGGACACTATGAGTTCCTGATAATGCCATTTGGACTAACTAATGCTCCAGCCATGTTCATAGACTTGATGAATAGGGTTTTCAGATAATTCCTAAATCAGTTTGTCATTGTGTTCATCAATGATATCTTGATCTATTCAAAGAGCTGAGAGGAACACGTTCACCATCTGACTCAGGTTTTGCAGGTTCTTAGGAAGAAGAAGTTGTATGCAAAGTTGAGTAAGCGTGGATTCTGGCTTAAGCAGACTATCTTCCTAAGACACATCATATCAAAGGATGGAGTTTCAGTGAACTCTGAAAAAGTTGAAACAGTGCTCTGATAGAAAAAATTGATCTCGGTTAAGAAAATTTGTAGCTTTCTAGGGATGACAGATTATTATCACAGGTTTGTGAAAAGGTTTTCTAGTCTAACTGCTCCTTTGATTCGGCTCACAAAGAAGAACGTCAAGTTTGAGTGGAACGAAAACTGTGAGAAAAGCTTTTCAGAACTAAAGAGACGGTTAACTACCGCACCTGTGTTAGCCTTACCGAGCGGATCGAGTAGATATACAGTTTACAGTGATGCCTCCTACCTAGGGTTGAGTTGTATTTTGATGCAGCATGGGAAGGTCATAACCTATGGGTCCAGTCAGTTGAAGAGTCATAAGAAAAACTACCCCACCCATGACTTAGAACTTGCCGCAATTATTCACGCTTTGAAGACTTGGCACCATTATTTGTATGGGGAGACCTTTCATATCTATACCGATCATAAGAGTTTGAAATATATATTCACTCAAAAGGATCTCAATATACTTTAAAGAAGGTGGATAGAACTCCTCAAAGACTATGATTGTGACATCATATATCACCCAAGTAAGGGTAAGGTGGTAGCCGACGCACTCAGCAGGAAAAGCACAGGTACATTAGCTCATTTGATGATTTTAGAATGCAGACAGATAGGGGTCGTACAATAGGTATGACTTTATGACCTGAAGAGAGTCACATGTTTGAACCACTTGACTGTTCAGCCGGAGTTAATCTAGGGAATAAAGGAAGCTCAGTCCGCAATTTCACCCTAGCAGTCCTCAAGAAAGATGCAGAATAGAGAGTTAACTCAAATTTCGAGTCTCTACCGATGGATTGCTCAGATTTTTAGGACAGACTATGTGTTTAGGTGACAGTGAGTTGAAAAGGAATATCATGACAAAGGTTCATAGCTCAAAGTTTATCATGCATCCCGAAAGCACTAATATGTATCAAAGTATGCGACCCCGACTTTGGTAGAACGGGATAAAAAGAAATATAACTGACTTTGTTTCCAAGTGTTTGGTATGTCAGTAGCTCAAAACAGAGCATCAATGCCCAAGTGGGTCACTTCAGTCATTACCAATTTCATAGTGAAAGTGGGAACATATCACCATGAATTTTGTGATAGAATTGGCTAAGGCACGCTCAGGACATGATGTCATCTAGGTAATTATTGACTGGCTTACCAAGTCTTCCCACTTCTTGGCGATCAGGATAATCGATCCATTGGACAAGTTGGCAAGAATGTACATTCGAAAAATAGTCAGATTACATAGAGTGCCAGTGACAGTAGTGTCCGACAGGGACCCTAGGTTCACTTCTCGGTTCTGGTCTAGCTTCCAGCAAGCCATGGGAACGAAACTGTCCTTTAGTACTGTATTCCACTATCAGATCGATGAACAGTTAGAAAGGACGATCCGCACACTTGAGGATATACTCCGAGCTGGTGTTCTTGACTTTGGGGGCCATTGGGATAACCATCTACCCCTGATAGAGTTCGTTTACAACAACAACTACCAAGCAAGTATTGGTATGGCTCCGTATGAGGCATTGTATGGCCACCCATGCAGATCACTGATCTATTGGGAAGAAGTGGTTGATAGAAAACTGTTCAACCCAGACATTGTAGAGGAGACTACAGCCAAAATAATTAAGATTAGGAAGAACATTCAGACGGTTCAAAGTACACAGAAGAGTTATACGGACACATGGAGGAGAGATTTGGAATTTGAGAAAGGCAATTGGATGTTCCTTAAGGTCATTCCTTTCAAGGAAATCAGTAGATTTAGCAAGAGGGGAAAACTAAACTCCCAGTTTATTAGGTCATTCGAGATCTTAAACAGAATTGGTACCGCCACCTACAGATTGACCCTGCCTCCAGAACTTTCTAGGGTTCATAATGTGTTTCATGTATCCATGCTATGCAAGTACAACCCGGACCCCTCTCACATCTTGGCCAACGAGCATCTTTCACTTCAGGAGTATCTGTTCTATGAAGAAATACTGGTCGATATTGTGGACTGAAAGAGCAGATTACTCTGCAATCGGAAAATTCCCTTTCTTAAAGTCATATGGCAGAATCACACACTGAGAGAGGCTACATAGGAGTTAGAATCAGACTTCAAAGCCCAATATCCCAAGTTATTTGATTGAGAGGGAGAGAGACAAATTTGAGGGACCAAATTTGTTTTAAGGATAAGAGAGTTATAACACTCAAATTTAATTTTGATGTAATATAAAATTAATTTATAAATATAATTTTAATGAAATATAAAATTAATTTATAAATATAATTTTTATAATTTTTTATTTTAATTTAGTGTAAAAATGAAGGAAATTTGATGGGAGATGAAATTGAAAATAATTTTGGAAAAAAGGATGAAAATTTGAGTTCTGTGGGTATTTTTGAAAGAAAAATCAGAAATTAGGGGTCAAAATGTAACTTAGAGAAGTTGTGCCACGTGGGATGCTCGGTCAGCAGTCTTGACGAACCAGGACATGCTGCGTGGCAACAGACGCTGATGCAGTGCCACGCGGGTGATCCACGTGCCCGCGATCAAACGGTCCAGATTCGCCCCGGGGCGCACGGACGACCCATATCAGTTTCCTATTTAAATGCAATCGGACGGTACAGATTGAATCACGATGAACAGCCTAAATTCACTTCCTATTTAATCGCGATCGGACGATGCAGATCAAATACGATAGACGGTTCAGATCAAAAGGGGATGAGTATAAATAACCTCATTCACACTAAACCCTAACTCTAGCCACCATAACCACTTGGCCGTAGAAGAAGATTCAGCCGCCGGAAGGAGGCTGCCGCCACACCGGAGCCCTTTTCGATCGCCAAAAGAGGTAAAAAAAATTTTCTTTACTCGGAATTCAATTTTAAATATCTTTATGGCTAAATCAGAGTAAAAAGACCAATCAATTGACCAAAATTGCGGGTAAAGCCCGACAGCATCACCGCTAGGAATTTCACGAAATGCCTCCGATGAGGCCATTCCTGATTCCCCTTCGGCGTAATTTTTTTACTATTGTGATCACTGTTTCCTTCTCTACAGGTTGACCAGAGCAAAATACCAATCGCAACGTGAGCCGGAGGAACCGCCGCACCAGAGAGTCCTGCCGCTGGTGAGTTTCGATTTTTAAATTTTTTTTGTTCAATCGAAACCTCTTAACGTATTTTCTAGCAGGGATTGATGCAAAATTAGCCGAAAACAGCCGACCTGAGGTGGATTGCCACCATGGGCGGTGGCATCGTCGCCGAAGCATAGCAGAGCTGCCGTGCTGGAATTCCAGAACTGGCAAAAAATGGGCACCAAGACTAATTTTGGATTTTTTTTAGACATTTGTAGGTACTTATAGCGCGTTTAATCCAAAAAAAAATTAGGAAACTTGGGGACCGCCAGTAGGCGCAGTCAACAGTTTAGTTTTTCGGGCATTAAATTGAGTAAGAATTCTCACTTTATTTTCTGTTATGGAATTGAAGTCAAATTAACAATAATACGATATTTTGTACCATTTAGAAAATATCTATAATTAATTACAGGTTACTAATGGAGTCAGAGCCAGAAATTATTCTCTGTTGATTTATGTCGATTTATTTTACAATTTGAATCCATAATAATATCTCATTTATCGATTTTATGATTTTGAATGCATGTATTGCTGTTAAATTAGAAAACCGATATATAATTGCATTCCTTGATGTATGTTTGTTTGTTTATGTGATTACGGTTGAATTGGAAGATGGAGACTAAAGAAAAATGAAAAATTATATAACTAAGTGAATAGATGAAACGACATGCTTACTGGATATTCTAGGACCGGGTACAATAGGAAACCCTACCGTGAACGTTGTCTCATACCGGACGGAGTATGGGAACGGTCCGTTAATTGATAATGTTAAATGAAAGGGTTCACGCGTAGTAAGGACATCCCTATGAACCCCCATGGATACCAGTAGGCTGATGGAAAGGAATAGTTGTTATTGAATATAAATTTATAATGTGTGCATGTTACCGATTGTATATGAAATCATGATAAATGCTTGTTATTATTTCTATAGGTTGTTTTTATAAATCTCGCTGTAGTAAATGTATGGTAAATGGTTTTATTATTAATAAATATTTTTTTAATTAAGTGCTCCATTAGTTGTTTTGATTTTCTACCAACCTTCATTTCCGTGTCGGTGAGTATCGTGATATTCTTACTGGACTAGTGTAGCTCATTTCTTATTTAACCATTTTAGATCAAAAATATCGGGATCCAGAGTCCGATCCACAAGAGAGTTGCGAGTAGGATACCAGTTTTATTTATTTTTCATTTATTTCCTTACTTTTTTTGTATTTCTTTCAAAAAGGTAATCTCCGTAGCACTATTTGGGATTTTAAGTTTATGTGTAAGGAGTGTAAACCCTAAACTATTTATTTCGTTTCTGCTCTAAATTCATAATTTATTTTCTTTGAATATTCCGGAGTCGTTACAATAATACTAATTATTTTTTAGTAATAACAATCTTTTTGAAGAATTACCAACTTTATAATTATAATACTCTCTTAAAATTTTTAAGTTCATATGAACCTTTTACTGCTAGGTATTCAATCACTTCAATATTTTATGAGAATATGATAAAAAAAAAATTTATTGTTTTATTATTATTACTGTATCTTCGTAACATAAAATATTTAAATAAATTTTAGTATGGAATGTTTATCATCCGGTTTACAGCCTACAATCAATTCTTTTTGACAAACATATACTTAACAATACTATTTTGGTTCTCCACTTGTAAGATAATATCTTACTCTATTTGAGTAAATAGATAATATTTGCTTCAAGAGAAAAAAATATACAACTCAAAAGCTTTAACGACCTCAGAAATTCAAAAGGAAATATGTATAATAATTTGAGTGCGGAAGCGAAATAAAAGATTTAGGTTAATATCCCTTACACAATAACTTAAAAGTACTAAACAATATCAAAGAATAAGTTCTCTAAAGGAAATACGAGAAATGAGAAAAATAAAGAAAACTATGAGATATCTAGCATCTACTTGCTGTCTTCTTGTGGATCGAGTTCAGGAACCAGGTCTTCCTGATATGAAATGGTTAAATAAGGAATGAGCTACACTAACCCAGTAAGGACATCACACTAATCATCGTCACAGAAGTAAAGGTTGGTAGAAAACCAAAAACAACCAATTGAGCACAAATTTTAAATCAATACAATTATTTAAAATAAAACCCCTTACCCTTGGAGAACCTGTGAAAACAACCTATAAAGACAATAACATCATACAGATCACAATTTCATGCATAATCAGTAACATAAAATACATCATAAATCTGTATTCATTAACAATAATTGATTATCAGCGTTTCTCATTTTTACCAGCCTATTAGTATCCATGGGGATCCATAGGGGTCCCCGCTACACGTGAATCATTTTCCTTAACAAACTTAATTCCAGAGCCGTCCCCATACTCCGTCTGTTATGAGCACCAAAACAATAAACCTCAATAACCCGTCCGGTATGAAGGTGAAGCGGGTCGTCCCCATATTCCGTCCGCTATGAGTGCCAAAACAATAAACTTCAATACCCCGTCCGGTATGAGGGTGAAGCGAGCCGTCCCCATACCCCGTCCGGTATGAGCGCTAAAATAATAAAGTCTCCATACCCCGTCTGGTATGAGACAACGTTCACGGTAGTATTTTCTATGAACCCGGTCCGTTCACCATCTCTCAGGATATCTAGTGAGGCTGTCATCTTATCCATTTATCAAATCACACCCCTTTCCTATTTTTCCTTAGTCTCCGTTACCAACTCAAACATGAATATATAAACAAATAACGTGCATCCAACAAAGCAAGCATATCTTAGATTCCCAAAATCAAATAGTAGTGAGGTAAGCAGTGATACATGCATTCAAAGCCATAAAATAAATAAACCAGATACCATAATATATTTAAACTGTAAAATAAATCAAACAGGAATTGACAGAAAAATATGTCTAGTTCGAGCTCCATTAGCAACCATAATTAATTATGCATATCTACTTAATTTGTTCAAAATATAGTATTATCATTTATTCAGACTTCAATTCTATGATAGGAGATCGGGTGAGGGGTCATTACCTGATCTAACGCCGAAACCTAAATTTTCACTGCGCCTACAGGTGATCCCTAGGTTCCAAGAATTTTTTCATGGGAACTGAAACGCGCTTACGATACCTACACATGTCCCAAATAACCCAAAAATCAGACCCAGAGCCTACTCGGCCAATTTCAGAATTCTAGCACGGCAGTGATCCGCCTCGGGTTGGCTGTTTTCGGCCGTTTTCGATCGAATTCAGCCAAACTTGCATCGGTTCTTGTGAAAAAACACACTTAGGACCCTCGGTGGGCCGAAAAAATACAGAAAACTGAAACTTACCGGCGGTGGGGCTCTCCGGTGCGGCGGTTCCTCTGGCTCACGTCGCGGTTGGGTGTTTTGCTCTGGTCAACCTGTAGAAGAGGAAACGGTGATCACAAAGGTAGAAAAATCACATCGAAAGAGAATCGGAAAGAGCCTCATCGGAGGCAAAAACTGAGACACCCCGCGGCGACCCCGCTGGGTTTCGGCGGCGTTTTCTGGCCAATTGACCGATGCTTTCGCTCCGATTTGGCCATAGGTCAGTTTAAAATTGAATTTTGAGCAAAGGGTAGAATTTTTACCTCATTTGGTGGCCGAAAATTGCTCCGGTACGGCGGCGGGTGGCGGCGATCGGCTCCCCGGTGGCTGGGCTGTCTTCTCTAGCTAGGGCTCTGGCGAGTAGGGTTAGGGTTTGGGTGCAGATGAGATTATTTGTAACCATCCACTTTTGATATGGGCCGTTCATCGCGATTCAATCTGGACCGTTCGATCGCGATTAAATAGGAAATGAATATGGGCCGTCCGTGCGCGTGGGAACGGATCTCAGCCGTTTGATCACGCGGATTGCTCACGTGGCTCCCTTATGCGTGGTCTCCTGCGTCAGCGTCTCTGCCACCTGGTGCGTCCTGGTTGACCGGGGCTGCTGACCGGGCAGCTGACGTGTCGCAATTTTTTTAAATTGCGTTTTGACCTCTTGTTTTCGATTTTTCTTTCAAAAATATCATCAGAACCCAAATTTTCACCATTTTTTTCCAAAATTATTTTCAATTAAATCTCTAAATAATTTTTACCTATTATTATTATTATTATTTCTATTAAATTATATTATATTATATTATATTATATTAATACTTATTTATATTTATATAGAATAAATTAAAATAAAATAAAATAAAATAATAAAGAAAATAAAAAGGAATTCTTGGGTGTTACAGAGTAAATAGATAACATTTTCTTCAAGAGAAAAAAATATACAACTCAAAAGCTATTTAGAAACTGAAAACATACATATATCATGCATCTAGGATATATATGTATACTATTACTTGCTAATCATTGGACTTACAGAAAGAATGATTAGACCACATTAATGAATATAGTCACAAGGGGATGCATGGCCATATCTGCAGACCATGGGCAATAAATTAAAGAAAAAACCGTGATCATATCTGAAACCAACATGTGACCGCTCAAATTAAACAAACTTAAGAAAAAATTTCAAAAAGCCCCTAAAAAAAGAAATAAAACAAACCTAATAGTACTTCATCAAGGTTTCAATATACTACTTAATGTCTGATGAAGATACTGGGGCGGCCACAATATTATCCAAACTGGTCATGTATAGAGGTTGATCACTGTTATCAAATTGGCTAAGACAGTCGAGTGGAGAAAGATCAGAATCGATAGTCATGTCTAGGAACGTCGAGTCAAGGCTAGAGAAATTAGAAAAATCAGCTAACTCTTCATTCTTGAAGCTTCCTTTCATGGGAAAGGGATATGCAGCCATGGAATGATGATCAAGTAAATTAGAATACTGATCAAAAGGCATCTGAGGAAGCATGATGTTGTTGTGAGAATCCATGGACTGATTATACATCTCAATTCTGGAATATTGGTTAAGCACCATGTCATTATCGTTGTAAGTTGTACTGGCAGCAATAGACATGTTGTAGACATTAGATGGCATCAGAGTGATCTCAGCTACACCATTTTCAATTGGAACTTGAGAAGTATAGTTGTTTTCAAGTTGATTGTTTGGCTTTTGCAATCCATTTTGATCTGAATTAATGTCATCATTTGCAGCATCTTGTTGACGACTTGAAACTCTATTGCTATATTTTTTAGTCTTTTTATATATCCTACATAAAACCCAGCCATCAAGCTGCAAAAAGGGAAAGAAAATCATATAAATATTAGGTTTGTAAAGAGGAAATTTTAATTAAAAGAAGTTTTTTAGTACCCTCATGCTGTTTTCCCCTCTTTTCTTCTTGGAAGGATTACTGACCCCCTCTTGATCTTCACTTTCCTTGAAATTATATTCGTGCATGATCCAGTCAGTCTTACTACCGGCTTGTGCTTTACCACGATAAAACACCAAAGCCCTTCTCGACCCCACCTCTTTCTCGCCTTTGAAAATACGTTTATCGCCTCCAGTAGCTTTCCAGTAGCCATCGCCAGCGGCTCGATTTGGTCGGTCACCATTGCGGTACTTCCGGTCTCTTGGACTAAAAAAGTACCACTCTTTCTGATGCTTTCCAATTGTGGCAAACTTAGCTGTTCAGAAACTTCACATAATCACTATCATTAAGGCAACAAAAGATTTAAGTAGAAGATATATAATTTTACAATGAGAAAGAGGAACTTTTGAAAATTAAAACGAAGCTTTAACCTCCGGGAAAGATGAATATTTTATCATCAGTCTTTCAATGAGGCGAATAATACACACATATTCCGCCTTGAATGCAAAAGGGTAACCATTAAATTCAGAAAAAAAAAAAAAAAAGCAAAAACACCAAGAGAACCATTGAATTCAGCAAACTATACAGAACCATTGATTTCAGAAAGCAAATTACGAAAAAAACGCCAAGAGAATTTATGCTATGTATCAGATTTAACCATTGAAACTAGAAACAAAGCAAAAATACAATGAGGATTTATGTCATATATGTGTATATATTAGATTTAACCGCTGAATTCAGAAAATAAACAAAAAAAAAACCCAGAAATATTTATGCTGCAACGTATCAAGTTCAAAATCAAAGAGTACGTATATCAGATTAATTCAAAACTAAAAGGTAAAAAAATAAGGTGTCTGTATGTATGCGTACATGTGTGTTTGTAAATATACATATATATATATATATTATGTGATAATGTATATACAGAACCTGCAAGATCATCAGGGCTAAACTTATAGACTTCAACGTCCCTGATCACATTGGGGGGAAGCCTCATATTCTTGACTTTTGGTCGTAAATAGTCAAAGACAAGTTCTTCATCGTTGGGCTTGAAGCGGTAACCAGAGGGGAATGAAGCAAAATAAACCTCAACGTCGCCATAGTTGTAAGTCTGATCAGCATGGCTGACAAAACCCTTGCTGGCCGCTGCGGAAGAATTAGAACCACCGTGCATTGCGTCTCCTGGACTGTTGGCACTGGTTTTACTTGCTGCAACCTCCCGGTTTAGTTGCTGGTGGTTCTCCATTGTTGGACTCTTTGGAGCTTCTATTTAAAAACAAATAATTTTGGCGGCGAGAGGGTTGGTTTGGTGAATTATATTATATACAGGGCACAGTCAGAATTTTTTAATATTATTTTTTAAACAGCAGATAAATTAATTAAATTTTTTAATATTATTTTTTTACCAACAGATAAATTAATCGAATTTTTTAATATTATTTTTCTACCTGCAGATATATTAGATTTATTTGAATTGATAATGGATGAGATTGATATCTTTTTCTTAATAAAATATTGTATTTCTTTATCAAAGACGATAACTATTATATTATTGGTTTAATTATATAATTATATTCATTACCATCCAAAAATAAAAATAAAATCTTTAAGTAATAGGTCTTACAAGTATAATATAAATACATACGAAAATTGTTTTGCATCTATATGTGTATTAAATCACCCACGGATTCTTTTTTTTTTTTTTTTTTCTTCTTCTTTTTGTAATGATAATAGTTATTATTATTATATCAATTGATGGTCTTTAAAATTGAATTTATCATATTTTTATAATAAAAATTGAGGAATAATTATATTAAATGTTAAAATTATTCGTAAATAAGTCATTTTTAATATTTAATTTAATTTTAGTTTCATTAGATTCATTACAATATTATTTGTAAATTTTGACATGAATGATCTTATTAGAGTGGACTTCAAAAAGTCTTAACACATGGATGTTATTTCGATAATATTCTAACTCTAAAAGAAGCAATAAAAATCAACAGTGAGTAAATATAAAAATCTATAAATTCATTTAGTTATCACTTATTATGTTGCTTGGTTCATATTAGTAAGAGCATTCATATGGATTTAAGGTATTATAGTTAGTTTTTTAATAAACATTTATATATTTCGTTTGTTAGATAATATTTATATATCAATAATAATATATATTTTTTTTAAAAAAAGAATACATGTAATACAGCCTTCAAATATAAATACGTATGATCCACAATTCATATTCGGATTGTCACAGATAATGAGAGAAATACCTACCCATGTTGCTTTTAATTACAGTAAAAATTGTTTTGCAGATAATAAAACAACTGAATTTTGGTGATAATAAAATCACTAAGAAACATGAAGAAGAAAACTAAAAAATTCTTTAAGGGACATATATATGTGTATTAAGTGACAAAAAGATTCATAATTATATAACATGCTTTCACCTCAATAAATTAAAGATCATTCCCGATAAAGACTGTTATTTTGGTGCACAATTGTTGCATGAAGTTTTTAAAAAAAAAAAACAATTCTCAAATTGTGAGCAATGAGATTTACAAAGCATTGCAAATAGAAAGAAAGACAATCAATTATACATACTACTATCTTAAACTAACTGCTAAATCAAACCAACCAAACAACTCACAAACTATTTTTGTCATTGAAAAAGAGATATCCCTTTCATTAACTGAAAATATAAATATAATGTCAAATATTAGAAATAAAGATTGAATTTTTATTTATAAGAACTAGATATTAATGTCATAGTTTACAGAAAAATAAATAATTTTTTATTATATTGAATA
>NW_019014681.1:560240-574605 GCF_000150535.2 Carica papaya | reverse complement strand
AAACCAATATCAAATACGTTTAAAATTGATTTAATATGAAAATTTAATTTATAATTGATAAAAAATTTTAAAAATATATAATATTTATGTATTCATCTAAAATATTTATATTATATATAATGTGAAAATTAAATTTGAAATAGAGTTTAAACGGAAATTATTTGCTACAATTTAGAAACCAAACTATCTTATCTATTTGGATTAATTCTCCAACCAGAGGCAGAGGCAAGTGGGAAGCTTTTTTCTCATATTCTAAAGCGCGACTACAGTAACAATGAGTTCCCTAAAAACTCTCAACCGTAGATATCTTGAATTCCCATGGGACCCATAGACTGAACGGTTGTGAAAAAGAAAGGGTCCAGGTAATTCTGACTTGGGTTTGATTTCCTTGAAAGAAACCAAACCATGATTAAAAGCAGCAAAATGCGGTTGCTCATCCGCGTGTTTCGCCGTTAACGCTAAACTCAAACCTCTCGTTTCCATAACTCCCCAAAACGAAGATGAAACATGCTGTCAACAAAATTTTAGCCATAAATATCATAAAAACACGGAGTGGAAAAAAAAAAAAAAATTGGGGAAGATTAAGAAGAGGGAATTGGGAGTTTTAAAGTTCAAACCCAGATAGGATCAAATAAAATCAGATCAAAAAATCCCCTCTGGTTGGGATTGGAGTTGTTTTAAGAACAAACACCAACCCTTGTACGAGAAGGAAAAGAAAGAGAAAAAGGGGTTTGTTTGATTTGATTTGTTGGTTCTGTAAGTAGATTTTTACCCCCGTTGTCGAATCCATCATTAATTTATTCATATATAGAAAGAGAAAGAGAGAGAGGGAGACAGAGTTTTTGTTTTTCTCATTCTTGTTGTTTGTCTCTGTTTCTTGAAATGGATGGCGAGAAGAAGTATATGTCTGAAGAAGAGCTTAGAAAGCACAACAAGGCCGGAGATTTATGGATCTCAATCCAGGGGAAAGTTTACAATGTGACAGATTGGGCTAAGGAGCATCCTGGTGGGGAAGCTCCGCTTTTGAATCTAGCAGGTCAAGATGTAACCGATGCGTTCATAGCTTACCATCCCGGCACTGCGTGGAAATACCTGGACAAATTCTTCACTGGGTATTATCTTCAAGATTTCAAAGTCACAGAGGTGTCCAGAGACTACCGCAGATTAGTCTCCGAGTTTTCCAAAATTGGTTTGTTCGACAAGAAAGGCCGCGTCGCCTCCGTCGCCCTCACATCCGTCGCTCTCATGTTCGCCGTCGTGCTTTACGGCGTTTTGCGATGCGACAGCGTTTTGGCTCATCTGGGTTCCGGCTGCTTGTTGGGTTTCCTCTGGATCCAAAGCGCTTACGTCGGTCACGATTCCGGCCACTACGAGGTAATGACGAGTCGCCGTTACAATAAATTCGCTCAGTTTCTCGCCGGAAATTGTTTGACCGGAATCAGCATTGCGTGGTGGAAATGGACTCACAATGCCCACCATATCGCCTGCAACAGTCTTGACCATGATCCTGATCTTCAACACATTCCAGTCTTCGCTGTTTCTTCCCGTTTCTTCAACTCAATCACATCGTGCTTCTATGGAAGAAAACTCAACTTCGATCCATTAGCCAGGTTCCTCGTCAGTCACCAGCACTGGACATTTTATCCCGTCATGTGTGTCGGTAGAGTCAACTTGTTTATCCAGACATTCTTGTTATTGTTCTCGAAGAGAAAGATTCCGGACAGGGCATTGAACATTCTCGGAATCGTGGTCTTCTGGACATGGTTTCCTCTCCTTGTTTCCTACCTCCCAAACTGGCCGGAGAGGGTGATGTTCGTAATAGCGAGCTTCACCGTCACTGCGATCCAACACGTTCAGTTTTGTTTGAATCATTTCTCTGCAAATGTGTATCTCGGACCACCAAACGGCAACGACTGGTTCGAGAAGCAAACCAGCGGGACTCTGGATATTTCCTGCTCGTCGTATATGGATTGGTTCTTCGGTGGATTACAGTTTCAGCTGGAGCACCATTTGTTTCCAAGATTACCCAGGTGTCATTTACGGAAAATCTCGCCAGTGGTGAAAGATCTCTGTAAGAAACATAACTTGCCTTACAGGAGTTTGTCGTTTTGGGAGGCTAATAAATCCACCATTAGGACTCTGAGAACTGCTGCTCTGCAAGCTCGGGATATGACCAATCCTATTCCCAAGAACTTGGTTTGGGAAGCTGTCAACACCCATGGCTGATTTTCGTTATCAGCTTCATGATTTTATTACTGTTTTGTTTTCTCGCTCTGATGTCTGATTTGATTTGATTTAATTTCTTGAGTTACGGTTGGTTGGCAAGGATGGTGTTTCTTAGGTTTAATTTTCTGCTTTACTTTTCCTCATAAATATATTCATATATTTCACTGAAATATACGTATATTGGTTGTTCTCTGTTTCTCTTTTAATAGAGTGTTGAGGTTGACGATGGTGTTTGAAATTCTCTAAAACAATTTAAGAAATAACATACGAAAGAATATTTATAGTAATTTTATTTTTGAAGTTGGGGTTTGTTCATAAATGATGTGAATCCATTTTAAGGGATATATTGATTTAGTTTGTTAATACGTTGCTGAAATTTTATCAGTTTTAGTAAAAGATTGGATGGAGATGTGTACATACATATGGTTCAATTTTTTATTATTATTTTAGGGAGTATTTTTTTTTTTTTTTTACTAAGTTCTAAATCTATTCTTAATCCGACCTAAACTCAAAGAGGTAAAAAAAAAAAACAAAAACAAAAATCAATGGTTTGGTTGGCTAAAGATATAAGAATCAAAGCTTGAGTCAATTCTCCACGAAAAACTACCCTACATATATATACACTGAGATATATATATCAACTCACAAATGTGCAAAGATGCTAAATTTGTATGTGAATGATGAGATTTGAGTCAGATCGAAGTTGGTGTACGGGCACGACCTTATTCAACTCACGTGTAAACTGAAATCTTCCTTTTTAATATTTTTACAAAAAGGAAATGTTATATTTATAAGAAAATAATAATAATAATTACTTACAAACATAATGAATATGATGTAGAAATAAAAAAATCGAATCATAATTATATGATATTAATAGTAATTCCCTTCACAAAATCAAATGAATATATCCAACCCAAAATTTATTATATGCCAAAGAAAAATTACACAACTTTATAAGTTTTTTTGATTTATTTGTCAAATTTTATATTCAGAAAATAAGGGAATATTTTAGACGAAATTAATATTATTGTTAAATAAAAATTTTAATAAATTAAATAATCAATTAACAAATTTTATTATTTATATAATAGCTTTTTTGTTTTTCGATTAAAAAAATAGAAGGTTTATGCCTAATAAAACTAATTAATTCCGTGCATAATTTATTTATTTATAATAAAAATCTATAAATGTTAAAATTGATAGTAAAATTTAATTATAAAAAAAAAAATTAAATAAAATTTAAAACCTTCTCCTCTCCACCTTCACTGACCGATTCACCTAAATCCTTCATCTTCCACCTCCAATCTCTCCTTTACCAGATCTATACTTCGACCTTCTATTCCCTTCACCGGGACTAACATCAACCACAACCAAGCTCTTCGGCTTCACCCACCACGGCCCCTCATCTCGGTGCGCCCTAGAAATGTTCGCTTCCTTCGTCTTCCTTCTTTGAAATTAGCACCACAAAGAGTTCAGGTCTTTCGTTTCTCCTCCCTAGAAATGTTTGCTCTTTGTTTTGTCCGTGCTATACTCTATACATACTCTTGTTAGTTTCTTATCAAGTTTGTTGGCGGATTGGTAGTCTAGAGGCGTTACTTACGCGGGTGCTGATAAACAGATTACTTAATATCGTTGGCAGATTGAGAAAATGAGAGGTTTTGCTGTTTGTACCACGGATCAAATGTTGCTGGATTTTTTTCTTTATTTATTTCGTGTTGTGTCTTATGTGGATGTATGAATATTTGGTGGTAAAGCAAGTGATTATTCTATGGGCCTGTGCTATGGATGATTCTCTTGTGCGTTCTGGAATTAGTAGACTTGTGTGTATATTCATATTTGGTTGTAGCTGCCGCCCATATACAATTTCTTTAAATAATCTTCAGATAATAAACCTGGGTGGATTTTATGAAGGGGGTGTTCTAAAACGTTTTCCCTGTGTACTATGTGGCTACTATCTAGAAATTCGATCACTTTTGGTTCAGTTTTAAGTGCTTGCCAGCTTTTGCTTCTTCACTGTTTTCCAAAAGCTTTAGATATTTTCCACATATCTATGTGTTTTATATAAAATGTTAGAGGGTGCCAGTAGGCACTTGTTAAAGAAACATGTAAGAAGATGTAATAAGTGGTTGCACTTAAAAAAGAGAGTTAAAATTAGTTACCAGGTAATGAATAGTAATAGACAATTTAACTAGAAAAGTTAGACTGTTTAACTTTTGTGAAAATCGTTCTTCTGATTTGCTGTGTTTCTGTCAAACTAGTAACTGCACTCTAATAAGTTTCAGTATATATTGTAAGCACTGCCAAAAACTAAGTCTTTTTATCCTCCTAGTGAGTTCATTGATGGATTGATTGAATTTGGCTGAACAATTCTAACCATCAGGTTCTCTTATTGTTATGCAAAGATTTAGTGTGTGCTGGTATTCAAGTGAAGGGCTCAAGGGTGTCATGAATCCAGAGTAAAGTTTTGTGAAGAAGAAAATGAGGATAATAGGGCTTACTGGAGGGATTGCATCAGGGAAGAGTACAGTCTCCAATCTCTTCAAGGCTAATGGCATCCCAGTTGTTGATGCCGACCTTATTGCTCGTGTATTTCCCTGTTATTTTCATTTCTTCTTCTTTTCTCTTTGCTGTTCCATTGTAGCATTTGTTCGTGATTTTAATTCTACTAAATTCTAGTTTTTTCTGATATATCTATACTT
Organism: Carica papaya; assembly: GCF_000150535.2. Next base: position 569,677 of record NW_019014681.1, on the reverse strand, counting down.
TAAGAATTGAATTGAAAAAAAAAGAACAAAAAATTCACAGATTTTATGGATACTCCGTGTGAAATTCATGGCAGTAAACTAATAACTTGGTAAATCTATGTTGTTCAAGTTAATTTCAATTAAGAGGAACAGGAAGAGGCAATTGGAAACCTTTTTCCTTTAGATAAGTATTGCCAATATATATGCGAATACCTTGCCGTAGTCTTCCTTCCTATATATTTTCACATTTTAGTTAATTCTATGAGTACTTGTTTGCAGGATTCTTTGAGGAAAGGTACTGTTGGTTGGAAAAAGGTGGTTGCAGCTTTTGGAGAGGAAATTTTACAGCCCAGTGGAGAAGTTGATAGGGTGAAATTGGGTCAAATTGTGTTTTCTGATCCTGGGAAGCGCCAGCTGCTTAACCGGTATAGCTAGCTACCATTCTGTTAGATGGTTCTCGGAAAATAAGTGCCTTCTCTTTGCATTGTGAGTGTGACATGAATTTTGCATGGAAATTCAAAGTTTGATGTGGATTTAATAGTTACATCAATCAAAATACACTTAGTCAGCATAGTTTATGCTGCCTTTTAATATTTTCATTTCTTTTTCTGGTGTCAATTGTGCTGCAGGAGTTTGAGAAAAACAATTAAAGTTGAATCATGTTTTTTTGGCTGTGATATGTAGATTTGATCACTCTAAGCTGTTTTTTCTAGTTTGAACTAGTTTTTTAGTTTATTTTTTGGTTGAAATGGAACCAATTACAATCTCATTGTTGATAAAGTAGATTTTTCAGATGCTCAAAACTGTTTAAAAGGACAGCACGTATGGTGTAGGATAAAGACTTTTGTTCCTTCAAAAAAAATCAAACTTGGTCAAGGTGCAACTTCTAATCAATTCTTTGAACTAGATGCTTCATCACTCATGGGTAGTTGTTTTCACACTCTTTGTAGCTTGCATATGAAGATTTAGGGCTCCTCGGCTCTTTTGCTCTTTTCTCTGTTTTCCACTTCTAGTATTTTCCTAGTCTGGAATCCATGCTAGGTCTTACTAGTCTATTTTGCTTTCTCCAAGTTATATTTCCGGAAGGTGGTTTTACTAGTGTCCATTTTTTTCTGGATGGCTTGCCTAAATCTCTTGCCATATGTTTGGTAATATATCATCAAGAATTTGCAATGAAATCACACCTGCAATGCACGAGTTTTGAGATTTCTTTTCATGTCATCTTCTAGGCTATTGGCTCCTCATATATCTTCTGGCATCTTTCTGGAGATTTTCAAGCTGTGGGTAAAGGGGTCCAAGGTGATTGTCCTTGATGTACCGTTATTATTTGAAGCGAAGATGGATAAATGGACCAAACCCGTTATTGTTGTATGGGTTGACCCTGAAACACAACTTGAGCGACTCATGGCAAGAGACAAATCTAATAAGGAGGACGCCAGCAACCGGATAAATGCTCAGATGTCACTGGATCTAAAAAGAAACAAGGCAGATATAGTCATTGATAACAGTGGATCGATTGAGGACTTGAATGAAGAATTTAAAAGGGTATTATTGCAGGTCACAAGACCATTGAACTGGACTGAGTTCTGGCTCACAAGACAAGGTGCTATATCAGCACTTACTTCTGTTATTGTGGTTGTCCTTGCATGCAAAAAAATATATAATAGCTTGTAGCTACATAATTTCCAACTCTTGTATGCTTCATTCCTTCAGGTTGTACGTTGTCCATATTTATGCAACAAAAAGTAGTTCAGTATTTTCAATTTGATTTGCCTCACTGTAAATTTTAAGTGCCTAAAAAAATGATTTACCCCTGGCACTAAGAAAACCCAGTCTGGGGTTGTAACTAAGGAGTAAAGTTTAATTTTAAAGGGTTGCCATCCAGAGATGGCATCAGGATCGGTTTGGGACGAATCTTACTAAAATCAAACCCCTTTTGGGAACTGTGTGAACTGTTTCAAGACTGCCATGAACTACGGACAGGTTTATAAAAAACAAAGTTCTATTTGGACTATGCAGGTTTGCAGTAAAACTAGATGAAGATTAAGGAAGAGGACGAAGGAGGTGAACATGTGGAGGAAGTTTTGTGTTTTAGGGTTTTCTGCAACTCGGTTTCAGATAATTCGTTTTGTTTCGATTGAATAAATTAAAAATTTGCAGAGACTTGTCTTGGTTCAGTTGGATTTTAGTTGAAACCCACAACATTATCTGTCACGATGAATGATTTTGGCGAATCGTGAATTTTTGTCATTTCTAATATTGTCACACACTGATTTTTAAATTCCCAGATTCTTTTTTTTTTTTTTTTAATAAAGATTCGTTAATGCATGTGACTAGCTGCTGTGCTACCAATACTATTTTTCAAGATCGAGAAAGAGAGAGAAGATGGAGAATTTTCAAGCTGAGGAAGCAAGATGAGAATAGGTTTTTGGAATCTATTATGCAGCTTATTTCGATCCTTCAAAATTTATAAAAATATCAAAAGCAGTGTTTTAGACAATAAAAAAAGTATATTTGATAATGCTAGTGTTCGTGCAATAAATTAATATGAATATTTTAAAAATGAATTTCAGAAAATATAATTTTAAAAGTAAAAAGTGTTTAGAAAAAATTTATTCTAAAAATGATTTTCACTGTAAACTATGATATTATATTTAGTTAATTATCTTACAAAATTAATAATAAATATTAAAATAATAAAATAATTACATAATAATAAAAAAACTAATTACTTTAATTATTTCTCATATTATTTTTTTTTCTAAATACTACTTTAATAATTTAAAATATTTATTTTTATTTAACTACTATATTTATTTTTTTTTATATAAATATTACATTTACCCGGATTCGAAATTTAGGCTTGGAATAAACAATTTATATTAATGAATAAGTTTAGAAACTTTAATTTTTAATTTTTATTTAAAATTTTGAAGAAAATTATATTTTGAATGTATTTAAAAATAATTTTTAAAAATTAGAATCAAACTAGAAATAAAAAAGGGGCTATTTGAAAATAAAATTGAAAAACTCGGATAAAAATACAAATAACAGAAAACGGGCCATATAGACTGTCACATCAGCAGCGCGATTAATCACCGTGCACCGCATGACAGACACGCAAACACGCATCCACGCGGGAAGCCACAGACAATCCGCGTGCTAACCGATTTGACGGTTCAGATCCACTCTTGCGCGCACAGAAGGCTCAAATTCGTTTTTTCTTCATATGCGATCGAGCGATCTTGATTTTATTTGATTGTGCGGTCCAGATTTATTCTTCAGATATGATTGATCTAACGGTTGAGAATGGGTCACGCCTCCTCAAACAGATGACCCAGATTTAATGAAAATAAGTATTTAACTCTTCTTCCACAAAAAACCTTAACAGCAGTCGCCAAGAGTGAATCAGAGAAGAATGAGAGGTGGCTGGAAGCAAATAAGTCGTCGGAGAAGAAGATCTGCCGCAGTTGCCGCCGCATTGGAGCCCGCCACTGACACCGGGGAGGTGAGTTTTTTTCCCTTTCACTTTGAAATTCAATTCTAAGCCTCCCCACACCCATATCAACACCGAAAAATCAAAAGGGAAGCCAGAAACCGAGGGTGGAGCTTGGCTGAGCCGCCGCACCCTCGACCCAAAACCCCTCCGGTGAGCCTTAATCCCCTCCCTGTTTCCTTCTATTTTTCGATCATTGGATTCCTGACTCTTTTTTGGGGCAGGATGACCGAAAAGAACCCCCAGCTGCAAGAGAGGAATGGTGGAGCCGCCACACCAGAAAACTGCCTTGCTGGTAATGCTTCGGTTTTTTTCCTTTTTTCAGCCACCAGAAGCAACTTAATCTCAGGTTTTCCAAGTTTGTGCACAAGATCGGCCAAAACTGGTCAAACAGAGAGGAAGTACCGCCGTAGGTGGCAGAGCTAGTGTCGGAGCACGGTGGCTCTGCTGTGCTAGAACCCTAAACTGCCCCGAAAAGCTTTTAAATCCTTATTTTGTCTTTTTTGAGTATTTCAAGATATGTGATGCGTATTTTCGATTTTCGCAGAAAAAATTCAAAAAATCCGAGAACCGCCGATAAGTGCAGTGAAAAAGGCAGTGTTTCGAACACCGATCCGATGTAAGAATTCCTTATCATTTCTCCTGTTACGGTTAATTAAAGTTTAATTAATAATTAAACGCTGAAATTTGTGAATATTGGCAACATTTTATTAATTAAATACAGGTCACTAATAGAGCCAGTAACTGGTCAGTATATAGTTTATTTGTATTATCTATTTATTTCTATATTGCCTTAATTGCTTACTGTTACATCGGGTGCTTTAATTTATAGATTTTAATTGTCTTCTCAATTATTAGTTTACCTAACTATTCTATCCCTATTGATTGGTTTGAAATAAATGTCCTGCCTATGCTTTTCTTAGTTATTAAAGTATCAATTGTATTGTTTGTTTAATTGTCGTTCTATTGTCTTGTAATTATAAGATAAGATTGTTATATGTAATAGATGACTGATTGTTGATGATGATATGTATGTGAAAGGCTTACCTGATGTCATGGGAAAGGGTACACGGACCCAGTACATAGAACAAATCCTACCGTGAACATTACATCAGTCGAATGAGGTTGAGAAGTCTTATACCAGAAAGGATTAGGAAGCATTTATTCACCCTCATTACCCAACGGAGTATGGGGACGACCGATTAATTAAGAGATTGAATATTGGGTCCACGTGTAGTGAAAATCCTATGAACCCCTAGGGACACTGGTAAGTAAGTAATGTTATTTCTTAAAATGTCTATTGAATTGTTATCTTGATTATTGTCTTCACAAGTCGTATTTGAGAACCTAAAAAGTGAGTATGAAACTAACGTTTTAAACATTAAATGAATTTACCTAAAAAGAAAAATAACTTTATTGGTTATTTCACAATTTTTACCAACATTTAATTTTCCGTATCGGTTGTTAAGCGTTGATATTCTTACTGGGCTAGTGTAACTCATTCCCCTTATTTAACCATTTCAGATAAGGATGACCAAGATCCAAATCTTGAACAACGAGAAAGTTAGCGACTAAATGTTGTCTCACGTTTTCCACCAGTTGCGTTGCAGAGGTTGACCTTATAAGTTTCTAGTCGCATTCTTATTTATGTTATTTTAATCTCTTTTAAGGGACATTCCCGTAACCCTACTGAACATTCAGATTTAACTGTGCAATGAATGTAAATCCTAAATTCTTAATTGCTTTCACTTATATTTTATTAATTCAATATTTCTATTCGATTAAATTTTTGAGCATTTATAGTTGATATCAGAATCCCGTTCATCGGAACTATTCCTTACACAAAATGTTAGAATCATTCAATACAACCCAACTCTCAATCCTTTGTTGTGAAATGCAAGTACAAGGATATAAGGAGAGGAAGACCCTCACTAAACAGAGCAGCCCGGGATGGATCACTTCGAGATGATGTCGATCGACTCTTTGAGATGCTGGAGAGACTCATCTTTGCCCAACAGGTCAGGGAAGAAAGGAGAGAGTTGTCTGATCCTCCTCTACCACTGCCCCAGTATGAGCCACCCTTACAACGAGAGGATCCAGTACCACCTTGGTATAACCTTACTCCTCCATTGTATCATCCGGCACCGCTGCAGTACAATCCGGTGCTCTTGCCACACAACTAGGTGCCGCCACAGGACCATCCGGACCCTCCCCAGCATAATCCAGTTCCTCTTCAGCAGGACCCAACTCCACCCGTGATGGACCCATACTACATTGAGAGGTACAAAAAATTTAACCCATCTACTCTTGTAGGGGCATCTACTTTTGAAGAATCTGAGTACTAGTTAGCAGAGACAGAGAAGACTTTCACAACTCTTAGAGTAGTTCCCAAACAAAAGGTCATTCTTGCCACTTACATGCTCGTGGGTGAGGCAGAACGTTGGTGGCAACTGAAGTAGGTCACTTTACCCATCTCAGTCATATGGGAATAATTTTTGACAACTTTCAATGCAAAGTATCTTCTAGAACACCTTCGACATTTAAAGAAGATGGACTTTGCACACTTAGTTCATGAGAATAGACAATGTCAGAGTATGCTCGAAAATTCATGGAGTTGGGCCGATACTCTCCCGAGAGTATGATGGACGAAGGCAGAAAGATAAGAAAGTTTGAGTGAGGTCTTCGTCATGAGATTAGACAACAATTGTATATGTTCGAGCTCAGCACCCACTCAGCGGTTTTGGCTAAGATACAACTAATAGAAAGGAACCTCTGCATCTTTCCTTTAGCAGTGGGCAAACCCAGGCCCTCGGTTCCACATCATAAGCCAGTACTTACTGCATCGAATCAGTAGAACAAGAGACAAAGCCCCGCGACTCAAGCTCCTCCTCATACCCCGGCAATAGGACGCAGCAAGACTTGCCAGCATTGTGGCAATGACCATGGGGATCGACCTTACTATTGCCTCAATGACACTTGCCACATATGTAGAAGTGTCCAACACTACGCGAGAGAGTGCTAACAGAATCAGAATCAGACCAGACCTCCAGTCTAGGGCAGTCTATACCCTCACCCAACAAGATGATGAAGCCAACCCGGATATGATACATGGTACGTACACTATTTGTAACTACTTTGCACATGTTTTAATTGATACTTATGCTTCACATGCTTTTACAAAAAAATTAAATGTTACCTAAAAACTTTGATTCTGTGTTGTTTGTGTCTATACTTGGGAATGAGACACTATTAAGAAATGTCATATACAAAATTTGTACCGTAGAAACAGCATGTAAAAAATTGATTATAGATCTGATAGCACTAGACACGGAGAATTCGATGTAATTCTGGGAATGAACTAGTTAGCGGCGTATCACGCCACCATAGATTATTTTAATAAAAAGCTCGTATTTAACATTCCTAACGAAAAGTCTTTCACAAATTAATAAAAATTTTAGATATTATTTACTCATGATAACTGCATTATTTATCAGATACCTTAACTCAACTATTATTTTCTACGTTAGGCAAGTCTAAGAGAAAAATTTACATTGAAGAGATTCTTATGGTCCGAGATTTTTCAGATGTATTTCCTAATGAATTACCAAAACTGCCAGTAGATAGAGAAGTTGAATTTGTCATAGATCTTCAGCCTAACACCCAGCTCATCTTGGTTGTCCCCTACCGAATGAGTTATGTTGAGATAAAAGAACTGAGGAAACAGATTAAGAAATTGCATAATAATGGATTCATCGTACACAGTATATCTCCCTAGGGTGCAGGAGCCACGTTCGCAAGGAAAAATGATGGGTCTTTGAGGTTGTGTATTGACTACAGGGATTGAACAAAATCACAATCAAGAACAAGTCCCCCCCCCCTCCCCATGATCGATGATCTTTTCAATCAGTTACAAGGTGCTCAGGTTTTCTCTAAAATTGACTTGCGTTCAGGTTACCATCAGGTAAAGATCAGGGCATAAGACATTCCTAAAACGACCTTCAGAACCTGATATGGGCACTATGAGGTCATGTCATTCGGGTTAACCAATGCAACTGCCATCTTCATGGACTTGATGAACAGGGTCTTCAGGTCGTTCTTGGATCAGTTCGTCATAATATTTATTGATGATATCCTAATATATTCAAAGAGCAAAGAGAAACACGTTCAACATCTGACTCAAGTCTTACAAGTTCTTAGGGAAAAAAAACTAAATGCAAAATTGAGTAAGTGTGAGTTTTGACTTGAACAAACTTCCTTCCTATGCCACATAATATCAAAGGATGGAGTGTTAGTGAATCCCGAGAAGGTTGATGCAATGATGGATTGGAAGTAGTTGACATCAGTTAAGGAAGTTTGAGACTTTTTGAGCATGACAGATTATTACCACAAGTTTGTAAAAGGGTTTTCAAGCCTAGCCGCCCCCCTGACCTGATTTACGAAGAAAAATATCAAATTTGAGTGGAATGATGAATGTGAAAAGAGTTTTACAGAATTCAATAAACGATTGACTACCGCGCCAGTTTTGGCTCTACCAAGTGGGACAGGTGGATATACAATATACAGTGATACATCCTACCAAGGACTGGGTTACATTCTGATACAGCACGAAAATGTCATAACCTATGGGTCCAAACAATTAAAAACTCATGAAAAGAATTATTATTCATGTCACGACTTGAAACTTACCATTATTATCCATGTCTTGAAGACCTGACGTCACTACTTTTACAGGGAGACATTTGAAATTTATACAAACCATAAGACCTTAAAATATATATTCATTGAAAAGAATCTCAACATGCTTCAGAGGCGTTGGATAGAACTCCTCAAGAACTACGATTGTAAGATCTTGTATCACCCGGACAAGGGTAATGTGGTAGCTGACGCTCTCAGCAGGAAGAGTGCAGGTATGTCAGTTCACATAATGGTTTTTGAATGCAAGATAATAAAAGCTTCACAACAGATACAGCTCTAGATTTGAAAAATGCCATTTGCCTTGCCCATATAGCAGTCCAATTTGAATTAATTCAGATAATAAAGGAAACTCAATCAACTGATTCCACGTTAGCAGCTCTTAAAAAGGATACATAATAGGGTTTAAACTCAGAATTTCGCGTCTCTGTCGATGAGTTGCTCAAATTTCAAGATAAAATATGTATTCCAAATGATAGTGAACTGAAAAAAGATATCATGACAGACGCTCACAGTTCAAAGTTCACCATGCATCCCAGAAGTACTAAGATGTACCAAAGCATGCAACTCCAATTCTAGTAGAACGGGATGAAAATGAAAATTGTCAATTTCGTCTCCAAGTGCCTTGTATGTCAACAGGTCAATGGAGAGCATCAATGCCCAAGTGGACTACTTCAACTATTACTAATCCCAGAGTGAAAATAGAAACATACCATTATGGATTTTATAACATGGTTGCCTAGAACACGCTCGGGGCATGATACAATCTAGGTAATTGTTGACTGACTCACTAAATCATCTCATTTCCTGGTCATCAGGATGACTGACCCTTTGGACAAGATAGCTAAAATCTATATTCGAGAGATAGTTAGGCTACATGGAGTTCTGGTTACAGTGGCATCAAACAGGGACCCCAGGTTCACCTCTCGGTTTCGACAAGTTTTTAGTAAACAATGGGGACAAAACTGTCTCTTAACAAAACATTTCACCCTCAGACAGATGGACAATCAGAATGAACAAGTCGCACATTGGAGGATATTCTTAGGATTTGTGTTTTAAATTTCAGAGGGCATTAGAATGACCACCTACCCTTGATAGAGTTGACCTACAATAATAATTATCAAGCAAGTATTGACATAACCTCATATGAGACATTTTATGGTCAACCTTATAGATCACTGATCTGTTGGGAAGAAGTGAGTGATAAAAAATTGATTGGCTCAAACCTTGTAGATGAGACCACATCGAAAATAGTTAAAATCGGAAAGAA
>NW_019014681.1:538988-557241 GCF_000150535.2 Carica papaya | reverse complement strand
AATGAAGAGGCAGCACCGTTACCAGATGAGTAGAACCTGTAAAAAATTTCTTATTTTTGTATATTTTGTGCATATTCAAAAAATTTTATTTATTCTGTTAAACTCTAAATTCTGACTTAATGTTTTGTATATAGTTACTATACATATCACATGAAATGTTATGTTATATTATATTTTTTAATCTACGTATGTATATATTTTATGGACCCACTGCATAAAAATTGCATGAGCAGGAATTAAATCTCATATTGAGTATCGGGGCATGACACCGGTAACTGGTCAATGTATAGTTTATCTGTGTTATCTATTTATTTATATATTTTTTTAATTACTTATTGTTACATCGAGTACTTTACTTTATGAATTTTAATTTCCTTCTCAATTATTAATTTTCCTAACCGTTCTATCACTATCAGTTGATTGGTTTAAAATAAATGTCCTGACTACGCTTTTCTAAGTTATTAAAGCATCAATTGTATTGTTTGTTTAATGTAATTATGAGATAAGATTGTTGTATGTAATGGATGATTGGTTGATGATGAGGATATGTATGTGAAAGGTTTATCTAGTATCTTGAGAAAGGGTATATGAACCCGGTATATAGGACAAACCCTACCGTGAACATTACTTCAGTCGAATGGGGATGAAAAGTTTCATATCGAAAAATGTTGGGAAGCACTTGTTCACCCTCATTACCAGACGAAGTATTGAGACAGTAATACGTTTGGCGCTCATTACCAGACGAGATATGGTGACAACTGATTAATTAAGAGATTGAATATTGGTTCACGTATAGTGAAAAATCCCTATAGACTCTCAGGGACATCGGTAAGTAAGTAAAAATATCAAGTTTGATTATTATTGTTTCTTAGAATATCTAATGAATTGCTATTTTGATTCTCATCTTCGCAAGTCGCATTTGAGAACCTAAAATGTGAGTATGAAACTAATGTATTAAAAATTAAATGAATTTACCTAAAAATGAAAATAACTTTATTAATTGTTTTATGATTTTTACCAACCTTTAATTTTCCGTATTGGTTGTTAAATGTTAATATTTTTATTGAGATAATATAACTCATTTACTTTATTTAATCATTTCATATCAGGACGACCAAGATTTACATCCTGAACAGCAAGAAAGTTAACGACTAAAGATTGTCGCCTGTTTTTCACTAGTTGCGCTACGAAAGTCAACCCTATAAGTTTGTAGTTGCATTCCTATTTCTATTATTTTAATCTCGTTTAAAATATATTTTCGTAAACCTACTAAGCATTCTGATTTAACTGTACAAGAAATGTAAAATCTAAATTCTTAATTACTCCCACTTATATTTCATTATCATTAATTCAATATTTCTATTCGATTAAATTTTTGAACCTTTACATTTAAATTCTTATTTAATTTTAAAAACAAATATTATTTTAATTATTCAAATTAATAATAATTAATTAGTTTTATAATCTTATTTTGAAAATTAACTCTATCAATTAATAAAAAATAAAATTAATTTGAATAAAATTAATAATTTTCTTCAAGGACCATTAAATATGTCTCAAAATATTAATTTTCAGATTCTAACTTCATCTGTATCAAAAATAATTAAAAAAAATTCTTAATTTTACCTAAAAATATTTCTACTTCTTAATGTTTGATCAGACTTGAACATTTTAATAACATAAAGAGAAGCAAAAATATATGCCGCCAAGATACTAAATACGTTTATAAATACATGCCTACATGGACATTGTAGAGTTTTAGGATTAGATGTATGTTCAACTTACCAGGATTCCAGTTGAATAATAATAGTCGACACCACTAAAAAATGTTACTAACATATCAGATATATGATAAAAGCAAAGGGAAAAATATTTAGAAAAATATAATAGCGTTTTGAAAACACATACCAGCGAAAGTTTTCTTGTTCATGTCCAAAGCTACTCTAAGAACAGATTGCCAAAGTTCTATATTAGTTTTATGTTGGCACTGCCTGCCTTTATATATATATATATATATATTTTTTTTATTTTTAAAATCAAATGTTAAGAGCAGCGTGCATTAAACACCCAGATGAATAAGTATACATGAGCGAAATTTACAAATCTCGGAATAGAATGATTGTTCTACTGGAAAATGATTAGAGAAGTATGAAAAACGAGAAAAAGAAAGGTATGTATCACCTTGATAAAGAGTCTTAAAAAGGTATGGCTCGTCCATCAGGATACGATTCTATCTTCTGAATGTACTTTACAGGCACAACACCATCAAAACCTTCAGTAAGGATCACCTTGTTATCTGAAATATAGAACAACATTCCCTCTGAAATAGCAGCAAGGAACAAAATGGCATCAGTTGTGATCTCTTTGTTATGTACATTCAGGCTATGTATATAACAACTGAAGGATTTTTATAAAGTTCATTTAGAAACCCAAATTTGGTTGCTAGGACATGGCAAAGAGTGCATCTGATTACTAAAAGGAAGCAAATAAGAAATTTCAAATGAAATTAGAACAAAATATTCTAAATTCTATCATCTTTAATTGAATTTAAAATACATTATTCTAATTCCATTTAAATTTTCTATGAAGTCATTCTTTTCATTTTCTGATAGAATTTTCACACTCTCCCACTTGGGGTGATAGTGCATTTTTAAATGAATTCTAGAAAAAAGTTTTTGGTTTGTTCCAAACATAGCCTTAAAATACAAAATACTGAATACGTGTATGATTAAGGGCCATGTATTTTACCTTCAAGAGCTTTTCTCACATCAATAAAAATTAGGACATTAACATCCCGTCTCATACCTGAAAAAAAAAATGATGTCCATCATCAAACACTATGTAAGTCAATACTGGTCTATGTAACTAAATATTTGGGAATGTGTTCAAGCATGAAAAAGATCATCAATTTTCCAGGTAACCAAAGTAACAGGCATATATATTTCTTACTTTTCCATCCACAGCTTCCTCCAAAGATAGGCTCCAGATAGGGCATGTTTTTTATTGAATCATGGCTGATGGATGGGAAATCAAATGTGCAATGTGTTTTTAAAAGACCTTACTCTTACCACTAATTACTTCACCATCTGTTGGCAAGCCACAAGAAAAGTGAACATGCAATCTTTTCATGCATTTTAAACCAGACTGCAAAATCGATTCTAGATTCCTCCTGTAGGTCCCATGCACACACACTGCCATCACAGACAAATGAAAATCATAAACAAAGAATTCCCAACATGAACAGAAAAGTTGAACAAAATTGCTTTTACCTGGCACTTCCTCCGCTGAGAGGATTGGTTTCAATAAGCTTTCAGATTCAACTGTCTGCCAAACAAGGTAAAGAAAAACCAAGCAATGCTTAACTTAAGAGCCAATATCATTAGCTAGTTTGAACATGCTACACACATTGATTGCTAGCCTGCTAGTGAATTTTACAATACTATATTTCATCAGAGCCTATACGAACCAAATAGATGAACAAAGATTTAATCCACAATGTAACATCATACAGATTAACTAACAAATAAGTGGATCTAATGACACATACAGAACAGCTAAAAGTTTCTCTTTCTTCAGGGGAAAAAGAAAAGCTAAAACTTTCAGGATATTGACAAGGTTTGTAAGAACCAATCACTCAAGATTACATCAACAGTATGAAAATTCTCCCCTTGTTCAAAACATCAATGAGATGTAAACTGTAAAGCTCCAAGAACAATAGTGGATAAAAATAACATAATCAGCAAAAAGCGAGTCCAGTACTAGTTTCATTTCAGTGTCATCCCTACATAAAAAGATATTGTGTTCTATAAAGAAAAATAATTACCTTTATTGTGTGCCCTTGGTTTGCACGAATCAACAGCTCCCCGTTCTCCTCTAGGAAGCTAAACCGCTGCTTGTTATCCGTCCTGACAGCCTGAAATTAAGAGTTAAAGAAACACAATGGCATCAAGGGAACATGTTCTAGTTGTCAGACAACTAGAGCACCAAGATTTGCAAATGGAATTTCCAATCAATTGTCTTCTACCCGTAGCACCCATTTTGATATACAAACTATTTGTGTTCTAAGAACAAAAACAAATAACAGTAGAGATTAGCTTTTTTTTTTTTTCCTTAAACACAAAATAAAAGATTTCCTAAAGAAGAAAAATGGCAGAAAAGCTAAAAGAAAATTTAAATAGAACCAACCTCCCTAATGTCATCAACAGTGTGTGACCGTAATGGAATATTGGCAAATGTCTTCATGTTCAGCTTTAATAAATCTTGAACTCGGACATAGCCATCACTCCGCATATTCAAGTTTAGCTCAGCGGCCATATGGCGCAGAATTCGAGTCCTTGAAAAATTAAGTAAATGAATAAACTCAATATCATCATTCAACTCAAACAGTTCACGTGAACATTCATAATAACAGAGTGCTCTTGAAATGGAGAATTTAGGGTTTGTACTCACATAAGTCTACCTAGAGCATCGATTTTATCTTTGCCTGAACCACCTCCTCGTCCTTTAAATCTTTCTTGACTATTTTTCATCTCCATACCTCTTCCCCTACCGCCACTATCACTAAAATAGAAGAAAACAATAAGAAATTCCACAAAATCACTTTCTATAAACACTTAAAATTTAAAACTAATTCGCTTGGTTTCTGAGAAAAGGCAGGAAGAGAAAGCACACTCGTCAATAGAAACGTCACCTTCGACTGGAATGAGCGAAAGAAGAGAACTGACTAGTATTGACGTTGGCCCTCTCCATGAAGGATAGGGCGCGGTAATCGCCGAAAGGAGAAGGAAAGGGTTTACTAGTGATAGGGACAGGTGGGAGATAGACACGAGAGTGGCGCAGAAACTGAATGCCACCACGGGTGAGGGTCGAGCACATGAGGCGATCGATCATGGATGCTCGAGCCTGTTTTCCTCATTCATCATTGTGACGACAAGAGGAGCATGACAATAGCATACGACTAGAGTGCCGGACTCGCAATGGTGGCATCCTGTCTTCGCGGTACACGTGGCTCTATTTTAGATAATATTTTCTATAGTTTTCATTATAATTACTTTAATTAAGAGAATATAACCATTGTCTAAAATTAATCCAACTTGATTACTCTTAACATATTAATGATGTTCATAATATATTTGTAAAATAATATAATTATATATTATTTAAATAAAATATTAAAATATCAAATCTCTAATTCTTTTTTTTTTTTTTTTTTTAATCTCGCGAATGTTAAATCTCTAATTCATTTTTATTCTTATCAAAATCTAAAACAAAATCACCACTATCTTTTAACAGATAAATTCTTTCAAATAGTTTTTCCTCCACAGACCAATGAGCAAAAAATAGAAAACGATCAAAGAATTGATTATGGTTTGTGCATGGAGTTTTTTGGAAAAATTTAAGGTTTTTTTTATAAGAACAAACATCAAGAAATGCTGCTTAGAGTGTTTTGTTGCCTTTTGCTGCCATTAGAAGCAAAACTAAAATATATGAATGAAATGAAAAATTGTCGTCCAAAGTACAAATAGAAGCAGTCCCCCCCATCATGGTCAATAACTTCGAAGGCCTATGAATTTTTTCTTCTGAGAAAAGAAAGCCCATGAAATTAAAAACCCTGAAAATTAGATGGATGAGGGTGATGGAGAATCACAATAAGATATAGTTTAAACAATTCTATCAATCTGAGCCACCATCTTACGAAAAAACCTGCAACCAGATTCCAGAAATGTTCATGTAGGTATATTCTTCTCTTGTTGGTCAAAAAAACGGAAACTGGGTGGATGTAGTCATATATACAGAATCACATTCTGCCTGAATCATTGTGTTATAGATTTACTAAGGTCAAAAGCAATACTAGATAACTCTGCATTAAGGACTGGCTGTATCTTGCCAGGTTCTGCCCAATTTGGCCCCATGCTTCTTAATAATCTGCACTGACTGCAGAAGAATATCTTGTTGGGCAGTGTATAACTCATCCTTGCTCTGCAGTCATAGCATGAAAACCCAAAAGCAGAAAAGTTGTCATACATTAATAAAAAAAACTATTATGAGAATAATAAGCACTATACTATTCATAAACCAAAAGGGTAAGACAAAACAAATCTAAATATCAAGCCACGCACTATTATCAAGCACAAACAGTTTCTTTGAATTGATTAGAAGTTGATCATATATATTGATGTCTATTGAACTTAAAAGTCATTAAATAAATTATGCAGGTAACTTTTGGTTAGCTTGTTTAGACATGTAAAGCTTCTAGAAAGAATTGAAAATAGCAAGACATGCATATGACAGAAATGTTTGACATTACCAGCTTAACACAAAGAAAGTTCCATTTACTTGTAGAAAATTGTTTTAAGTTTTTATTTTCAAAATCTACATATGATATTAAAAACATGTATAGTTATAAAAATTAAAATAAAATTTTAAAAATAATAGTGAAATAGAATATGAGTTTGAAAAGAACCTTTTATTCTTTTCAAACTCATGCAATATTTTCTTTTTATTTTCCAAACCTTGTTTTTTATTTTCATCAACGACATTTATTTTTGTGCATACATTTATATAAATTTAGAAAATAAAAGCTCAAGATAGTTTTTCACAGTTAAAGAAGACCTTGATGTTTAATGATTCAGAAATGTACAACTTTCTTAGTATGTGACTGTAGGTAGAACATGGAAGAAACTGAATGCCCTTGTGAGATAACTTTAGCTACCAGTAAAGCAGGGAATTTCCCCCCTGTAGTAATTCCTGAGAGGAGATGCAGAAGGGAGAGACACATACCATATGTTGGAGATTGCATCCTAAAGTTAGCTCAGCATAAGAATCTTCAATTCGAGACAAAAAGCAATGAGGGGCCTCTTTCCCTAAGAAAACTTTTGGGTTAGACTTTAGCATGCCTTTAATTTCATCTGATATCTGGGGAATCTTGTCCATATCATCAATATGCAGCGGGATTTTGGACGCCATTGCACGCCACTGGGCACGTGACTTGTTTACAATTACCTAAGTTTTCCAGGAAAGACATTAACTTGTTTTCAAAATCAAAGTTGACATAATAATATAACAAACAAATCAGATCTTACATAAAATATTGTATTAATAAATCTATACCACCGGCATAAGATTTTAAAATAACAATGAGCAAACGAATTGTGAAGTATGACTTACAGTCAGAGAGACTAAATTCTACTATGCAGATTCTCACTAAAAAGAACTAGAAATACCTTTCCGCTGTGGAGCATATGGGATCTACATCCCGGTTTAAAGATTTTATTGCTCAAAATTGGGGGGCTAACAATGATATGGCACCTGCTTTGCCCTGTGTTTGCTGAGAAGCTTAAGCATGGAACAGGGTGATATTTTGTTCATGCTAGCAAGAAGGATAGGAAGCCAATAAATAGCATCAACGGCTACAGAGATTACTTCAGAGTAGATTCTTCTTTCCACACTAGCTTTGAGATTAACCTGAAAAGGAGCTCTATGATGTTTTCGTACAGGAAGTATATTTAAGGTTTTGGAAATCTAGATGGCAGTGAATAGACTTGGGGACGACAATACCAAATACTACCATGATCCAGGAAGAAGTGTTATTGTTTGGACTTGAAAAAATATAGACTTACAAGATTGATGAGAATCTAACAAGAAGGAGAGAGCTGACAATTGAAACATGGGATTTAATGAAAGCCACTTGTAGAATGTTCATATGTAGGAATGTATATATACATGTATACTTACATTAGGGATAGCTGGTATTGTTAGGATAGCTGGGTGCTCTCTCCACTAATTTTTTAATTTTTTGTCAGCATTTTTTAACCATTTTTTGTCTTGACCAAAATCCTATATATTTAGCACATTTGTACCCATGTAATATAAAAGAAAATTAGAGGATTTTTTCCTCGCCACACAAACGTTATCTCTTTGTTTTCTTCATGGTACCAGATTCGCAACTCTGATCCAAAATCTTTCATCATCCAACTCAAGCCGAAATGGCCATGGATGAGCAAAACTCCTCTCACATTGATCAGGTCTCGGGTTCCTTCAATCCAATACCTATCAACCATTCTTATATTGACCAGACACCTTCATTTGTCACTAGACACAGACTGAATGGGAGTAATTATCTCCAATGGTCTTCATCCGTTCTTATGTTCATCCGAGAGAAGAGCAGGGATGAATACCTTATGGGAGAAGCTATTCAACCACCAGCTGATAATCCAAGTGCTCGTTCATGGAAGGACGAAAACAATCTGGTAATGTTTTGATTAGTCAACTCAATGACGACAGAGATTGGAGAAATTTTTTTACTGTATGAAACCGCACATAGACATCTGGGTGGCCGCACGCGAGTTTTACTCCAGCCGAGACAATACCTCTGCCACCTTCAAAATCGAGACTCAGCTGCACGACCTGTGACAATGGGAGCTCACTGTAACACAGTACTACAATGCACTCTCTCGACACTGGCAGCAACTCGACGTCTTCGAGGAACATCTGTGGAATTTGTTTCAAAGACTCGAAACTCTTCAAAACTCACACTAAACGCAAAACAGTCTTCAATTTTTTTATGGAACTTAACAAAAACTTGGATAAGGTTCGTAGTCGCAAAGCCACTACCGAATCTCAGAGAAGCTTTCTTTGAAGTCCGTCGAGAAGAGAGTAGAAAAAAGATCATGCTGGGTAATTTTTACTCTGGCACGAACCCGACGGACACAACTTTTGCCCTTGCTGTTCAGAGGAAGCCGCTGCTTAGTGAACCTCACCTGGTGCCCTAAATCACAAGCACGCATCTGCTTTCATCGAGCATACTTCTGAAGCTATAGGAAAGAAAGGGAGACTCTGGTGTGATTATTGCAAAAAATTGGATCATATTAGAGATATATGCTGAAATTATATGGCAAGCCAGCAGATAAGAAAATTTACAAAAATGACATTCAATAGCAACATGGTAATTTTAGAAGAATTATCTCCTGCAGCCAGTACTACCGAGAGCTCTCCCTTCAGTTCAGCCCAATTAGAGGCCCTTATGTAAATGTTTTCTCAAAAGGGTATTTTTGGTAATGCTTCCATTACTCAGAAAGGTAATTGCTTACTCAGTTTATCTACTTATTATGTGAAAAAGCAAATGTGGATTATTGATTCAAGAGCATCTAATCATATGACCAGAGACATTACACTCCATCAGTACAGTGCATGTAAGAAAATCTCATCCATCAGAATTGCTGATGGAACAAGTTCTAGAGTTGCAGGAGTTAGCTCAACTACTATATCACCAAATTTGATATTACAATCCGTTCTTTATGTGCCTAATCTACACTGCAATCTGCTATCTGTAATCAAATTATGTAATGACTTGAACTGTATTGTTAAATTTGACAGTGATTTTTGTATTTTTTAGGACTTGACCACGGGTACGATGATTGCAAGTGCTAAGGACTCAGAACTTTATCTTCTACCAGTTAAAATCTCACCTCCTAATAGACAAACTTCAAGTGCAGTATGCGCTAATTCAATATCTGTAGGATGTTCTAATATTGACAAATCTATTATATTATGACATTATAGATTAGGACATCCAAACTATATGTATTTAAAACAACTATTTCCTGCTTTATTCAGAAATAAAAATCCAAATTCATTTCAATGTGAAGTATGTCAATTTTCTAAACATACTCATAATTCATATCCTAGTATTACTTACAAATCTTCAAAACCTTTTGCATTGATTCATAATGATGTTTGGGGATTGGCACAAGTAAAAAATATTACTGACACAAAATAGTTTGTTTCCTTTATTGATAATCATATTAGAATAACCTGAATCTATCTGATGAAAGAAAAATCTAAGCTTAGTGAAATCTTTCAAAAATTCAACACTATGATTCAAACTCAATTTCAAACAAAAATACAAGTGTTGAAAACAAATAATACATGTGAATATTTTGCATCCAACCTATGCAAATTCCTTTCTTGCCAAGGTATTATCCATCAAAATTCTTGTCCCTACATCTTTCAACAAAATGGTGTGGCCAAAAATAAAAATAGGCACATTCTTGAAGTATCCGGCTTACTCATGTTTACCACAAATGTCCCTAAATACTTTTGGGAATACGCTATCCTCACAGCCACATACCTTATCAACAGAATGCCCTCCCATATCCTTAAATTTAAAACACTTTATGATTCACTACTTCAAGAATTCCCAACATCGCACATCCTTCACACAATTCCGTTTAAAAACTTTGGTTGTTCTGCTTATATTCACATTCACAGTCACCTCAGAGGGAAACTTGATTTTAGAGCCTTCAAATGTGTTTTTGTCGGGTATTCCAATTCTCAAAAAGGTTACAAATGTTTTTGTCCAGTAACCCGCCGGTTCTATAACACTATGGATGTTATCTTTTTTGAGAACCAACCATTTTATCTCACTCTTGATATTCAGGGGGAGACATATAAAACTCAAGAATATCAATTGTGGGATGTGAATATCCCTCCTCTACAGACTCCATTAACAACTTCAGAAAAAAGATCCTCTGTTGACAACTTCAGAAAAAGATCCTGTCCTTGAAACCACCAAAGAACTTGAACTTATCACAGAGACTGATAACACATTACCTACAGTTAGTGAGTTGCATATCTATAAAAGGAGGAACAAAATTTAGTGTAAAGATAAAGTACCTGAACCATCTATACTCTGTCATGACTCAAC
The DNA here is from genome assembly GCF_000150535.2 of Carica papaya. The sequence goes on along the minus strand of NW_019014681.1, from coordinate 546,536 downwards.
TCCTGGACCAAGCACCCAAAATAACACAGGTAATGAGATTTCTGACTCTACTAATGATATTGGTTTACCTACTGCATTATGAAAGGATGTTCGTTTTTGTACTATGCATCCCATACAGTATTATGTCTCTTATGGCAAACTGTCTTCAAAGTATCATGCACTTGTAAGTAAGTTTGATAGTATCCCTCCTGAACCAAGAACAGTTCATGAAACTCTCAAGATTCCTGAATCGAATGTTGCTATCCAAGAAGAAATTTCAGCCCTTGAGAAAAATGGGACATGGGAATTATCTGATCTACCTTCAGGGAATGCTCTTGTTGGATGCAAGTAGATCTTCACCACCAAGTACAATCCTTATGGTAGTGTAAGCCGCTACAAAACTCAACTTGTTGCTAAAAGGTTTATCCATCGACTATCAAGAGAGATTTGCTCATGTTGCCAAACACAACATAATTCGGGTATTATTCTCTTTAGCATCTAATTTTGATTGGTCTCTCTATCAACTTGATGTAAAAAATAGTTTTCTTAATGGTGACTTAAAGGAAGAAGTGTACATGGAAGTCCCACCTGAAGTCAAAATGAATCATCAAAAGGTATGCAAATTAAAGAAGGCACTGTACGGTCTCAAACAATCTTCAAGGGCTTGGTTTGACAGATTTACCAAAGCAGTAAAATATATGAGATATCAGCAATGTCAATCCGATCATACCCTGTTTGTCAAACTTTATATCATAGGGAGAAGAGTTATACTAATTGTTTATGTGGATGATATTATCCTTACAGGTGATCACAGTGAAGAAATTCAAAAACTGAAAGGCTTTTTATCTAGAGAATTTAAAATCAAAAACCTTGAGTTGCTCAAATATTTCCTTGGAATAGAAATTGACAGATCCAAGAAAGGAATTTCTATATCTTAACGAAAGTACATCTTAAATCTCCTGAATGAAATAGGTATGCTTGGTTGTAAAGCTGCTGAGACTCCTATGGAAACAAATACTAAACTTGGTTCCAAAAATGACAATAAACCTGTTGATAAAGAAAGGTATCAAAGGCTTGTAGGCAAACTTATCTACTTGACTCACACAAGACCTGACATCTGCTTCGCTGTTAGTATTGTGAGTCAGTTTATGTCTCAACCTACTGAAAAACACATGTGTGCTGTTTATCGTATTCTCAGGTATCTAAAGATGACACCTGAACAAGAATTATTCTTTCAGAAGAATATGATCAGAGATATTGAGATCTATACTGATGTTGATTGGGCTGGATCTGTGACAGATAGAAGATCCATATCTGGTTAATGCTCTTATATTTGAGGTAATTTAGTCACTTGGCGTAGCAAAAAGCAATCTGTTGTATCAAGAAGCAGTTGTGAAGCTGAATTACGATTACTTGCACATGGAATATGTGAGGGAGTATGGCTTAAAAATATTCTATTAGAACTAAGATTTTCTGCTCCTATTACAATGAGAATTTGGTGTGACAATCAATCAACTATTAGTATGGTCAAGAACCCTGTGCACCATAACATAACTAAATATGTTGAGATTGATCGTCATTTCATCAGAGAAAAAATTGAAAGTCCGGATGTGTCACTCCTGTACATCCCGACTAGTCAACAAACAGCTGACATACTCACCAAGTCACTACCAAAAAGAGAGTTCAATAATCTTGTATCCAATCTACAATTACTTAACATCTATGTAACCTATATTGAAGAGGAGTGTAGAATGTTCATATGTAGGAATGTATATATACATGTATACTTACATTAGGGACAACTGGTATTGTTAGGACAGCTGGGTGCTTTCTCCATTAATTTTTTAATTTTTTGTTAGCATCTTTTAACTGTTTTTTGTCTTGGCCAAAAGCTCATATATTTGACACATTTATACCCATGTAATATAGAGGAAAATTAGAGGATTTTTTCCTCATCACACAAGCTTTCCCTCCTTGTTTTCTTCACCACTATTTGGGAAAACCAAACAATTTGACAAGCTGTATGGTCAAGCTTACACTTTAATTTCCATACAACATGTGAATACCTGAGTATACACAAAATTAGACTTGGAGTTAGTTGGCAAAAGATGATAGTTGAGCAACCTCTTAATTCAAGATAGAATTAAGGGCTAACATTAAAAGAGTTTGAAAACCTTTGGCCATCATAGCACAAACTCATAAAGCTGCCACTGACATAGAAGAATAATTGAAATCTCTCTGGAATCTACTCCTAATGATACCTTTGGATAAAAAAAGGGGCTGAAGAATGGGTAGAATCAATTTTTAATACTCCTAAAATAAGTAAATTGTTTGTTTTAGTTGTGGACAAAGTGAACTTATGGGCTACCAATGCCCAAAGGAGACGAACTTGCATGTTGGAATGAAACAAAAGAAGGAGATGCAAGGAAGAGATGATGGTTATGTTTCCTTGAGTGTCATGTCCTAAGCCCAAGAACTGCTTACACTAACTTTTGAACTCAAATCACTGACTTTCAAAAGTTCAAACTAAGTTATTAGAAGTATTGACTTGAGTTCTCATATAAAACCCAACAATCACATATTTTTTCAATATAATATTAGAATATCACAACAAAAATGTTGATTTAGCTTATGGCGAACAAGTACCTCTGTTTTGCCAATAGTAAGGTGCATATCAACAAATCCTAAATGGAGAACTAAAAAGAAGCACCACGTATTCCTATCGCTCAAGATCTTTCCCTCAAATAGAACTCTACAGAAGTTCCACAAAAGGAGAATCTGACGCACCAATTAATTAATGTGCTGATTTCATACTGTTACCAAGATTTGAAACTACCAAATAATCGTGTGTTTCCATGATTTTTGGTATCAAAGAGAATGATAGAACATGGAGTTAGTTAAAGTTCATGAGGAAGCTCAAAGATCACAGTTCTAGATTATTCACCATTTCAAAAATCATCTGATACTCGTGAACAATTTTTTCCAACAAAGAGAGAATGATGGGAATCACTTAAATCTAGATTTCATAATAGATTAGAAATTGTAATTTTTTAAAATACAAAACTATTATACTATTTAGGTATCTATTATTATAATCTTTAGTAACTTTAGGATTTTATTTTTTCTAATATTTAATATTCTTATTGTGTTAATAGTATTGTTTCTTAATCCTATTAGTTTTATTATTTCTCAGCCTAATCCTATTCAAGAAAGGTTAATTAGGAAGCACCATAAACAAATTTGTAATTCACTTTTGAGATAGACTTCAATTATTCAATAAAACGCTCTGAGAAAACACCAAATTCTGATTGTGTGATGTTGTGATACTTAAGACTTTTTACATTTAATTGTATAAGAAACACTAGGTATGATGTCTAGGTTTTTGAAGTGTATGCTCCTGGCTTGCAATTGCAGATGCTTCATCATCAAAAGTCTTCAAGACTTTAGGCCGAGCTTCTAACAAAAGAAGGAGAATGATACCGATTAGATCCTAAACTGAAATAGTTTTTAAGATTAAGAAAATTTTTCCTACTTCTAATTATTTAATATCTATAATTTGTTTAACTTATTTAGGTGCATATTATGTTTTCTTAGGATTCAGAAACTGTCTATTCCTCTTTTATTATTTTGATATTTGCTTTATTACTTGTAAAAGGCTGTAGATAGTGCATATGGAAAGGCTATTAACCCAGACAATAATAGACAATGTTGAATTAAGAAATTATTGCTAGGATTTTATTCCATGTTTAGCCTGCTCCATTCTTTCTACGTCTCCTCTATATTTCTTTACCTTTATCTTTGGTTTCATTTGAGTCTCATCTGCCAGATTCTATACTTATATTGGACAAGTTGATTTCAGACTGGACCTGTCTTACATCATAGATTCGTTCTAATTCTAATCATACACATCCAACAACCTTGCCCAAAAAGAATGAAAATTGGTATCCTGACTTGAGAAACAAAACAACTTCCAATCACTTTTAGTTTGTTCTTCCTTTCAAACAGCCTTTAGCCTGTTCTCCCTTCTAAAAACGTCCATATATTATGGCTGGGATTCCCTGAATAAGAAGTATCAACTACCAAGATAATGGAGGATATGGCAAGCATCCAATGACAAGTAAGCTAAGAGGATTGTATTAATGTCAGATATCACAACGGCTAAGGGTTTTATGGCCAGCAAGCTCACAAATGTAAGAATCAATATCAACAGTTGATATGAAAAGTTGCAGAAAATCAGAACTAAGAAGGAAGGTAAAAGAAGGAGGGCCCACCTGACTAGAAAACATTGAATTTGGAACCAAGACTGGAAATTTCTCAGCATTCAATAACACTGTGGTTGAAAATCCCATTTCCACCACTTGACCCTCAACAGATCCAGCCTGAAATAGCAGAAGTTACTAGGCAGAAATATCATTTCCATGTGATAACAATATATCGAATCAGGCTCACTTTACCATTTTCATAAATGACCAAAACCTAAATGGTTAGGACCCTTGAAATATTATGGAACTGTAGTTTAGATACATAATACCCATGTACCCAAATGAAAACACTAAAATATAATTTAAATGGAAGTTTATGTTGTACATGATGATTTGACTAGCTCCATATCTTCACAATTTTGTCCATGGGAAAATCACCTAATTTTGAGTTTGACATGCTTAATTGTAATAAATCTGTATACAGAAAATCAGTCATTAACAAAATGTGTATGTCCCAATAATTTTTGAATGGTAGATTCTCAAAGTTTGAAAAGAGAGTTTGAAAAGAGAGAGTGGATGAAAGAAACAAGCAGAAATAACAGGTTAATAAAACTAATGGACAATTTGTGAAAAAATGAATACTTGGGCTCTATCTAGTTGTAAACAACTATATTAAGCTCTTATTTTCTAAATTGATACATGCTTTGTATAGAAAAACATGTTTTATTGTTGAAAATGAAAATAAAGGCTTAAACAACATACTGAAACATCTGGAAAAAATTTATGCTTTTCAAACGTATGTCATATTTTCAATGTCACTTTCTAGCACTAACACTGTTTCATTTTCAAAAACTAATATATTTTTGTCAATAAACATGCACTAATTTAGAAAATAAAAACTCAAAATAGTTTTCTACAACTAAACCGGGAATTGACTATCAAAAAAGGGGCCCTTGAAATCCTGAGATCACCCATTTCAAGTAGGAATAGTCACCCAACAAGGATCAAATTATCATTTTACTCCATGGCAGTTCTCTTCAATATAAAACGTATTACAAAGAAAACAGACGAACAGTGAAGGAGAAGGCTTTATGCCACTTCCAGTGAAAAGACGGTCTGCAACTTACTTTTATTGTATCTCCTAGAGAAAAAGGTTTCGTAAACTGCATGCCCAACCCAGTAAGTACATTCCCGAGAACATCCTTAGCAGCAAAAGCAGTGGCCACCCCTGAGATACAGCAAGATGCAGATCAAATATTCTTTGATTTCAGAAAGATATTACACTGCAGAACTGGGAGAAGTATTCTGTTATAAGTTCTCAACCAGCAAAGGAAAGTTCAGAATTGGTAGTTGATATGGAAATTGGTTTAGGTTTCTATGCAGTTCAGTAGTGGAGTTTTCAATGCAGTGCGGTTAAACTAAAATTTCTTATTTCAGTTTTCTAGTGTAGTTAAGTTGAGCAGTTTAGTATCAGTTTCTCAAAACTATAATATGCAGGAGTTAGTTCCTTTATGTTAGCTGATGGTTATAACTTATCTAGTATGATTGGTTAGTTTTTAAAGTTCTCTTCTCTTCCTATTGTACAAGGACTGAATGGAATTGAAAAAAAAAAAAGATACAGAATTTCTTTCAAAGGTTTTAAGTTGCTTAAATTTTCAAGATTGAAGGATCCTCTCTAATGAGACTACATTCATTATTCAGTACTGCTAAATGTATAAATCCAAAAAATTTTCCTCTGTTTTTTTCTCATAGATTCCCTGTAAGGAGGATCATACGTAGTTCTGGACCGGCAACCATAACAAATTGGCATTAGAGGTAGAAGTTACAGGAGTTTTGGTATCTGTTAGTGATGCTTTGACATTGAAGGTGATGCATAAGACAGTTGAGAGAGAGAACCAAAACCAAGCAGCAAACGAAGCCAAACAGCAGAAGTTGGTCACTCAGCTACAGGAAATCTATCAAAGCCTTGCTGGACCAGAGTTGGACAATCTTGATGGAGGTAAGGGCAATGCCAATATAGAAAGTGTTAATAAGCATACTATAGGAGCAGCAAATGCAGGGTAAGTACCCAGAAATTGTTTTCCTTGTCTTAAAGGCAATATTGATTTATCAGGATGACCAAACTGCTGCAACCATTTATACTCCCAGCAAAGAAAACTTGAAGAAAAAAAAAAAGTTGGATTAGCCCCCGTTTGTTTAGAGGGGGATGCGCGACAAAGGTTTCTTAAGTTGGAAAGACCTACCAAAATTAACTTGGGAGAACTCCAAGCAGCACTATAGCTTGCATTTTGGACCTACAATTCAGAGTAAAAAAGCTTGAGAAACTCTCTAAACTTTGTCAAACTAAGATGTTGAAAAGTATCAACACCAATTTGAGCAGTTGGCAGTAGGCACAAGCACTCTCAATCAACAACAACAGGTACATATTTTGCAAGTAATCTGCAAGATTATCTAACCGTTAAGGTGGAATTACTGAACCTGAAGACATAACTACTCTCATGAGTTTGGATGGATTGTTTGAACAACAGAGGGAGCAGCGCCATTATGATGGTTCTCTTTTTGGCGAAATCAGACAAGTTCTTCAACTTCAAGACCACAATTTGTTAAATGCTTGATTGAGATAAAGATGGAAGAAAAGCATGTGAAGGGACTTTCTCCTAATGGTGATGAAAAATTTGTTTCTGATTATTAATATTATTGATTTTAGGAGAAAAAATAATTTTATTTCTCATCTTTAAGTTGTTACACTCAGGATATGTATAAAATTTTTAACCTAATAATTAAAAAATAACTATTCTACTAAAATTTTAATTACGTGAGATTACTATTTTATTAGAATTCTAATTATATAATATCAAGTAATTAAATAATAAATTATATTAATAATTAAATAATAAAATATACTACTCAACACTTCTCCCTCAAGTTGGTGTAAGATATCACACATGTCCAACTTGCAAACTAAGTTTTAAAGAGTCATTTTACAGTTTACCAGTGCTAAAAGGTGCCAAAAAAGTATTGCAAACTAGAACTAGATCGGTCAGGCAACAATTCAAAATAGTTCGGCTCAACTCAAAATAGTTCGGCTCAACTCAAACGGTTCGAGGTCGGCTCTAAAATGGCTCGGGCTCCATCAAAGTACCATACAAGCTCTCAGGCGCCGCTATGGGCCAATGAATGCCCAATCATTGGACAACCACGTGTTGCCACCAAAAACCACAACGAGCCACCACCGAAAGCACCACCTTACAAAACCACCAAAGTCTCAAACACCTCAACCGGACCGCCACATGCTTGCCGCCGGCCACCAAGTGCCACCACTGAAAATTGCCGAAAACAACACAGAACACGCCGCATCGTCAGATCA
>NW_019014681.1:501339-524746 GCF_000150535.2 Carica papaya | reverse complement strand
TGTATTTAATTAAGTACAGAAGCAGCATAATCAATATATTATTTCCTTCAAATTAATTCAAATTAATTTTGTTTCTAAATAATTATTTACAAGAATTAAACAAACTCGCATAATCAAGTAAAATTATATTAATTAATTAATTATATCGTTTCCCATATAAAAATAATGAAACAGTACAATGAATTAATCACCTGGTTTTGTAGAACACAAAGAGTCCTTTCCAATACACTCTACTACCAGAAGAGAAATTGATGAGTTTGATTTCTCATAAAATTCTGTTCATACAATATTATTCTCCTAATAAATATCTACTCTTGTCCTCTCCTCATCTCTTCTTCGGCAGTCGAGTCTCAACACTATCAATTACCAGTCGCCATGAAAGATCAGGGATACATCTTCTGCGACTGCAACATGAAAACTCCATCTCCTTCATCTTCCCATATCTGCAAGTTGATGTTCATTCTCATCCTCTTTCTCTCTCTTCCTTACATATTTTACTCACTAAGCTTCTTGTCTTCTTCTCTCAATTTACCAACCCAGAATAACAATCCCTTCCGTGTCGTCAGCCACCACTCCGCTTCCGGGAACTCACCGTCAGTTGCTCAAAACCTAGAAAAAACAACCCTCAAGCACGTCGTGTTCGGCATTGGCGCCTCTGCTAAGTTATGGGACCGGAGAAAAAACTACATCAAACTCTGGTGGAGACCCCACGAGATGCGGGGCTTCGTTTGGCTTGACAAGCCAGTTGAAACTGACGCCAGCGATGATTGTCTTCTGCCGCCGAGAAAGATCTCCGGCGACACGTCGAGGTTCGAATACAGGAACAGCGACGGCCATCGGTCGGCGTTAAGGATATCTCGGATTGTGTCGGAGACATTAAGATTGGGGAACATGGAGGGTGTTAGATGGTTTGTGATGGGTGATGATGATACAGTTTTTGTCCCCGATAATCTTATCAGTGTTTTGTCGAAGTACGATCATAACCAGTTTTATTACATCGGAAGCTCGTCGGAAAGTCACTTACAGAATATAAATTTCTCGTATGGAATGGCTTATGGCGGCGGCGGTTTTGCTATAAGTTATCCTTTAGCGAAAGCTCTGGAGAAGATGCAGGACAGGTGCATGCAGAGGTACCCGAAGTTGTATGGGTCGGATGATCGGATTCATGCATGCATGACGGAGCTCGGTGTTCCTCTGACCAAGCAGCCGGGATTTCACCAGGTATTTAATCGTTTCTTTTAGTATAATATTTTCGTAGACTAATTGTTTGGCTGGTGAGAAAACGGAGGAAAAAGAAATAACTTCAAGAACTTTCATTGAGTAGAATAAGTTTTTGTTTTCTGGATTTGAAGTAGTAAGTTTTAAAGATTACAAGGTTTTAAACATGAAAAATTATATGTTTTAAATTTTTTATTTTATGATTCTTTAGGAACTAATTAAAATAATTCAATTAAATTTATAAACTCAAGAAAAAAAAATTTCTTGTCCATACGTTTCTCAGCAATTAACTTAATTAAGCATTAATTATTTAAAAAAGTTGAATTAAGCATTAATATTCGGTTTTTCCTTCAATTTATATTTTATGCATACATGATTATTTTTCTTTCTCTCGTTTTTTGATTCAGTAGTAACTGGTTTTTTAGGCGTTAAGTGTGAGTTCTATCTGCCTAATTTTGATTGTCGATTAAACTTTTTTTTTTTTTTTTTATAAAAAAAAAGAAATTTTCAGTTAATAATATCTAATAAATAATAAGAATAAATTCTATAAAAATAAATAAATAAATAATTGATAATTTTAAACCGCATTATCATAACACTCTTCTCTGGAATGGTCGTAAGCAATGGTCTAGAATTAAATTGAGGCAAATACTATTAAGAATAATATTTTACATTTTATTATTTTTATTTTCAGTCTAAACTGAAATTTTTATATTATATATAATTATTATTTATTTAAAAAATATTATGTAACAATTTTTTATGTTACTTATATATATATTACTTCCTAATGCAACTTCTTTAGATAATCCTACACTCAATCACACGCTCTACACTTACGAAGAAAAGATGACCGATTTGGGGGGTACTTCTAACGTTCTTCATTATTGTTTTTTTTTTTTTTCTATGAATTTATAATTAGTTTGATGTGTATGGAAATGTGTACGGACTACTAGCGGCACACCCGATCGCACCTCTGATATCTCTGCACCACTTAGACTTAGTGGATCCCATATTTCCCGATGTGGGTCGAGTCGACGGATTAATGAGACTGAAACTTCCAACTCAGCTAGACTCGGCTGCGCTAATGCAACAATCAATATGCTACGATAAATCTCGAAACTGGACTGTCTCTCTATCTTGGGGCTACACTGTTCAAATCTTTCGGGGCTTAATACCCGCCCGAGAAATTGAAATGCCCGCCCGAACTTTTCTCGACTGGTACATGAGGTCCGACGGCTCCGGTTCCACTTTCAATTCGCGCCCTTTCTCCAAAAATCGCTGCCAAACACCCTCTGTGTATTTTTTGTCCAATGCTTTTTTCAGTTCCGAGATCAATAAAACAGGTACCGAGTATGTTAGGTTTCAAAGATCGAGTCCAAGTTGCAGCTGGGAAATGGAAAATCCCTATTTGATTCATCGGGTTGAGGTTTCTAAGAAACCCGATCCATTTTTGTGGGACAAGGTAATTCATTTCTTATTCTTTTTCCTGATTTGATACTTTTTTTTTTGCTAATTAATTTAGTAGATTTTGATTTAAATTTCTTCTTCTTCTTCTTCTTCTTGTTGTGTGCAATGGAGTAGCCTCCGAGAAGAAACTGTTGCAGAGTGTTGCCTGCGACGAAGAAAGGGACAATGGTGGTTGATGTTGGCACGTGCCAAGAAGATGAAACCATTGAATTGTAATGACGAGAAACTAGCTTTAAAATTAATTTGGTCTGTTCATTTTTTTAATTTTAAATTTTCTTTATTTTTTTATTGTAGTAATAAAAATATTCTGAAAATTAATAGTAAATTGCAAAAATCAACTCACTTGATTATAATTAGAACATTTTATATATTTTATAATTTATATTCTTAAAAACGATGTGCAAAAAGTTTAGAATGAGGAAGATGAAGGAAAAGGCCAAAACGGTTCGTTTTGATTTTGGTCGACTGCCGGTGGGCCCTACTCATACGCGTCGAAGGCAGCCTGGTACAGCCATTACTGCAGTGTGGGGTACCGAGTCTCAGAGCGCGTTGACTGGGTTCGAGTTTCTTAGGACTCGGTTACGCTTTCGACAAAACTCACTGCCTCCCTTCTCCTCGTTCTTCTTCAAGAGACTTCCCTTCAAGTTTCCCCATTATTTTGTTCCTTTCCCCATGGCGACTTTACTTTCAAAGCAGAGTTTCTGTCTCTTCATTTCATATCTTTCAACTTTCTATATCCTCTCTAGATCCTTTTCGCCCGCGGACAATTACCTCATCGACTGCGGCTCCCCCGTCGACTCCATCATAGACAATCGTCGATTTGTCGCCGACGCCTCCACCTCCAAACCATCTCTCTTCTGTTCGACTCGCTCGATCTCACTCATGGCGGAAAACCCTCTCCTGGATACGCCCAAAATCTACCATACAGCCAAGATTTTCAAGAGACCGTCAAAGTACGTCTTCAATGTCGTCGAACAAGGAACCCACGCGGTACGTCTCCATTTTCATCGTTTCAATTCATCGAAGCTCGATTTTGATGATGCGCTATTCCACGTTTTGGTCAATGGATATGTCGTTTTAAGCAATTTTAGCTGCGCTGAAACTTTTTGCCCTAGGGTTAAGGAGTTTCTGATCTGGGTAGATAGTGAAAAGCTTGTTGTTACATTTTTGCCTAGTAACAGGAAGAAATTTGCGTTTGTCAATGCAATTGAAGTGATATCTGCGCCTAAAGATTTGATCTCTGATAGTGCTAAATTTGTCAATGGTGATAAAATTGAGAATCTCAATGGGTTAAATAAGAAAGCACTGGAAGCTGTCTTTAGGGTCAATGTGGGTGGACCCAAAGTCACCCCATTTAACGATTCTCTATGGAGGACTTGGTTTCCTGATTCTGAGTTCTTGAAATCCGGCGAGGGAACCGATGAGGTGTATTCTAGCGGCAGAATTAGGTACCAAAGTGGAGGAGCAAGCCGTGAAATTGCGCCAGATAACGTGTATAACACTGCCCGTGTTTTAACCAGCAAGAATGCTTCAATTCCTAATGTGAATATTACCTTAGAATTTCCTGTGGTTGATGGTTATAGGTACCTTGTTCGGACACATTTCTGTGATATCGCCAGTGTATCACTGGGTTTTCTGTATTTCAATGTTTATGTTAATGGGCATTTGGCATATAAAGATTTGGATATGACAGATGTTGCAAATAATGCCTTGTCCGCTCCATTTTATGCTGATTTTGTGGTTGATGGTGTTGGTAATCTTGGTGTCCTGAGTGTAAGCATTGGAGCTTCATCTAAGAGTATGGAGTACACAGTTGATGGTATCTTAAATGGTGTAGAGGTCATGAAGATGAGTAATTCAATGGGTAGTTTTGATGGAGATCTCTCTGCAGAATTGATCTTGAAGGGTTGGCCCAGAGAGAATGTCGGTGTTTTGATCCCTTTTCTTGCGGTTGTGTGTTTGTTTCTGGGCATTTCCATGGTATTACATCGAAAAATGGTTGCAGGGAAGCACTCTGTGGAATGGTCGAAGTTGCCTGTGGATGTAAGTCAGGTTGATCTGAAGCATTGGAATCAAGCTGGAAAATTATGATGCTTTTTAAGATTTTACTCAAGTTGCAATGGATTCATTTACCTTTCAATCCGTAATCAATATTTACCACTTGTTCTCATATTAGTCTTAATATGTGTAATATATATGTATAACTTTGCTTGGGATGTAAGAATTGCTGTTAATATGTGGAGTAAAGAGTCTGAATTTGGGGATCTGTAACTAGCCTTATGTTGTTAGGAAGAGTTGTCCTCTTAAAAATTGGAAGTTATGTTTTTCCTATGAAAACAGTTATAGAATAGAAGACTGTATTATGCTACATGTGAATTGTATATTTACCTTTTCTTTTTTTTTTTTTTATGTTGATGTCAAATGCTTTTGTCTATTGGTAACTTAAGCTCTGCTTGAGCCTTCCTAGTTGCACGCACTGTTTCAAGTTAAAAAGGAATTTTAGCTGAATGCTCAGAGAATTCTTTTCTTTATTACTACTTAACTGTAAATTTTTTATTGATTATTGGACTATGGAATAGTATAAAATTCATCGATCTCTACTTTCGAGATATTTTCAATAATGTGGGTTCGGTTTTAAGGGATGTATGGAGATTTTTTTAAGATATGAGAATGAAAATGTATCCAAAATCCAAGCTAACTACTATGAGTTGAAGCCTTATTACATTCAATAAAATTCTCCCAACCAATAATAAAAAATTATACCATAATATATATATATATATATTAATATTGGAATATCCCTTAAAAACTTTGTCGTGGAAGGCCCAACTTGATTGATCTAATAAGATTATTGGACTTCCCGTATGAATTAATTTTGGCAAAGATGTCACCACCTTATTCAATCAAACAGTATAATGAGAATTCTCCAATGGTAAATAAAGTAATAATCCCTTTTTTTTTTTTTTTTGGCATTTAGTGGATCGGGCTCGTCATAACCTTTTAACCCTAAATGCACTATACTATTTGTAGTGTATATGCAGAAAAGAAAAGGAGGAATCACTGTGAATTTCATTTTTAAATATTAAATTGTTGATAAGTTACGATTATTATGCAATCTTAAGTCACGGTATCAAATTTAAAGCACGACTGTTATACTAATTTTGGCATTATTTGTGGTCTCATTAAATATATATTGTCTCTAAGGCATGATAAATTTTTAAAGGCTAGTACATCGAACATGACATTTGCTTAATGATTCGTACATGGTATTTGGTGATTTTTCAATAACTAGTGTGTTGAATTTTGGTAATGAAAAATTATTATTGACCGAGAAAGAAATTAATTTATTAATATCATTTTTGAACTATTTCTTACTATAATTTTTGTTGATATGGTGATTTTTCAACAACTATGAGAAATTATTATTGACTGAAACACAATAATAATAATAATAATAATTTGGTAACATCACATTTGAACTATTGTGATTTACGTCAAGGTATTTGTTAAGAATTACAGTCAGAGTTAGTCCCATATTATTAGAAAATATTGACTTTATTGGACAGGATTAATTCGAAATATGTGTATAATAATTTTCGTTGATATGTTTTTTAAAAATTCATCTCATATCTGAATGGTCTTCATTAATATTAGCCTTCAGCTGCATCAGCAATATGGACATGTCCAGCACACGAAAGGCGCTACGCCGCACGTGTCACCGGAGTAAAGATACAAGTTGACACGTGCCATTCATACTCCGCCGCATATTTACCACATGCTGCCAGAATTCAGTTGCACCTCCACTACTTTCCTAAATGTACTCATTACATTCATCCTCATCCCGTCACATTCGTGTATATTCCTCCACCTTAATTACAATTTTGACAAGTCATTAATTTTGAAATCTATTGTATTATTATATAATAAGTAAATTAATTGAGTGTTAAGATCTTTGGATTCATCTCCGATTTATTCCATAATCTTGATCAATGTCATTAAGGATAGATAGCTTTCAGGATTTCAATTTTTTTTTTATTTAGGAATTAAGCCTTAATAAACCCCATCTTCAAAAAAAAATTTCTGAAATAAAACATTTTGACGTATACATTCGTTAGATATATATATATATATATATGTGTGTGTGTTTGTGTAAATGGGCATAAAAGGTGATGAATCATCAAATAAGATTTATAGTTGCATGAAACTTGGCTTCTTGCAACTGGAAGGAAAGAGGTAAGCTCATTATGGACCTTTAATTTATCAAAGTCAACTTTGTATCAGAGATATCACGATCTCATCACTTATAATTAGACTCCTAGAATAAAAACAATAATAATGATAATAAGAAAAGACTAAAAAGCAATATTGGAATTCTATCTGCAACCAGGGATGCTGCATGCTGTCTTCTGTGTGTGTATATAAATATATACATATGCGGGGATGTATCTCTCAACTTATGCACTCCATACGTAATTAGTATATATTTATATATATATATATTCTTCTTAATAAATTCTCCCTATATAGATGGGATTCTCATCTCATTTCCCTTGTATTATCCGCCTCTCAATACACTAATTTTATAAATCTACATTGTATAGATAAACAGTATATCTTTCGCTGATCTTACTTTCAGACAGAGAGAGAAAGAGAGAGGTAGAGGGAGAGAGGGAGAGGGAGAGGGAGAGAGAAAGAGAGAAGAGAGAGAGAGAGAAGAAGAAGACGCTCATTAATGGAGGGAAAGAAACCAGAAAAAGGAGATGATCAAGTGAGTGTAATTAGGACGATGATAAAGGCATTGTTCATGGTCATTTTTGCAGGGATTCTGATGATATGGATCATGTCGCCCACCAATACTTACAGGAAAATTTGGCTTCCAAAGATCCGAGCAAAGGTTAATCAGTCCACATACTTTGGAACTCAAGGTACATATACACACATATACATGTTAATTAATTCAATGATCGATGTCTCACAAACGAGGAGTTAATAATAATAAAATATTACAGGTACAACACTTTTGATTTTCATGTTCCCCATGCTCTCAATAGCCGTTCTGGGTTCTCTCTACCTTCATTTGGGGAAGAAAGGCAATGCAAACCCATTAGCAAGGTACCCATATACATACAGATATACTATAAATAAGAATTAAATGCTAATGTATTTATAATAATGAATGAACAGATTGGAGAATGGTAAAAGAAAGCAGTGTTTGGGGGGATGGAAAAAGCCAATGTTAGTGAAAGGTCCTCTTGGAATAGTTTCAGGGATAGAATTGAGCTTCTTTTTCATGTTCATGGCACTCCTCATCTGGTCTTTATCAACTTATTTGAAAAACAGCTTTGCCACCCTCACCCCGAAAAAAGCTGCACAAATCGGCGAACACCTGTAAGATTATCCATTCCATTCAGTCTGTACAAATAATTATATATTTATATGTTACCTAATTAATAGAATGTATGTTGTAGATGGGAAATTAAGTTAGAGAAAGCAGCATTAATGATCGGAGTTGTGGGAAACATATGTCTAGCGTTTTTGTTTTTTCCGGTGGCGCGTGGGTCGTCGGTGTTGGGAGTGTTCGGGTTGACGTCGGAAGGAAGCATAAAATATCACATATGGCTTGGACATATTCTCATGACTCTCTTTACTGCTCATGGCCTTTGTTACATCCTTTACTGGGCATTCACTAATCAGATTTCCCAGGTAATTAATCTTAATTACTGTCATTTTTAACAAATTAAATTAAATTGTTTGTTAATTAAAAAATAAAATAATACTGAAGAATAAAAAGGTTATGGATTTGGATTTGATATGTGGGGGCCCATTGGAAATCTTGGTGGAAAATGAACCCTCCAATTTGGACACGTGTTGGGTATTGGGATCTTGATAAAAGGTATCTATTATAATATTATTTTATAATAGAATGTTCTGTTTGACTCATCATATTTTTTCTTTAATGACAAAATCATCATCCCAGCAAAATTAATTTTAGAAAAATGAATTATTACTATAAATTAATTTTTAAAAAATAAATTGAATTTACAATTGTAATATTTTTAATTTAATTGATGATTATTTTAATATAATTTAACGATTAAATATATTATTCGCAGATGATAAAATGGGCAAAACACGATATATCAAATTTAGCCGGAGAGATATCTTTGCTGGCTGGACTGTTGCTATGGGCGACCACATTCCCTCGCATCAGAAGAAAATTCTTCGAGCTCTTCTTCTACACCCACTATCTCTACATCCTCTTTTTCCTCTTCTTCATCTTCCATGTCGGCATCAGTTACTCTCTCATTTCGCTTCCTGCTTTTTACCTCTTCATCGTCGACCGTTTCCTCAGATTACTGCAATCCCGACGCCTAGTTCGTTTGATTTCTGCTCGTCTTCTTCCTTGCCAAACCCTAGAACTTAATTTTTCCAAATCTCCTGGTAACTATTCTTAATCAGTGCCTATAATACTACATTGTTTGAATTCATATGTATTGATTTTCGAATTGTTTATTATTGACGACAGGTTTGAGTTACAATCCTACCAGCGTCGTCTTCCTCAATGTTCCTGCAATTTCCAAGCTGCAATGGCATCCGTTTACTGTTACATCGAATAGTAATTTGGAGGCGGATAAACTTAGTGTGGTAATTAAGAGTGAAGGAATCTGGTCCACGAAGCTTTATCAGATGCTTTCATCTTCTTCTCCGATTGATCGTCTTGAAGTTTCTATTGAAGGTCCTTATGGACCTACCTCTTCTCATTTCCTCATGTGAGCACTTTCTACCACATAGCAAATTTACTGTGTTGTGTTTTCTTTTTGAAGGAATTATTGTTAAAAAGTGATTATTTTGGTAGGCATGATATGCTTGTGATGGTAAGCGGGGGAAGTGGCATTACTCCATTCATCTCTATAATTCGGGAGCTAATCTTCACAAGCCAAACACTGGGAAAGAAAACACCAAGACTTCTCTTGATCTGCTCATTCAAGAACTCGTTAGATCTCACCATGCTAGATCTCATCCTTCCAGGCACCGGCACCCCATATGAGCTTTCCAATTTACAGCTTGAGGTTCAGGCTTATGTGACTAGAGAGAAACAACCAACCTCTGACAACTCCAAGCTTTTACGAACTTTATGGTTCAAGCCACACCCAACCGATGCACCAATATCTGCAATTTTAGGACCCAACAGCTGGCTCTGGCTTGGTCTAATCATATCATCTTCGTTCGTTATTTTCCTCATTTTGATAGGGATCATAGGTCGCTATTACATATACCCTATTGATCACAACACAAACACTGTTTTTCCTTATACTGCAAAGGCTTTTTTGTATGTACTGGTCATGTGCGTGTCAATAGCAGCAACCGCTAGTGCGGCGGTGTTATGGAACAAAAAACGAAACGCAATGGAAGCGAAACAGATAGGAAACGTAGAAGGGCCAACTCCGACTACCTCACCAGGATCCTGGTATAATGCTGACAGAGAATTAGAAAGCCTTCCTCACCAATCTCTCGCTGAAGCCATCAGTGTGCACTATGGGAAAAGACCTGATCTAAAGAGTAACTAAGCCCTCTGATTACCATCTTTTATTATATAGCAAGAGCAGATCATATAATAGTGTTTGATATAATAATCACCTTTTTTGTTGTTGGTACAGGAATCTTATTTGATTGTGAAGGATCAAGTGTTGGAGTTCTTGCTTGCGGTCCAAAAAAGATGAGGCACGAGGTCGCAACAATCTGCTCATCTGGGCTGGCAGATAATCTGTCTTTTGAGTCCATCAGCTTCAGCTGGTGATTTTTTTAGTCATTTCCCATGTCAAGAAAAGCTTGGCTTGTTTCAAGTGGCTCCATATGGTCTGTAATTCATACCAACAATGGACCATTGAACATCATAAATAACCATATCTATGAACAAAACAATAGCTACGATGATGTCGGTGGCAATAAAATAATCCAAAACCTTCATCAATTCCTAACTTAAAAGAAGTAGCTAAGACATGAAGTAAAGTACGTGTCTCACATGTTAGACGAATCAATAGAGTTGCAGAAGACAACAATCTTCCCTAACCACAACAAACATTTGCACTGAATTTTCAATCGTATATCATATAAAATTAATCCATGTAGACCGGCAACTGCTAAATACATTCCGTCCTTGCTAGCAGCTACATGCTGAACTGGCCAATTTCTGGAAATATAAGAAACTTAGACCAGATCAGAAAACCTCTATCAGGGAATGGTAGTGTAAAAGCAAACAAGGACAACAACTGGTCGACATTTTTGTTTGAATAGGTAACTGGAAGGCTTAAATGTAGAATTTTAAGCTCATCAGTATCTTGTGACTGCACCATAGATCACTTGATGAACATAAGTTGTGCCTGAAACTCCTCTGTTTAGGCAACATTTGCCGAAAGAAAAGGCAAGAACTCTCTCTGATGATCCTTCCTCAATAGCATAAAGCCTATGTCCGTATTCATCCCACTGCATCATTAAAGTGCCGCTAATCCGGTGGTTCATATTTACAATCCTCGTTTGGCTTAACCCTTGGAGAAGATACAGAACTCAAACCAATTTGACGAATCGTGGACATCAATCGGCAGCCAGAAACGGACCAAACTGTAAATCCTCTAAACTTCCACCCAACAGCACAAGCAGACTCATCAGATGTCCATGCAATACAAATAACAGGACCAGTGTCATCCATTGAATATCTGCCAAATAACCATACTGAGATATGAAAATCTATTCTGGAAGAAACCCCTCATATGTTATGAACTTCTGGTCCCATGAGAAAAGGGGGGAAAAGCTGTCATAAACTTGAACTGTGGACAATTAACTACATACAGATTCAGCTAGTAACTTGTTTTTTCATTTCAATATTAACTTCTTTTTTCAAAATATATTGTTAACATAAATATTTTGAGTCTTTAACTATACTTGATCAACCAGAGTTAATTTATACGTCTTGAGCTTATTATATATTGAATATTTTTTTCATATGCAATGGATTTCATAATAATTTACCGTAAGTTTCATTTTTAGACATTAAATTGTTGATATCTCATGAATCTGAAATTTTAAATCAGTGTGTCACACTTAAATATGATTGTTATACTAATTCTAGATATGCATGTTACACATTATATTTGAGCTCATTAGATATACATTGCCTTTAAGACATGATAATTTTTCAAATGCTAGCGCATAAAATTCAATAATTTCTTAATGACTGATAAATAGTAATTGGTGATTTTTCAACAACTAGGCAAGTAGTATTTTGGTAAAGAGAAATTCAGCTATTGATTGAGAAAGAAGATAATTTGTTAAGATTGAGCTATTTTTAATTATAATATGATTTATCATTAATATGACTTTATAAGACTAAATTGATTCGAGATGTGTGTATAAAAATTTTCAACAATACGTTTTAATTATTTAGTCCGTAAAATGATGTTCATTGATATGCTTATATTATGTTTTCTTATAATTTCTTAAAATAATATTGTGCGTCAAGTTATCTTGGAAATGGACAATGTTCTTACTGTTCAAATTATGAATAAAGTTCTCAACAGATAGATAGTTGTTATTAATGCAAATTCTTTTGTAGTTCTAGCTATCAAGACTTATATATATATCGGGAAGAAATTTGTTGTGCTGACTACTTGGCGAATTAGGTATTCTCCAGCCCCCTTGGCTCCTATCGACTTCTACATCTTCCTGCAGAGGTTCTGCACATCATTCGTGAGGATTTTATTGGGGTTTCTTGGCCTAAAATGTGTCTTGTTTAGACTTTTTACTTTTGTGTTGTTTTGAATTTTTTTTCTTGTAACTAAAAAAAAAAAAAAAAAACTCAATTAAATGTTGACCAAGTTGGAGTTTGTAAAAATTTGTTGGCTACCAATTAATTGAAAATACTTGGTTAACTAAAAACATGTTAAATTAGATTTATTATATTATTTAAATTTGTTGTGCAGATATTTCATAATATAAAAATATAAATTAACAATTTAATGTAAACTCATATGTATTGCGGATGGATACTACATAGAAAATAAACTAAAGGGACGTCCATTCTTATAAGTATGACTTATTTTATTGGAGAAAATAGAGAACAAGAGAAAGAATTAGTCGCAACTCCCACATAATTGATAGAAAATATGTGTTTTTAGATCTACTGTACTCCTCTTCTATGGCTATTTATTTATTTACTTTATTTGTACATATATTTATGAAATAAATTCTAGCAAACTTACACTTCAACCTACCTTCTTCCAAAATAAATTAAAAACTCATCCACTCTAATAAAGGAAATAATTCTTATAATTTTCTGAAATAAAAATTTTTACTATACATTCATAACATATAGATATATGTGTGTGTGTGTGTGTGTGTGTGTGTGTAAATGGGCATAAAAGGTGATGAATCATGAAACAAAATGTACAGTTGCATGAAACTTGGCTTCTTGCAACTGGAAGGAAAGAGGTCAGCTCATTGGGACCTTTAATTTATCAAAGTCAACTTTGTATCAGAGATATCATGATCTCATCGCTTATAATTAGACTCCAAGATTAAAAACAATAATAATGATTATAAGAAGAGATTAAAAAATCAGTATTGGAATTCTATCTGCAACCAGGGATGCTGCATGCTGTCTTCTCTGTGTGTGTATGTAAATATATATGTATATACGCAGATGTATGTCTTAACGTGTGCACTTAGATCCATAATTAGAATATATTTACATATATTATCATTCCTAATAAAATTCTCCCTATATATACGAGATTCTAATCACATTCCCTATACGCCTACATTGCATAGATAAACAGTATATCTCTCGTTGATCTCAGTTTCAGAGAGAGAGAGAGAGAGAGAGAGAGATAAGAAGTTCACTAATGGCCGGGAAGAAACCAGAAAAAGGAGATGAAGAAGCGGGTGTAATTAGGACGATGATAAAGGCATTGTTCATGGTCATTTTTGCAGGGATTCTAATGATATGGATCATGTCGCCCACCAATACTTACTGGAAAATTTGGCTTACAAAGATCGGAGCAAAGGTTAATCAGTCCACATACTTTGGACCTCAAGGTAGGTACATATATATACATATTTACACCCATTGATTAATTCAATTCTTGATGTCTAACAAACAAGGAGTTAATAATAATAAAATATTACAGGTACACCACTTTTGATTTTCATGTTCCCCGTGCTTGCTATAGCTGTTCTGGGTTCTCTCTACCTTCATTTGGGGAAGAAAGGCAATGCAAACCCATTAGCAAGGTACCCACCCATATACATACAAATATACTGTAAATAAGAATTAAATGCTAATGTATTTATAATAATGAATGAACAGATTGGAGAGTGGGAAAAGAAGACAGTGTTTGGGGGGATGGAAAAAGCCAATGCTAGTGAAAGGTCCTCTTGGGATAGTTTCAGGGATAGAATTGAGCATCTTTTTCATGTTCATGGCACTCCTCATCTGGTGTTTATCAAATCATTTGAAAAACACCTTTGCCACCCTCACCGCACAAAACGCTGCAAAACTCGGCGAACACCTGTGAGATTATCCATCCACTTCGACCTATACAAATGGTTATATATTTATATGTTACCTAATTAAATAATGAAATGTATGCTGTAGATGGGAAATGAAGTTAGAGATGTCAGCATTAATGATCGGAGTTGTGGGATACATATGCCTAGCGTTTTTGTTTTTCCCGGTGGCGCGTGGGTCGTCGGTGTTGGGAGTGTTGGGGTTGACTTCGGAAGGAAGCATAAAATATCATATATGGCTTGGACATATTGTCATGACTATTTTTACTGCACATGGCCTTTTGTACATCCTTTACTGGGCATTAACTAATCAGATTTCCCAGGTAATTAGATTTAATTATTCTCTTTTTTTTTTTCCAAATTAAATTATTAGTTGATTGATAATTACAAAATCATCTGTGGATCCGTTGGGTATTATTTTATTAATGAATGCTCTGTTTGACTTAATGATATATATATATATATTTTATTAATGATAAAATCATCATCACTGCCAAATTAATTTTGGAAAAAAATAATTATTACCATAAATTGAATTTTACAATTTTAATATTTTTAATTTAATTGGTGAGTATTTTAATATAATGTAACGATTAAATATTATTCGCAGATGATAAAATGGGCAAAACACGGCATATCAAATTTAGCCGGAGAGATATCTCTGCTGGCTGGACTGTTGCTATGGGCGACCACATTCCCTCGCATCAGAAGAAAATTCTTCGAGCTCTTCTTCTACACTCACTATCTATACATCCTCTTTGTCCTCTTCTTCATCTTCCATGTCGGCATCAGTTATGCTCTCATGTCCCTCCCTGCTTTTTACCTCTTCATCATCGATCGTTTCCTCAGATTCCTGCAATCCCGACGCCGAGTTCGTTTCACTTCTGCTCGTCTTCTTCCTTGCCAAACCCTAGAACTTAATTTTTCTAAATCTCCTGGTAATGATCACTAATTACTGGCTATTATACTACATTGTTTGAATTCATGTGTATTGATTTTCGAATTGTTTGTTATTATTGACGACAGGTTTGAGTTACAACCCTACCAGCGTCGTCTTCCTCAATGTTCCTGCAATTTCCAAGCTGCAATGGCATCCGTTTACTGTTACATCGAATAGTAATTTGGAGGCGGATAAACTTAGTGTGGCTATTAAGAGTGAAGGAACCTGGTCCACGAAGCTTTACCGGATGCTTTCATCTTCTTCTCCGATTGATCGTCTTGAAGTTTCTATTGAAGGTCCTTATGGACCTACCTCTTCTCATTTCCTCATGTGAGCACTTTCTACCACACAGCAAATTTACTGTGTTGTGTTTTCTTTTTGAAGGAATTATTGTTAAAAAGTGATTATTTTGGTAGGCATGATATGCTTGTGATGGTAAGCGGGGGAAGTGGCATTACTCCATTCATCTCTATAATTCGGGAGCTAATCTTCACAAGCCAAACACTGGGAAAGAAAACGCCAAGACTTCTCCTGATTTGCTCATTCAAGAACTCGTTAGATCTCACCATGCTAGATCTCATCCTTCCAGGCACCGGCACCCCATATGAGCTTTCCAATTTACAGCTTGAGATTCAGGCTTATGTGACTAGAGAGAAACAACCAACCTCTGACAACTCCAAGCTTTTACGAACTTTATGGTTCAAGCCACACCCAACCGATGCACCAATATCTGCAATTTTAGGACCCAACAGCTGGCTCTGGCTTGGTCTAATCATATCATCTTCGTTCGTTATTTTCCTCATTTTGATAGGGATCATAGGTCGCTATTACATATACCCTATTGATCACAACACAAACACTGTTTTTCCTTATACTGCGAAGGCTTTTTTGTATGTACTGGTCATGTGCGTGTCCATAGCGGCAACCGCTAGTGCGGCGGTGTTATGGAACAAGAAACGAAACGCAATGGAAGCGAAACAGATAGGAAACGTAGAAGGGCCAACTCCGACTACCTCACCAGGATCCTGGTATAATGCTGACAGAGAATTAGAAAGCCTTCCTCACCAATCTCTCGCTGAAGCCATCAGTGTGCACTATGGGAAAAGACCTGATCTAAAGAGTAACTAAGCTCTCTGATTACCATGTTTATTATATAGCAAGCGTAGATAATATAATAGTGTTTGATATAATAATCACCTTTTTTGTTGGTGGTACAGGAATCTTATTTGATTGTGAAGGATCGAGTGTTGGAGTTCTTGCTTGCGGTCCAAAAAAGATGCGGCACGAGGTCGCAACAATCTGCTC
This sequence comes from Carica papaya, assembly GCF_000150535.2. Next base: position 508,251 of record NW_019014681.1, on the reverse strand, counting down.
ATCTGGGATGGCAGATAATCTTTATTTTGAGTCCATCAGCTTCAGCTGGTGATCTTTTGGTTATTTCCCATGCGAACAAAAGCTTGGCTTGCTTCAAGTGGCTCCATATGGTCTGTAATTTTGCTCATACTCCTAGTAAATCTGTAAGTCCATAAAAATAAAACAATATCCTGTAACCTTGGAGACACTTTTCTTTTTCGTCTCTGCTTTTCTCATCGTTTCTTCTTCGAGATTTGTATCCATTCCGTCTGCTTCTTTCCGTTTCCTACAGGTAGTTCAGAATGGAAGCTTGAATTACAATTTTTGTCTATTTATATTCATCCCTACTTATTTAACCAACACCTTCATTACAATTTTGGCTAATCTAATCATTTTCATTTTCTCCAAATTAATATATTGTTATATGTAAATAAATTAATTAACTTATAAGACCTACAATCATGACAAGTGTCATTAAGGAAATCAATTTTTTGATTGGTAATTAAGTCTTAATTTTTCCTCATGTCTTCAAAAATAATTTTCTGAAATAAAAGTGTACCTACACATAATATATATATATATATTATGTGTACCCACATATATAATATACGTAAGAAAAAGGTGATGAATCATTAGATAAAATGGACAGTTGCACTATCCTTGGCGTCTTGCAACCGGAAGGAAAGAGATCAGCTCATTACGGACCTCTTATTTATCAAAGTCAACTTCTTCCCTGCATACAAGATTCTCATTTATCATATTCCCCTTATACGTTCTGCCTCCCAATACACTAATTTTATGTATCTACATTGTTTAGATAGGAAGTATATCTCTCACTGATCTCAGTTTCAAACAGCGAGAGAGAGAGAGAGAGAGAGAGAGAGAGAGAGAGAGGGAGTTCATTAATGGCGGTGAAGAAACCAGAAAAAGGAGACGATCAAAGCGGGCTTAATTAGGACGATGATAAGTAATGCTAATGGTGAGTTTTGCAGGGACATATTTACGTATGCGCACACAATAATTAATCAGTCCGCATACTTCGGATTCACATTATATATATATATACATGGTCCTAGCAAAACTTAATTAGCCCACATATTTCGGATCTCAAAGTACATATAAATATATATATATATATATACACATATTAATTATTTCAATTCTTGATGTATCACAAACAAGGAGTTAATAATAATAAAATATTTAAAAAACATTACATGAACAGTAATTGGAAATTGGAGGGCAATTTACAGTAAAAAGTTCGTACTCATTCCACTTCCCTACAGGTTCAGAATGGGAAACTTGAATCAACAGAAATATCAGGAAGTCACCAATATGGTAGTTTCCAAATAATATTCTTAATGCAATAATAATTCCAAATATTATATTTTAATTACCATCATTCACGTCCTCAGATAATACAATAATATTCAAAAATTAACCGTATATGAAGTCATGACATACCTTCTGCACTACTCTTCTAGGCGCTTGCTGCCATTCCTCAAAATCGCAACAAGTTCTCACTTCAGTTTCTCATAATCTTGGCACTGTAACCCATACATTCAACCTTAACTGACATCTGCAAGGAACTACACCCTGGTTTCACATTCCTAACGGATGATACAAAGTGAAGCTTTTGAAATTTGAATTGCAAAACAAGTATGAACAGTCTGGTCCAAGACAAAGTGGCTAATCTCAATTCCGACATATATATTGAGACAGAACAGGATCCAGTTGGTGCAAATCCAAAAGCATCAGCAAAAGCTCATGATGCAGTTAAAAGCGGGACTCTATATTCTGCAAACTCGATCTAGACAAACTTCTTTTTTATTTTCATCTAAAAACAAAAGATTATACAAAATCGGAAATATATAGAAAAAAAAAAAAAAAGAATTGGATGCAGAAGACAAAAAGGGTTGTGGGTGCCAAGAGGGCCTCTCTGAAATGGATATAACTTTCCCAGATGATTCTTGGCGACTTTCCATTGGACAGCTCATGGAACTTGGTTTGTTCACCATTTATCGACAAAAACACCAGAGAGATACAAGGATCACTCCTCTCCACACAACAGTGTTTGGCTGTCCCAATCTCAAGCGACCAAAAGGCTGCCCACCAAAATCACAATCTGTCACTTGGTATTGGAGACATCGCCCTTTAGAATGATTACTTCAATCAGCCCAACCAGTCTTCATATTAAAGGGTCAAAGATCAAAATCTACTTTTTTCCTATTCCAAGATGGTAACAGAAGAAAGTCTCTCATCCAAGGCTTCAAGCAAATCATTGTATTCAGCAAACATTGGGTGAGACTGGCAACATAATGAAGATAAAGGTGAGGTTGACATACATACACAATATGCAGCCAAAAGTACATGTTATGCAGCAGAATCTTCAAGAAAGTGTACCTGTAAAGTTGCACTATATGCCTTCCATAATCGCATGTCATGCTGAAAAAGATCAAAAAGGACCTGCATAAAACCCAGTAACAGTTGGTTGATATTAGGAACTAGGAACACAATAAGGCCAACGGATAAGGGAAGGAGTATTGAATATATTGCTCTAGTATTACTATAAAATTAATAATAAAAAATCCATGTGTCCAGACTGCCTACAATTATTCTAAACATCCTAAGTTTCAAACTACTTTGGCATTCCCCATTGTCTAGCGTCAGATGTTCACTGACTTGCCTAATTCCCATTCTTTTGGGTATTAACTAGGTGATTGCGAATGGCTTTAGGGATAAATTGTGGACTTGGGGTGGATTTGTAAAAATTTAAAAATTGTTAAACTTATTCCTCTCATTATTTTTTGGGTAATTTGGAAAGAGAGAAACAATAGAGCATTTGAGGGCGTGTGAGCAATATGGCCAGTATTAGGGACAGGTGGAATATAATGTTTTTGAGGCTCTTATACTTGGTCATGACATTCATGGATGAGATGATTTTGGGAAGATTATAGACGTTCTAACTGAAATGTAAATATTTTGTGCATGGATGGCACCACCTTGGTACCGTGTACTATATACACATTCTTTTTATCTCAAAAAAAAATTCTCATGTTTTACTCTGAAATCAGTATATTAATGAAAGATGCTAAAATCATTTTAGTAGGACCAGAATTTCATGAAAGCTGGCTTTAGTGTTTCAAGAGGATGCAAAGTAAATTCCCGAAAAGTTGTTTTAAGCCATTTCTATTAAAGTTCATCAAAAAACTTCAAAATAATTCTTAATCCAAAATGAAGGTTTGGATTGTCCATTCTGTCACTTAAGTTGAATTTCTTAACATTTTGACTAATTGCCTGGAGGTGGGAAAGGGACAGAAGGTAAAAATACATAAAGCAATTGCACTGATGCCAACACAGAACACACAAGACATAAATACCAGAATTTACGTTAAATGACATGAACTCTACCTCAGATCGTCTTAAGAGAGTAGCTAGAACAACTATCCATTCTTTAAACTTGACAGAACACATGTGAGCTAAGAGGAATTCTGCATCCAATCGACTCTGCAGTGTACTCATCTGAAGCTGGTAGCATAAACAGGGAGTTCAGTCAGTAAACGAAGTTTGAGGCTAATAAATAATTAGGACCCCAGATTTCCTATTAATTCTGGTGATATCATGTACTGACTTTAAACCATAAATTATCTTTCAATCATATAACAACAAAATTAGGTGCAGGTTATAATGAACATATATGACTAACTATTCTGTCAGTAGTTGTCTATTTTTGTCATAAATGGCAATAAGCTTCCGGATACTTCATCTTAGTCCTGATAAAATCTATAACCATTAGCACCAACGACGTTGATATTATAGAATTGTAAAAATTTAAAAGCAAATCTTCAAGAAAAGAAATTAACTGCACTACCTTGGGGGTTGCATAAACGCATAAAAAGAAGACGAACTAAGTGGTCAGTGCTTTGAAATAATACAAACAGATTTAGAAAACTAAAGAATCAGTAGTACCTTCTTTCCAATCAATTCAAGCCCTGAAGCAAAATTCTCCAAGCGAGCAGAACCATATCTTTCTCGTTGAAGATATTCCTGCAATAAATAATTTAGAAATAACTTAGAATTTCTCTAGTGAAAAAGTGTGCATCTCCCATAAGATTTTCAAGCTCTTCTTACCACTAAATCAAACTGAGTACCCTTTACAAATGCAACGAGCTTCGAAAGTTCTTTCCCGGACATTAAATAGCTAGCATGACTTTCTAATATATTCTTAACAGAAGATACATGGGCATTTTGCTCCTTGAACGAGGTACTGATCAGAAGAATAAATCCTCAATGAGAATAACATACATAAGCAAAGTCGCAGGGTCCAAGTCATGCAAGATAATTGAAGGAAATGTAGCAAAACCTTTTATCCAAGGATGGCCTCCTGTAACCAGAACGAAAAAGAAAATAACCCAAAAATCTGGGAGACAATCTATCTGAATCTGCGGATGCTTGATCATATTCTCTTCCTGATCTTAGGAGGAATCTCACCTACAAACAAAGCGATAAAAGGACTTATCACAATCCCATATGAAATTCAGATATCATCTTTTTTGTTTTTTTTTAAATACATGTATCTCAGTACCAGTTCTCCAGCAAGTTCATAGAGAGACTCATCAAGTGTTGCCTGCATGGAGTTAAAAATCATCATAATGCATCATAAAAACAAAAATAAGCAAACAGAAAATGAAAGAAATCAAAAAAAAATTGCAACATAAAGTGCAACGATTACCTGCAATAAGCGTAATGCACAATACTGACTGACAGCAGGACCTTCAAGTTTAGCAATTACCTAAAGGAAATCAATCAAATTTTTAACCAGGACAGAAGGTTCCTAATTTCTAAAATATAAATATATTCTGCAGCATGGCTTCTCACTATAGAAAAAAAATATATTTAGATCACTTATCACCCATAATAGTGGAAAACAGCACAACCAAGACAAGTACAGCTGAATAGGTGAGTTATTCAAGTGACAAACATTCTTCCAATAATTATATAGGGAAAACAAGATCAGAAGAAGCAGAACAATCCCTAGAGCCAATCAATGACTATGATTTAGAAGGTAGATCCCAACTCTTACAAGAATATAGCAAGCTGCAGTTCGATACCACCTTCGTTGAAAGCAATCCTCAAACAACCTTCAAATGGAAACAAACGATGGATAATCACATACATAGCATCTAGCAATATCATAGAATATATAATATAACACCTTGCTAAAGCCCCGTTTGTCAAAAATATTTATCCAGGATTAGATAACTAGGCATGTGTTGCATAAGCTAACATATGCATTGCCGTGGCTCTTCATGAAAATAGAAAAACAAATTCGAAAAAAGAAAGAAAATACTCTGTTGATCTTCCAGCCGCAGAGAACAAATGTGCCCAATGCCGACCATCAGTTTTTCTGGCAACACTGACCACCACATCATGATACTCTGGAAAATTTCTGATCAAATCACATGTCTTCTCCAAAAGAGAGAACTTAGCAGCATGTGCACCGACCAAATTCTGGTTCTTGTTTGCGTGTTGCCTGCAAGGAGGAAACTAATAGAGATTAGAGCTGAAAACACAAATGACTAAATCAACCCAAAAAAAAGAGCGAAAAATAGAGGCAAGATAGCACATATAAAAGATAAACCAAAGTCCAACTGAGACATGCACAACGAACACTACCTTTATTAAATGCCATCAAATTACATGCTATATAGAAGTATACAAAATGCATTTCCAAGAATAAACAATAGAACAAAGCTCATCAACTATTAACAAGTGCCACAACAGTGTCATAACAAGCCTTTGCTTATGTATCAAAGCATAGAGTAATCTCCAATAATATTAAATCCAACACATTAATATAACACTGAATCCTTTATTAGATATACCTTGAAATTTCTGCATCAAAAACAGTAAAAAGAAGCCACTCCAGACAATGGGAAAAATGAGGCTTCTCTGCCGAAAGTTGTGCCAACCGCAACGCCTCCTCACTTTTGTCCCTCTGGAAAACACATAATCACAAAATAATTTAAAAGAACATCTTAAAGTTAATATACAAAAACATCATAAGTTTATCTCAAAAAAACATCATATGTAGGAAACCCTCAATAACATTTGGATTTCAGTTCTAAAATAAGCAGGGCATTCTTTTATTTTATTTTATCTGAGAATACGCAGAGCCATCATTTTAAAATGACGATAAAATCTCAAAGTAGAGCAATATATTTTGCACAACTCATTTGGAAGGCCTTTTTTAAGGAGCATATGGTAGTTTTTGGCTGTATATTTCTTTTAATCATTATTCAGCGAACTATAATACCTCCTGTGAGATGTTCACTGAGATGTTTTACCTTCATCAGCATTAAGATGCAAATGGCACAGATTTTTTTTTTTTGAGAAATAGCAAATAGCACCAGATTTTTAGACCAGAAGAATAAAGGGGCCATTTACTGGACCAGGCACTCCTTGAAACATGCTCAACCTAATCAAGCAATGAATTTTACAAGATTCCATTCTGGGTGACCAATAATGTCAACAAACTTTGCTTTTGTTTCTAGGAATAGAAAGATAACAAGAGAAAGCACCAAGAGCTTGCTGCCCAAGTATAACAGACAACTTATTTAAATTCAAACAGAGGGGCCAAATTATTTATCATGCTGATAAAGCAAAAGCTTCAAAATGAAAAGGCAAAGAGAATATATTTCACCATAAAAACTGGTCTTCAAGATCCCAAGAAATTCATCCATAAGTTGGAAAAGAAGCCTAATATTGAAGAGGGAATTTGAAGAGGAACTGACCCTTTTCCATAGGGTTAGGGATTTCCATAGGGTTAAAGACTATTGGCTCATGCCTATGGCTAAAAGGTCGCGGGAGAGTTTGTAGTCATAGTAGATCATTTACCCTGTACCTAATTGTATATGAAAATTTTCTAACAAA
>NW_019014681.1:477518-501242 GCF_000150535.2 Carica papaya | reverse complement strand
CTCCATATACATGCACATATATAAGAGGACGAATGAATTTAACATCCATACTCAAGAGCAAGGAGCCAAAAGTTAATACCTGAAGAAGATGGCGAAGTAAGCAATGCAGTATAGTTTGAGCTTGAGGTGTAGGCTCAAAACATGGAAACTCTGTGCAAGCTGAAAAAGACATTCTCTGGGAAACACCGACAACAACACCGGCATTTGGAAGAAGTCCCAGAGGATACACCTCACGATCAAATTCCAACTCTGGGTCCAACTGAAATATAAAATGTTTTGTTATAGTAAACAAATGATGCATGAAAGGATATCAAAATTACCAAACCATTGAAAGAATATCAACATACTGAATTAATAAAACAAAGATACATGCATACAGTTAGAATGGAATCTATATCAGATTGTAAAGGATAACCAGAACCATTTACGAAACTCAATTCTTGCAGTATCAATCAAAAGCAGAGAAACATGGATAAACCCAAATGCAATTACCCTTCTTCTAGATGATTTATTTACTAATTCACCAATCGACCAAACAAAATTACATTATCAAAGAAGATGAGAAGAAGCATATAACTGACCAAACAAGTTATGCAAACATTCACCTTTCCTGGTCTAACTATTAACTAAACATCAAAATAGAAAGATATTACCTGCAAGAAATCCTCCTGCTTAAAGGGATCAACACCAAGAGATGGATACCAAACCTGTAAAAGTAAGCTTCCAACCAGAATCTATATCAGACAAGAACTACTGGCTAAAATAAATTAAACTGTTACGGTCTGGCAGAGTATAAGAAAGTATTCTATCAATCTTAACAGTTGTTTACCTGCATTCCTCGGTGGCCATAATCTAACCAGGAAACTTCCTCAATAAGATTTGTTTTCTCCTCTGACTGACCACAGGTTACCCAGAATAATTCAACAGAGTCAGTAAGCTCTCGCTCTCGCCCATCATCCAAGTCAAGAAGTGACAGATCCCCGTTTGCTCTCAAAATCAGACATCTAGCAAAGTAGAGAATCATTCAGATGCTTTTTTCACATAGACTTCTATCATTATTTTTTGAAAGAAGAAAGTCACATTATTGAGCCCCCAACAGATACCTTGCAGGCTCTCTGACTGAAAAATCTGAAGGAGAGTTCTCATTGCTTGTGATGCATTCTCTTGGGAGCTGATCAGGAATAAATCTCATTGCTGCTGGATGACTCTTTGCAGTCATGATTGAGAGTTCTCGTACTGTAGAAAGCTGTTTGTCATTTTATCACTTAAATTTTATGAAGAATAAGTTTAAGCAAAGCACTCTTATTTGAAGTGCATACTGAAACTTCCAGAGTGCACAACTATCAGGGATAACATTCTTATTTACAGAATTTCTCACTCCTCAAAAAGTTCCTTAAGAGAAAATAGCTTAAAAGCATTGCTTTACCTGTAGGTTTGGTGTACTAGAAGGTGTTAATTCACTAGACAATTTCACATGGAATATATGAACATCAAAAGGGCGATAGGTCGCAAGTATGTAATCTTGGTATACATCCATCACCATTGGTTTGGCAAGCAATTGCTTCCGACAAAGTAAAGAGCTCTGATCAAGGTGATATCTAGGATAAAAGAGCAATTCATACCTACAATGGACCATTGAACATCATAAATAACCATATCTAAGAACAAAACAATAGCAATGATCATGTTGGTGGCAATGAAATCATCCAAAACCTTTATCAATTCCAAACTTAAAAGAAGTAGCTAAGACATGAAGTAAAGTTTGTGTCTCACGTGTTAGACGAATCAATATAGTTGCAGACGACAACAATCTTCCCTAACCACAACAAACCTTTGCACTGAATCTTCTGCTCTTGAGTGATATCTCCAAACACACGCCACTTTTTCAATCGTATATCATATAAAATTAATCCATGTAGACCAGCAACTGCTAAATACATTCCATCCTTGCTAGCAGCTACATGCTGAACTGGCCAATTTTGGGAAATATAAGAAACCTAGACCAGACCAGAAAACCTCTATCAGAGAATAGTAGTGTAAAAGCAAATGAAGACAACAACTGGTCAATATTTTCATTTGAATACGTAACTGGAAGGCTTAAATGTAGAATTTTAAGCTCATCAGTATCTTCTGACTGCACAATAAGCAACCTATCTTCACCGTAAATCACTTGACGAACATAAGTTGTCCCTGAAACTCCTCTGTTAAGGCAACATTTGCCGAAAGAAAAGGCAAGAACTCTCTCTGATGATTCTTCCTCAATAGCATAAAGCCTATATCCGTATTCATCCCACTGCATCATTGAAGTGCCACTAATCATTGGTTCATATTTACAATCCTGATTTGGCTTAACCCTTGGAGAAGATACAGAACTCAAACCAATTTGACGAATTGTGGACATCAATCGGCAGCCAGAAACAGACCAAACTGTAAGTCCTCTAAACTTCCACCCAACAGCAAAAGCAGAATCATCAGGTGTCCATGCAATACAACTAACAGGACCAGTGTCATCCATCGAATATCTGCCAAATAACCCAGACTGAGACATGAAAATCTATTCTGGAAGAAACCCTCATATGTTATGAACTTCTGTTCCCATAAGAAAAAGGGGAAAAACTGACATAAGCTTTGATTGTAGACACTTAAACTACATACAGATTCAGCTAGTAAGTAGCTTAAATGCAGATAAATGGTCACCATCAATCACATTGCTCATTAAGGCAAGATTTTAAAAACTATCTAAAAGTGTAAACCTTAGATCTAATCTGGGTTTGAGTCCCAGAAACAACACCATCTGAAGACAAACTGGTAAAGAAATTTACGAAGTAATATTATCTGAGCAACAAATGACAATGATGGAACATGTTATTATTGACTGTATAGCAAGAGTAAAGAATTCAAAACTTTACTGCAGCTTAAGAAGCGAAATTTAATTGGACGACCCAAAATTAATGCCTAAAAGTTTCAATTCTCACTTGAGCACATGTCCGCTCATGATCCTCTATTTCCATTCATTCCATCCTTGGACCATAAGGGTATCGAGAGAGAAGACAAAGCCATTATCTAGAAGTGCCAAAATCCACATACAACTGAATATTATTTTGAAAATAAAAATTAATTGAGATGCATACATTGCTTAGAATTCTCTGAGAAATTTAATAAGAACTAAAACTCTAAGGTATTGATTTGCAAGCCTTCTTACCCCCAGTCATATAGAGAAACAGAACGTATGAGGGACGAAGATTCTGCCAGGTCATATAACTCAACAACCCCTCTTCTGGTACCAACAGCCAGGATTTGTTGCTCTGAAGCTACAGAAGTACAGACAGCATCACCCGCACCCATCCTCTTCTCAAATATGATATTTTCAGCTTGCTTTAAGCCTTTCTTGCTCACAGAGCATGATACCAGTTGTCCATCTGAATATAAAACAAATAGCAACCTCATAGGAAAGCAAAACTCCAGTTGGATGATAGCAGATCTTCTAGAGATTTTGCAATCGGAAGGCAAAACTCCTTGAGCATCCCCAGAAGCAAGACCATTACCCATGGAATGTGATAACAATGTAACTTCATTCTTATCATGTGGATTACAGTCAAGTTCAAAAGATCCACAGAACTGAAGAAAAAAACATAAAAACAATATTAATGACCAAAAGAATAATTAATCTATATAATGAAATATTTTTTAAAAAATAATCTATATGCTGAAATAATAGTACAAGATTAGCATAAGAGTATAGTGAATAGAAAAAGACAGGGAAAATAGGTATATTAGCAAAACAACAGTATTACCTCTCCCTTCCAGGAGATGCTATATAAACATCCATCAGAAAGTCCCAGTAGTATATGTTTGCTATCACAAACAATATTACTCCTGCAGAGAAGAGATGAGAACTAAGAAGGATAAGAAGCATGATATCAACACAAATAGCCAAAAAATCTTAAGCACACCAAAAGAATGATGATTAATGAAACAGGGGATATAATTAAAACGATACAACATCTAGTGGGAGTATATGCAGCTGTAACAAAATTAACTTCACACTAAAAGTCAAATCTAGTTTTCAGTAACTTGGAAAAAGAACACACTCATGAGACATCATTTCAAACACTGCACAATTAGCAAGTCGTATTATTTTCCAAATGTCCTCATTTTTTTACACGGTTTATCATGCTTTCTATATCAGCCTTAAATACAGGTACCTTTTAAGCTTCTAGAAGTTTGAACCGATATTTGCATCCTCCATATAAGTTCACATCAATAAGATAATATAGGAGAATCAATACTGCTGATTTCAGTCAGGGAAATTATATTTCATATTGACTTGCTTGATACAAAGAACTTTCAGAATTTTATAAGCAGCAGAAAAAAAGGAAACAAGCAAATGGAATGGAATGACACTTACAAAGACAAGTTCTTCTTTGCAAAAGGGACCTGCTCATCTAGAAGAAGGGTTATAGTTGCAAGAAACAATCCTGAAGGTTGTTTCCCTCCTATTTGTATTCGTTTTTCAGTGAACTGGACTTTAAAAATATGAAGAAAGAAAGATGATGTCTGTAAAAAAATCAAAACCACAAATACGTAAGCAATAAGGAATCAAGTGTATGCATACTCCATAAACTAAATGTCGCCAGAGAAAATTAAAATTTTGTGTGAAATAAAAAGCCTGGTTCGCATCAACCTATTGTGCCTCTTCTCACGATAAAACACACTTGAAGCCGTAACTCATGTTTCTCGTTCAAAAACTTAATGGCTATAAAACAAATGAGAGCAAATAAAATATACATATGAAACAACAAATGTTGTCCTGATAACAATAATCAGCTTCTTTCTCTTCTTTTTTTCTTTCTTTTCTTTCTTCTCTTTGATTATGATAGATGCCATAAGCCATCAGCCCACTCTTCCAATAAATCTAAATTTCATTCCCAAATACACAAGTATACACCTATAGGCTATAGCAACATACAGCCATTGCACTTCTGAGATGGCAAACTCAAGCAGTCTTGTTTTTTCTCAATGGCAAACTCAATTCGTCAAACGAACTTGCTTCCATGCTGGTGTACTTCTAAATGCAAATGGTAGTAGCACTTGCATTAGGGAAAAAAGGAATACCACATAAGCGAATTCCATTTCTGGATTTTCATAAAGTGAGACATTTTGCTAGTAATACTAAATATGCCAAGCCAACATTAATCCAAATCAGAAACGCGTAGGTATAATTATACAGCTTTGTATAACGTCAAAACAAGGAGAAATAACATGCACGAAGTATACGAGGAAACCTGCATAGCAGTAATTACGACAGTAGAACAAATTAAGATATCAACAATCTCGTTAAGGAACGGAAAGGAAAACTTACAAGAACCGCGATCAACTTTCCATCCAGGCTCCACACTGCTTGCAAATTCTCACCCTCCCTTTCAACTGACTCCGAATCTCTTTTGTACTTCCCTAACCTCACTCTATGCTGCATTATGACAACCCCCGTCCCCCGTTCCGTCCAAAACCAAATGCCCAAACCAAACAACAGTCAGTCAAATGCACGAATTAACTTAGTGAAAACCGTAACTACAAATCAAAACCTCAGACACACACATATAAAAGCACGGAAATGCGCGAAAGTCATCGATATATACCTGACAAGAGCTCCAGAGCTCGAGGTGAGTAGGACAGACAACGAGCAAGGTGCGATTGATGAGCTTGAGATATACGATCCGTTGAGAAGACGGGCAAAGCCCTTGTTCCAGTGGAATCACCTGAGGCCATCCATATGCCATGTACATCTTCACTGATATTTTAATTTTACAGCTCCTCGCACAGAGGATTCAAAATGACGAAGAAGATGGGAGAAGTAGATCAGAGAGAGATCAAATTAGGGTTTAGGGGAAGAGATTTGAGGAACATTTCATTGAAGAAAAGAGTGATAAAACCATACAACCGCAATTTCACGTTAGATCTCACAGGGGATCCATTAAAGAAGTAAGCATCAGCAGGGTCTTTCCGGTCATCAAAATCATGCTCGTTTTTCTAATTTTTTTTTTAATAAATATATGAAAAAAAAAAAAAAAAATTCTTCCAAAATTAATGCAGAAATTTAAGTACGAGGCGACGTCGCACCATCAAAGCGAAGAAGATGACCAACTTTCAGGCTGGGTCCCAGCGGGAAGCGGAACCTTTGGACCATTTAGCGGGCCCTCTCGTTGATTCGGCTCAGAGCTGTAACCCCACTGGATCCAATAAGAAATCAACACAATTGGGCCATAAAACGCTGCGTTTTATCATAAATAGCCACGCTTAGTAACCAATTAGAGGCCCATATTTAAAAAATGGTTTAGATTGGACCCCGTTCACCAGGGAAATAGGCCAATACCAAAACCCATTTAAAAGGGCAGCCTAACTAGACTCGGCCCATCCAATTAGGGTCCGGGTCACGGCTCATTGTGCTCGCTTCTTATTTTTTTAAACTAAATACAGGAAAATAATATCCAAGTTGAAATTATATTTGATCTATATTTTACAAATGAAGTGGCAAAACTACCCACCTTTTTATGAAATGGTTAAAAAGAATAGTTGGTTTGATGACTTTATATCCAAAAGCGACGTCGTTTTACGAAGGTACTCAATCATGTAATAAATAAATGAAGGGAAAGGACTAAGACAATGAGTAAAGAGTGGGTGAAAGGCAACAAAAGGGAATGATAGATTAGAAGAAGAAAAAACCAAATGAAGAGTCAAAAAGGGAAATTAAAATAGTGATAAGATAACAGTAGGGATCTGAGTCTTGTGGGTATGCATGCACAAAGAGCCAAGAGAGGAGACACACATCAAACATTTTGGTTATGGATTGGGTCCCTTATGTGAATTAATTTCAACCATATCATATGCTATAATCATTTATATTTTCTATTTTTTTCACGTTAAATTTACACTATAAATATTTTAAATCATTTGAAAATTAAATTTTGTAAGTAATGTATATATAGTTATATTAGTTTTGAAATTAATGGGTTCCTTTTATTTTTATTTTTATTTTTTTTTATCAAATTATTTATTCGTTTGTGTGGGAAAAATTTACAATTCAAAAATGAATAGAATGAATTATAAGACTCTCAGTTTCTTTTTATTTATTTTTTTTAAGAAAATTTATTTTCTTTTTAAAGCATAATCACCTTCTCTTTTTCTTTATCTTTTCTTCCAAAAAAAAAAAAAAGAAAGATATCAAAACTTAATCACGTTAGAAAAACTTTTGGAGTCACTGTCACCTCAAATTCATAATAACATCATTTTTCAACAGTACATAAAATTAAATATAACGAAATTATTTCATATAAACATAAATAATCATTTGTTTTGTGTAATATTTAATTATTTAAAAAAAAATTAAATTTTTTTTTATAAACTTAAAAGACAAACATTTAAAAAATTATTCACTATCTCTATTCAGAATATGCTAATAATAAATTATTAAATTAGTTTGATTTTAACTAATATGACTTTATTTATTTATATTTTAATAAGTTGTGAACTAAATTATTTAATTAAAACTTATAATTTTATATAAAAATTTTATTTTGTAATATACTACAATAAAATATAATTTATTTATAAATTAGTGAGTGGTAGAATTTATTAATTCATTTTAACACATAGGTTATAATAGATAAAAAAATAAAATAAAATTTAATTGAATGTATGATAATAGAGAGAGCATAAATAACATTTTAGATAATGGAATTGAATAAAATAAAAATGGAAGAATGGAGAAGAGGAGATTGATTTGAAAGTAAGATAGAAGAAGCATGAGGTCCCATGGGGAAATGTAAATTAGTGGGGGGATGGGTTTGATGGCAAACCATCATGACTACTCTAAAAATCAACAACACAAAATTAATAAATAAAAAGAGGGCAAAAACAAAACCCAACAAGTCTTGGGGATTGGGTTTGGTGACAGTAACCGGGAGCGGCATTTGGGCCATGCCGTGTCTTGGCATCGTCAGGCACTGCCCCGCTACATCTTTTCTCTTATTTTTCTTTTCCCTTTCCACCCCTCAAGGGTTTTTTAAATACTAATCATATATATTAAAAAGATAAAATAATTTTATCTAATTATAATTCAAGATGTGGGGTGTATTTTGGATATTAATAATGTATGTTACGTGCATTATTATTGTATGGGTTTATTTCAAAAAAATATGTGCACGTATTTTTAAGTGAAAAAAAGTGTTTAAATTGAGTAAACAATGAGAGAACAAAATGTATAATAGTTTGTAAAAATAAAATATTTATTGTATAATTTTTTTTTTTTAAAAAAAAAAGATAATTTATGTACAAAATAACAAATTTTGAAAACAAAATAAAATTTACCCATTATAATATTATTTAATAATTATTTTATTCTCACTCTTTTAACCAAATATACACGGATTATGATAAAATAATAATAACTTAGTTTCTACGTGTTGCAAAACTCATACAAATTAAAAAGATAATTTACTGAGTTCAATAATTTTAAGAATTTAGTTGATTGTTTTTCAAGGATCAAAAAATAAAAATAATGAACATGTGTAGAAACTACCAAATATACAACACACGATATAAACATAGAGAAATATGAACCATGGTTTGAGGACTTATTAATTTATTTAAAAAGAAAAGAAAAGAAAAGGGGGAGGGTCGGAGGTCGGGAGGGGGCACGAGCAACTTGGGTATGGAAAGGACGGAGCCACGCCGGCGTGTTGGTTGGGCGGGGTTCGTGCCACCGACGATATTTGTCGTCTGCCCTACCACTCCTCTTTGATTCTCCTTGTCTTTCTCCATTATCACTCCCTTCACATGCCCCCACACTGTTTTTCTTTTTCCTTTCTTTTCTTTTTCTTTTTCTTTTTCTTTTAAAAAATAATCATACTGACCCACTTTTTCTTTTTTCCCTTATTACCATTGTAACTCCCAGAAGAAAATTGCAATTAAATTTATTTTTAAAATAACATTTTTTTCAAAAAAAAAAACATCATATAAATTATCATGTATCTACATCTTCCGCTTCATAATTTTATAAAATATAATAATAAATATTACTATATTGATTTATATAATAACATATGCAATACCCGAATTCAAAAATTGGCTAGCGATTATCCTTTTTATTTATAATAATTATATAAATAATTTATTTTATTTTAATTATAAAAAAATAAAATAGACATGAAATTGAAAACAATTTTAAAAAAATATGTTAAATTTGAATAAAAGATGTGTTTTAAAAAAAAAACTTGAAAACAACAGGTAAAATCGCAAAAAAAAAAAGAGAAATTCAGTCACGTAGAACAATCCAGTCAGTAGCCACGACCATTCAAAGCACGTCGCGTGGCAAAACACGCTGATATCGGCACCACGCGGGCAATCTGCATGCCTGACAATCCGACAGTTCCGATCACATCCCGCACGCACGGACGACTCAAATGCATTCCCTCTTTAAATATGATCGGACAGACGAGATCAATCGCGATGAATAGTCCCGATTTGCCCACACAACCAGCCTAAACAAATAATGATCGCTCCACGTTGATGCAGAAGAACGACTTAGGTCGATACGGGATGGGTATTTAAACATCGTGTCTCAGGAAACCCTAACCCTACCACACTTACCATTTTCGGAGAAGAAGAACCAACCGCCGGAGAAGGAGACCGACCCCTAAACGCCGTTACACTAGAGCCACCGCCGACCACCAATGAAGGTAAAATTTTCTCATTTCTACTTGGAATTCAATTTCGAGTCTCCTTTTGACCATATCGAAGTAAAGAAACGACAGGTAAGATGAAAACTATAAGTAAAGCTTGGCAGATCCGTCGCGGCAAAAACACTAAAACCCCTCCGATGATCCCCTTTTCGTTTTCTGTATCACACAATTTTTTTATCATTGTGTTCACCTTTTTTTCTGTGCAGGTTAGCCAAAGAAGAAACCCCAGCCGCAAAGGAGAACCATCGGAGCCACCTCACCCGGAGACCCCCCCCCCCCTTCTACTGTAGGTTCAGTTTTTTTTTTTAATTTTCTGGCCAACCAAGGCCTCTATCGTATTTTTCTGCATGAATACGTGTAACACCAGCCAAAATTGGCTAAAACTGGTCGAAACCGGTCAAAACTGGCCAAAACCGACCAAACCGAGGCAAACTGCTGCCATGGGTAGCGACGGTGCCGTGTCAGAATCCTAAAATATATTGGAAAGGAGTTTCGACACCGATTTTGAGATTTTTGGATATTTTTGAGTAGGTGACAAGTAATTTAATTTATGCAGGAAAAATTTAGGAAACTCAGACCCCATCAAGAGGCGTAGTTGGCAGCACAACATTTCAAAACACCGATCCAGGTAAGGATCCCTTACCTTATTCTCTATTACGGTAAATTAATGATTAATAATCGATAATTGTATATTTTGTGAAAAATTAGAAAAATTCAAAAAAAAATAACTACAAGTCACTAATAGAGTCAGAATCGGTTAGTTTATTATTTATCTTGATTCTCTATTTATTTTTCTATACTACTTAAATGGCTTACTATTATATTGTGCGTATTATATTGATAGTTTTTTTTGTCTTCTCGATTATTTAGTTATTTGGTCTCTCCTATATTATTTATTTGGTTATCTGGTTATTTGGTTATTTGGTTATATTAAACTATATTGTTTGTTTAAATATCGTTCAAATTAATCGGTAAATATGAAATAAGACGTCGGTATGCTTTGGTAGTTGTTTGGATGATAAGAATTTAAATAAATAAAAACTTATTGGGCATCCTGGGAAATTGTGGATGGATCTAATATATAGGGAACCCTACCGTGAACATTACCTTAATCGAACAGGTTTGAGAAGTCCCATACCGAAAGGGTTTTGGGTGATATGATTCACTCTCATATCAGATGGGGTATCGAGGCGATAGTGTTTTTGGCACCCATTACCTGACGGAGTATGAGGACAGTCAACTTAATTATTAAATCTTGATACTAGGTCTACGAATAGAGGGATATTCGAATCTATGGACCCCCAGGGGTCTCAGAATTACTAATCTTATGTACGAAATTAAAATGTTACTTCACTATTTGTCTTCATAGGTTGTTTTCAGGAAAACCTGTAATAGTACATATGAAATAAAATATTTTAGAGTTAAAAGTATTTACTTAAATCAAGGGTTTCATTAGTTATTTTGTGATTTTTACTAACATTCGATTTTCTATATCAGTGATTAGTTTGATATTCTTACTAGGTTAGTATAGCTCACCCTTTGATTAACCATTTCAGATCAAGAAGATCAAGATACAGATCTCGATCAGTAGGAGAGTTGGGAGTAGCTCACCTTTCGGACTCCCTTCAAGTATTAGTAAAGATTAATCCCTAAGATATGTATTTACTTGTTTTTAATTACTGCTTGTCTTTTTACGAACAAATATAGAAGGAAAATTTCCTTAGCCCTATTAGGTATTTCAATTTGCTGTGTAAGGAAGATAAATCTTGATATTATTGTTTGTTTCTGCATTTAAAAATATAAATTTATTTTATTTGAGTTTCAAACTTCTACAGTTGTTATCAGAGCTGCGTTCATCGGAACCATTCCTTGCATAAATATTTGAAACATTTAAATATAACCCGACTTTTAACCATTCGTTGTAAAAAATAAGTACAAGGACATGAGGAGAAGAGGGCCCATACTAAACTGGGCAACCCAAGATGGATTGCTTCGAGAGGATGTCGATCGGCTCTTCAAGATGTTAGAGACACTCATCTCTACCCAGTAGGCCAGGTAAGAGATGAGAGAGCTATCTGACCCTCCACCACTACCACAATATGAACCACCCCTATAAAGAGAGAATCTAGTGCCACTTTGATACAATCTTGCCCGTCCACTGTATTATCTGGCACTGTTATAGTACAATCCAATGCCCCACCATACAACCAAGTGCATCACAAGGTCATATGGTCTCTCCCCAATATAATCCAGTTCCTCTTCAATAGGACTTACCAGTACCGCGTCAAGGACCATAGGGACCGAACCTGCTATCACCTCAATAACACATGTCGCATCTGCGAAAGTGCCCAGCACTACGTGAGAAAGTGTCTGCATAATCAAAAATTAGGTCAGACCTCTAGTACAGGGCATAGTCTATACCTTCACCCAGCAGGATACTGAAGCCAACCTGCATATGATACAGGGTACGTACACTATCTATAATTACCTTGTACATGTTTTGATTGATGTGGGTACTTTATATTCGTTTATCTCAAATGTTTTTGCACAAAAATTGAATGTATTACTTGGGGGACTTGATTCTGTATTATTTATATTCACTCCTAGAAGTATGACACCATTAGGGGAGGTTATATAATAGTTAGTGGCGTATCACGCCACCATAGATTGTTTTTACAAGAAATTTGTATTCAACCCTCCTAGTGAAAAGCTATTTGCAAGTTAGTAAAAGTTTTAAATATTATTCCCTCATGACAATTTTCTTATTAAATAATATTTTAACTCGGTTGTCTTCTTTACATTATGCAAACTTAAGAAAAAAGTTTGCATTCAAGATATTCTAGTAATTCAATATTTTCCAAATGTGTTTTCTGTTGAACTACCCAGACTACCAGTGGATAGAGAAGTTGAGTTCACCATAGATTTTCAGCCTAGTACCCAGCCTATCTCGATTGTCCTTTACCTCATGAGTCGTGTTGAGATGGAAGAGTAGAGAAAACAGATAAATGAATTGTAGCATAGTAGATTCATCCAAGATAGTATATCTCTTTGGGGTGCAGGAGTCACATTTGAAAGGAAAGGGGATTGGATATTAAAATTATGCATTGACTATAAGGGATTGAACAGAATCACGATCAAGAACAAGTATCCCCTCCCTAGGATTGATGACCTTTTTGATTAGTTGTCTGGTGCTCATATATTCTCCAAAATAGACTTACATTTAGGTTACCATTAAGTAAATATCAGGACAGAGGACATTCTCAAGCCCACTTTCAAAATCAGGTACAGACATTATGAGTTCTTGATCATGCCATTTGGACTAACCGATGCATAAGCTATGAACTTGATGAACAGGACTTTCAGACAATTCCTGGATCAGTTTGTCATTGTGTTTATCGATGATATCCTGATATATTCAAAGAGTAGAAAGGAACACACTGCCACATGACTCAGGTTATACAGGATCTCAGGAAGAAGAAATTGTATGCAAAATTGAGTAAGTGTGAGTTCTGGCTTGAGTAGACTACCTTTTTAGGGCATATCATATCAAGGGATGGAGTATTAGTGAACCTCGAAAAAGTTGAGGCAGTACTTGGTTGGGAGAAATTAACCTCAGTTAAGAAGATTTGTAACTTTCTAGAAATGACAAATTATTACCGCAGATTTATGGAAGGATTTTTTAATATAACAACTCCTTTGACTTGGCTCACAAAGAAAAATATTAAGTTTGAATGGAATAAGGATTACAAAAGGAGCTTTACAGAACTCAATAAGCGGTTGACTTTACCGAGTGGAACAGGTCGATATACAGTGTATAATGATGCCTCTTATTTAGAGTTGGATTTTATTCTGATGTAGCATGGGAATGTCATACCCTATGGGTCTAGGCAGTTAAAAAGTCATGAAAAGAATTACCCCACCCTGCAACTTAGAACTTACTGTCATTATCCACACCTTGAATACTTGGCACCATTTACTTTGTATGGGGAGACTTTTGAAATTTATATTGAACATAAAAGCTTGAAACATATATTCACTTAGAAGGATCTCAACATACATAAGAGGTATTGAATAGAGCTCATCAAGGACTACGATTGTAATATTTTGTATCACTCGAGTAAGGGTAATGTGGTAGCTGACGCACTTAGCAAAAAAAGTGCAACTATGTTAGCTCACTTAATAGTTTTTGAATACAAGGTAATAGGGGCTGCACAACATATACAGTTTCGGGACTTTAAGAGGGTTACATGCTTGACCCATTTGACTGTCCAACTTAAATTGATTTAGAGAATAAAAGAAGCTAAATTAACTGATTCTACCATAACACTCTCAAAAGGATGCAGAACATAGAGTAAATCAAAAATTTTGAGTCTTCGTCGATGGGTTGCTCAGATTTCAGGACAAAATGTGTGTTCCAGATAATATTAAATTGAAAAGGGACATCATGATAGAGGTTTATAGCTCAAAGTTCGCCATACATCCCGAAAGTACTAAAATATATTAAAGTATGCGACTCTAGTTTTGGTGGAGCAGGATAAAAAGAGAGATTATCAACTTTATCTCCAAGTGTTTGGTATATTAATAGGTTAAGGCAGAACATCAATGCCCAAACGGGCTACTTCAACTATTACTGATCCCGGAGTGAAAGTGAAAACATAACATAGTAGACTTCGTAATAGGGTTGCTTAAGACACGCTTTGGACATAATGTTATCTCGGTAATTGTAGATCGGCTCATCAAGTTTTCTCACTTATTGGCCATTAAGATGACCGACCCTTTGGACAAGCTAGCAAGAATATATATCCGGGAGATAGTCAAATTACATGGAGTTACAGTGACCGTGGTATCCGACAGAGACCTCAGGTTCACTTCTTGATTTTGGTCTAGTTTTCAGGAAGCCATAGGGATAAAACTGTCCCTTAGCACCACATTCTACCCTCAAACTGATGGGCAATTAGATAGGACGATTTGCACACTAGTGGATATGCTCAGAACTTGTGTTCTAAACTTGAAAGAGTATTAGGATGATCACTTATCTTTGATAGAGTTCACCTATAATAATAGCTATCAAGCAAGCATCGATATGATCCCGTATAAGCCATTATATAGCCGACCCTATAAATCACCGATTTGTTGAGAAGAGGTGGGTGATATAAAAATATTTGGTCAAGATCTTGTGGAGGAGATTACAACCAAGATAGTTAAGATCAGGAAGAATATCCAGATAACTCAGAGTAGGTAAAAGAGTTAAGCGGACACCGGAATAAGGGATTTAGAATTTGAGAAAGACAATCGAGTGTTTCTTAAGGTCACTCATTTCAAGAAAATTAGTAGGTTTGATAAGAGGGAGAAATAAAATTTTTGATTCATTGGATCATTTGAAATCTTAGACCGGATTGGTATGTCTGCCTACAGACTAGCACTACCTCCAGCTATCCAAGATACATAATATATTTAATGTGTCTATACTACGCAAGTACAACCTGAACCCCTCACACATCCTATCCTATGAGCCCTTTTTACTATATGAGGATCTATCATATGAGGAGATACTAGTAGGCATTGTAGATTGAAAGAGCAGAGTATTTTGCAACAGAGAAATTTTTTTCGTCAGGGTCATATGGCAGAATCATACTCAGAAAGATGCAACTTAAAAATTAGAATCAGACTTCAGAGCCCAATACCCCCACATGTTCAACTGAGTGAGAGGGTGATAAATTTGAGGGATCAAATTTTTCTTAAGGGGGGAGAGTTGTAATACCCGATCCCAAAAATTGGTCAGGAATAATCTTTTTAATTTATAAAAATTATATAAATAATTAATTTTATTTTATTTAAATTATTGAAAAAAATGAAATAGGGACAAAATTGAAAATAAATTTGGAAAAAATGAGTGAAATTCGAATAAAGGGATGTTTTTGAAAAAAAAACTTGAAAACATGGGGTAAAATCACAAAAAAGAGAAATTTGACCACGTGGAACAACCCAGTCAGCAACCACGGCGAATCAGAGCACGCTGTGTGGCAAAACACGCTAACATTGGCACCACATGGGCGATCCGCGTGCTTGGTGATCCGACAGTCCCAATCATGTCCTACGCACACAAACGACTCAGATGCATTCCTTCTTTAGGCCCGATCGGACGGATGAGATCAATTGTGATGAACGACCTAAATTCACCCACGCGATCGACCTAAATAGGCAACAATCGGATGACTCTCCTCGCTCCATGTCGACGCAAATAGATGGACTAGATCGATGTGGGATGAGTATTTAAAGATCACATCTTAATAAACCCTAACCCCAGTCGCACTTGCCTTCGTCGGAGGAGAAGAACCAACCGGTGAAGAAGAAGACCAAACTCCGACTGACGCTGCACTAAAGTCACCGCCGATCGCCAAAAAAGATAAAAATATCCCCTTCTCCCTTAAAAATCGATTTCGAGTCCCCCTGTAGCCATATCGGAGTAAAGGAACAGCAGGTGAGCCAGAAACCGCAGGTAAAACCTGGTAGAGCCGCCACGACCAAAACCCTAGAACCCCTCTGAAAATCCCCTTCTCGTTTCCTGTTTCACACAATTTTTCAATCATTGTATTCATCGTTCTTTTCTGTGCAGGTTAGCCGAAGAAGAAACTCTAACTGCGAAGGAGAATCGGTGGAGCCATCGCACCCCGAGAGACCCCTGCTGGTAGGTTCATTTTTTTTATTTTCTGGCCAACCGTGACCTCCTAACGTATTTGTTTGCAAGGATAAGTGTAAAACTGGCCAAAATCGGCTGAAACCGGCTAGACAGAGATGAACCACCGCCATGGGCGATGGAGCCAGCGTTGGAGCATATGGCACCATTGTGCTGGAATCCTAAAATTGGCCGAAAAGGGATTTCAACATCGATTCTCAATTTTTGAGATATTTTTGGGTATGTGACGAGTAATTCAATTTATGCAGGAAAAATTCAAGAAACTCGGGTCCCGTCAGGTGTAGTGGGTAGCACGGTATTGCAAAACACTGATTTGGGTAAGGATCGCTTGTCTATTCTCTGTCACAATAAATTGAGGGTTAATAATTAATAATTGTTTGTTTTGTAAAAAAAATAGAAAAATCTTAAAAATAATTACAAGTCACTAATAGAGACACAACCGGTTAGTTCATTATTTGTCCTAATTCCTAATTTATTTTTCTGTACTGCTTAAATGACTTACTATTATATTGTGCGTATTATATTAATAGATTTTATGATCTTCTCGATTATTTGGTTTATTTGATCCCTCCTGTATTGTTTATTTGGTTATCTAGTTACTTGGTTATGTTAAACTATATCACTTGCTCAAATGTTGCTCAAATTGATCATTGAATATGAAATGAGATGTTGATATGTTTTGGTGGTTGTTTGGATGATGATAATCTAAATAAATAAAAGCTTACGAGACATCCTAGGAAAGGGTGGACGGTTATACATAAGGAACCCTACCGTGAACATTACCTCAATCGAACAGGGCTGAGAAGTTCCACACCGGAAGAGTGTAGGGAAATGTGGTTCATCCTCATACCGGATGGGGTATCGAGGTGATGGTGCTTTTTGCGCTCATTACCGGACGAGATATGAGAATGGTCGGGTTAATATTCAAATTTTGATATTGGGTCCATGAGTAGATGATATCCTTATGGACCCACAGGGGTTTCAGTAAGTAGGTTAAAAGAAAGAATTACTGATTTTATGTACGAAATTAAAATGTTACTTGACTATTTATTTTTATAGATTGTTTTCAGGAAAACCTATAATGATAAGTATGGAATAAAACATTTTAGAGTTAAAATTATTTACTTAAATCAAGAGTTCCATTAGTTATTTTATAATTTTTACTAATTTTTGATTTTTTGTATCAATGATTAGTGTGATATTCTTACTGTGGCGGTGTAACTCGCTCTTTTATTAATCATTTTAAATAAAAAAAAATCAAGATTCAGATCCTGATCAGTAAGACGGTTGTGAGTAATTTACCATATGGACTTCATTCAAGTGCTAGTAAATGGTTAAACCCTAGGATATCTATTTATTTATTTTTAATTACCGTTTATCTTTTTATAAACAAATGTAGAATGGATATTCCTGTAAGCTTATTTGGCATTTCAATTTATTGTGTAATGAATATAAATCCTTATATTATTGTTTGCTTTCGCATTTAGAAATATACATTATTTTATTTGAATTCCGAGCTTCTACATCATAAGAGAAAATTATTGTTAGAGTAACTTAATTTGTCTCATTTTAAGCTTTAAAATAGAAAATTGATTTGTGGGTGCATCTTAAATATATATATATATATATATATATGTATATAAACAAAACCTTAAAATTAACACAAACATGAAACACCCAAAAAGAAAAAAAGACATAAAGGGTTTAAATTATTAAATAAGCTTACTCTAACACGTAGGTGTATTAAATTAAGTGATCCCAAAGCTATTAATTAATTATTCCATAAATATGGTATGACAAATGATGATAATTTATAGCTTCTTATGCCACGAGTATATAAGTATTAATTAATGTAATGATTAAATCAAATTAAAGTAATAAATCCCGATGATTTCGAACATCATCATTTCTTGAAACTAATAATATTTTTTATTTTCTTAAACAAAAAAAAAACGAGAAGATTATTTAAAAAATTGGGAATTTGCAATTAATGAACTAAAGTATTTAAAATGATTAAAGAATAAAAAATATAAGCGGAAAGATATTAGACAAAGGTGAATCTATGCACAATTTAATTAAAATATAAATCATATATAATTTAAAGTTAGTGTGTATAAAAATAGTAGGTAGGTGGTATGTAAAACAATGATTAGGAATGGGCACGGAGTCGGGACGCTTTCAAATAATGGATTTCATCACTAATACATATTCGTGCACAAACCACTTTTTGTTACATTGGGGGGGATATTCATTAATTTAATTCTAAATTAGGTTAATTTCATGTTCCAAATTATTCATTTACCACAATATTTTCACTTTTTTACTTTTACCATTTTCTCAATTCCATTTGCTATTCATTTTAGTTTCAAATAGTTAAAGATTTACAACCTCTAAATAATTAGATGATTTTTTTTTTAAATTTTAATTTACGTACATATCCGTTACGTTTTGAAAACTATAATATAATTCGTACATTTTTTTTTAATAATTTGATTATTGAAGATATATTATATGATTCAACAAAATAGTAATCAATTTCATCCCAAATTAATTTAAATTTAGAAGATCAAATATTTAAAATTAATTTTAGATGATGGCGGAGTTAAAATTTATAATTGAGATATCTTAATGAATTTATAATTGAGATTACAAATTTTAATGATGTATTAATATTTTTAATCTTCAAATTATTTTTAGTATCTAATTATCTGAATTAACATAGTATTTAACGAGTGCTAATTAGTACGGTTCCTCAAAATACATGATTAATCATTTAATACCTTTTATTTAGGCTGGTGAATAATTAACTGCATAAAATGGAGAGTTACTCGTAAGGACGTATTTTTGAAATACAGAAGAATTCGATTAAATTAATATATTAAAACAGATAAATATATTATTTAAAATTATTTTTAGTGCAAATATAATTTAAATAGCACTTAAAATTTATAATTTAATTAATAGTTTACTAAAAAATAAGTTCAATACTCTAAAGAGTTATATTTTATTGGCACGTTATAATTTACAATCTAATTAAAATTAGTTAAGGGCAATACAGGATAATCTCAATTACGGAAAGATAATTAGGCTAAGTAGAACATTAAATTAAGCATTCGTTTCCCGGTCCCTTCCAATTACAGCACGTGACACGTATGCAAACTTCTGTTACTCGCTACTAGTAGTATCTTATTATAATTAATTCAAGAGTGCAGCCAAACGCAGCCTTCGCTTGCTTTCAGTCTATCATCGCACCTTACAAAACTTTTTCTAACCGACCAATCATGGCCAAGTTAATTGGAATTTGCAAGGGGGACCCGTAAATTGTCTCCACTTACCTAGATGTCCATTGGTTTGTTATCGGAAAGAATCTCACAGGCGGTAACTCTATCAACAACAGCGCATCCTCACTATATAGCATCGAATCAATGGCTGCAGCCGAAGCTTCCTCTCTCTACCTCTCTTTCTCCTCTCAAAACGTTCTCTCGCTCTCTCAAACCTTAAAAAAGAAGTTGCTCGTGCTCTATTTAAACGAGCCTTTCTCTCTCTAAAATCATTCGTGTTCATCACCTTTTCTCCATAATTAAGAAGTTTCAGCCATGGGATTTCCAGTTGGGTACACAGAGGTCTTCTTGCCGAAGCTTTTCGTGCACACGCTGTCCCTTCTGGGTTTCATCAGAAACCTCATTTTCTCGCTCTTCCACTACCTCGGCCTCTCAGATTTCCTCGAGACGGATACGGTGTGGCCCGAAAACCCGACCCGAATGCCAGACACGCCGCCCGTGTCGGCCCTTCTGATCCGGGAGATCCTGCCGGTGATCAAGTTCGAGGATCTGACGGGAATCTCTGGGGACCCGCCTGAGAGCTGCGCGGTTTGCCTGTACGAGTTCGAGGGCGGAGAGGAGATCAGGTGGTTGAGGAACTGCCGGCACATTTTCCACCGGGCGTGTCTAGACCGTTGGATGGACCATGATCAGAAGACTTGCCCTCTCTGTAGGACCCCCTTCGTGCCTGATGAGATGCAGGACGAGTTTAATCAACGGCTCTGGGCTGCTTCCGGAGTCACCGATTTTTACAGTGAGTACAGCTCTGTTCCAGGATTGTAGATCATGACTAATTGAGTGCGAGAGTTTTTTTTTTTTTTTTTTTTTTTTTTTTTTTTTCCTTCTAAATCTTTTCCACTTCCGCTCTCTGAATTGTATATATACATGAAAGATTTGGTACTTGGCCAAAAACCCAAGAAATAAAATAAGAAAAAGAAAAAAAATTTTGGAGTACAGTTGATGAAATCTGGGTATGGAGGAAAAGTTTGTTTCTAATTTAGTGTTTCTTGGATTGAGACATTCACTTTTTTCTTCCTCATTTTTGGGATGTTTATTTTTGTAGGTTTCTTTTCATTTATAATTACGTGTATGATGGAAATTGAAGCTTAACTAGTTGGATTCTATTTTCCTGTACCAATTTCCGCTTTATAGATAGGGAGGAATATCTGGTTTTAGATCAAGAAGAAATGTAAGAAAAGATCCAGTGTGTATACGTATATGTGCGTTTTTTTGATGTATACTTCCACTAAAGTATCTCTGCAGTGGAGTATAATTAAGAGATATTTTGATTAAGACCCAACAGAAAATTGAAGAAGAAAAAGAGAGAAACGTTTCCGAGTTTAGTAAACGAGTAGTCCAAAGGGTCGGATAAGAAGGAAGATGAGGTTAGAAGGAAAAAGCGGGTAGTGGGTCGGGTGGGTTTTGTTTGTGTTTGGGAGGTGGGAAAGTATTAATAAAATGGCGTAAACGTGGGATTGTTGAAGTTTGTTAAGCTGGTAGCTGACCGATTTGTTAGGATCTTGTCAGTTCCTGTCAATGGAAATCTTGGATTTTGATCAAACCCAGGTTTTGTCAATACATTAAATAATTAATTTTCAGGGATTGCAATGACCCGAATCCAATTACACGTAATATTTATGGGTTATTAATGGGAAATAATAAAAAAATAATGAAATGATGAATCTGTAATTGGGAGCACACAGAATCTGGGGAGAGTGGTACAGAGTGTGTGTGGGCAATAATGAAAAGAGAGGAGTCCAGTTGGTTGATGATGGCAGTGCAGGTTTTTGTCGCGATGTTCTTCTTGTCAGCAGTATGAGAAAGTTGCAGAGCATTAATGGAGGTTGGTGATGATGATGATGATGAAGAAAGAAGAAACTGGAAGTTGAAGTCTGTGCTTGACCCATCTCTATCTCAGGCACTGTAATTCAGCGGTAAAGTTTAAATCCATGGAAGCTGTACAATTTTATTTGTAGTATCTAACACCCCACATGTACTATTTTTTTTTTTTTGTTGGTTAAAATATTTTGCGTAATATTTGAATATTAAATGCTTTAAATTTTTATTTTATAAATCTTCATTAAAAATTTAAAATAAACTATTGTTTTTGCTATTTGCCAGAATGCCATCTTTGCACATTCGTAGCCCCTGGCCCACTTCTTTTTACCACTTTTCGGCCTTTTTTTTTAATTAAAAAATAATTAATTAATTTACTTGAGTGAAATTAATTATAAAATTTACAATTCTGTGTCAAAAGCTGGGCTTACATAAATAATTCAGCCCAGGACCAGCCAAATCAACAATCTCGATTAACGAGAGTCGTTGATTTTGATGACCTGCAGAGAGGTCAGACATCCATAATAAACTACTCCCAGGGTGCCAGGATAGCCGTCGATCCTGATGACTCACGACTTTTCTCCACATTGAATTGCCGGGTAAGGGAACAATCAAAACGACGTCTCTCCTCCCGCACAACATTTTCTCAATTAGGTGCAAAAGTAACGTCCAAGACAAACCTCGTATTATTTTAATCATAATAAATTTTTAGTAAACAGTTAATTATAATTACTATTTTATTTTATTTTAATTATAAAATTATAAATAAATAATAAAAATTAATATTAAAAAAAAAAAAATTAAGAAACAGAATGAACCGGGTTCAATATCAAAATCTGGTTACCAAGTGTTTTATATAATGAACAATGTAGGATAAATAAGGGTATTTTAGATATTTCACATAAAATTTACGAAAAATAATTTATATTTTGATAGTTCAATAGATTTAATAATGTATTTTCAGTGGGTAATGATAGATTCCAGCATTTTCCCGAGAACCAAACACATAATTTAGTCGTGAATTAATTGGGAGAGGCTGGATTTTTCATTAGGGAGAAGAGGTGCGTGGACTTTTTGACAAATGAAATTGTACATATTGCAGATGTGCAAAATCTATCATGACTGGATTTGAAAATCATGTCTTAAGATCTTGTACTGGAAAATTGGATTTTCTTTTAAATTATACTTAATTAAAATAATCCCACCATTTCATAAATCAACAATATAATTATTGTACTAGTGAAAAAATTTACATTCGAGCTTACAATTTAATTGGGAGTATTAAAAATTTCAACGATTTTAAATGTTAATATTTAGAGAACAAAAATTTACCAAAGTTCAAAACTCGGTGTTCCTAAACAAAATTTTATGTTTGAACCCATGATACTACCACTTCTTATGTTTTAAATGAAAAGAAGACAATATATTAAATGAAAATATGTATATATCAGCATACATTTTGACTTCGGATTCAATTATAGTATCCTTGAAATTATTGTAAAATAGTATTTATTTCGTGTTAAATTTTATAAAATACAGATAAATTATATGTTAACAATATATATAAAAAGTAAGAACATATATAGAAAAATCATCAAACATTGAATGTAGTCAAATATTGATTCAAAAAACCAACGAGCGTCAAAACCCTAGCCCCTTTCTCTTCTTTTATTTTCTCTTTAAATCTTCTTCATGACATACTGAAACTAAGAGTTGCGGCGCCCCTCTTATCGTCTCCTCTCGTTGATGCTATCTTGTTATAAGGTATGTTAAATATTAGTTTTGTTTTTCATTTTTTTTTATTTTAATTACATAATCTACGATTGATTTTCATAAATCATAAAGTTTATGACTGTATTTTGTTAATGGTTTATTTCTTTTGTTCTCATTGAATATTTTTATAAGATTATCTTAAAAGTCATTAATCTACAACGAAAAAATAATTTTTTTCATATCACTGTAGTACCGACAATGAAGATTTGAAAAAGTAGTTCAAAAATTTGAAATTAATGTTGAACTTTAAATATATGTATTATTAGGATAGTTGTATTTGATAATGGATAACCGTCAACAGTAGATAGAGAAGACAAAATTCTTTTGTACGTCTTTAAATCTTTAAGTTTTATGCATA
>NW_019014681.1:466247-476625 GCF_000150535.2 Carica papaya | reverse complement strand
AATTATGTTAAAATTAAACTACAAGATTGAAACCAAAAACTTATATATAAGAATCTTAAACATTCTTACAAGAACATTTTTAGAAGCCAATTGACAATTGAAGGTATTTAGTGAAGAAGAAGCATGTATTTAAGATTTTATTTGAAAAATTAGGTTAAACCTCAACGAATTACTTTGTCCAAAAACTTATATATTAGGAAGAGAAACCTTAATTTTGTATTTATACTGAATTTAATAGATCAACAAGCAATCTAAACTTAAAAGTAATCTAAAAAAAACAGAAGAAACCAACGCAATGCTTGGTGAATGTGAATCAAATTTTAATTATTTACTTTTTTTAGTTATAGGAGATAATCCTTAGTATAAATACTAACATTTTTATAAAGTTATAAGAGTAGCACATTATTCAATTAATGAAGAAATATCAACAAACAATTGCTAGAGATATTCAAATTAATGAGGGAATAAGGATCACAATCTAATGAGAGAATAAGCAGTTATATAGATAGTCCAGCAAACTCAAGTGTTATTAGCTCAACACAACTTTTCATAATTAAATTATTAAACCTTCAAAGCTCAAATTCAAAGTTACTGATAGT
Source organism: Carica papaya (assembly GCF_000150535.2). The sequence goes on along the minus strand of NW_019014681.1, from coordinate 476,026 downwards.
AAATAGCTTGAATCCTTATATAGAGAGAAAACAATCATGTATTATTATTTTTTAGTATAAGATTGAGATAACAAATTTAAAGTTATCAACAATAGATAGCTTGAATATTTTTAGAGAGAGAACAACTATATATTTTTAAAGTATAAAATTTGATATCACAAATTTTATTATCTAGATGTTCTGATCAGTGTCACATATTACAATAGTGAATTACAATCTAAGGTCTATAATGTCTAGTATCATATTATAATAGGGATTTATAATATCTTGAACCCATTACCCAAGCTCACTTACCGAATCAACTTTCGGGTTTAAGCTATTGTTTATAAAAAAACTAGATAAGGGAGAGAGAGGATAGGATATTCTTAATGTAACCTTGAATAAAATGTCTTTCAAGAGAAATTATTAATCAAAATAGAAAACCTTTGTAATGAGATATAAAAAACCTAATTAAAAATTCAAATTTCAATAAAAGATTTAAAAATCCAATTAAAACCCAAGTTTTGATCATATATAGTTCTCAAGTTAAATATTTCATTTTACTCTTAGTTATATGTTTGAAGGTAATAAAACAATTAGAACATTGTAAGAACATGTTCTTTATAAAATGACAAAAATTGAATGATTCATTTTTGGGCCTTGAATCTACTTCAACGTGGGCTTTCCAATAATAAGTATAAGGAAGAACAAGGATTCATTTTTACCTGTCTCAAACTAATCAGCAGTCTGTCTACTTTTTGGAGCAAAAATCAGAACACACACGCATATATATATATATATATATATATTGTACGTGTATATATATAGCTCATCTTCTTCTTCTTCTTATTTCATTTAAACCCAGATCTAGTTCCATGCATTTGTAGTCCATGGTAGAACATTTCTAACTTTTTTTTTTTTCTGAAGATATTAAAAGAAGGAATGTTTATATTATATTTTTCATGAATTTTTTTACTACAAGCACCCATGTAGTTCAAAGGTATGGAATATCATCAAAGAATAGAAAAATTATTAAGAATTAATTTGGTAAAACAATTACTGAGATAAAATTTAAAAATAACCAGTTAGAATTGAAAAGTCTTCTGTAACTTGTCTATGCTTTTTTTATTAGACTGATAGGTAAATGGTAAAAAATTATAAGTCTTTTTACAAGAAACTGTGGATTTGAATTGACATGTAGTGCAATAATATTCCTAAACTTTATTTGCTGGGAGAAGGAAATGCTCTCATTTACCTTCTTTTCCAAATATCTTTTTCATTATATATATATATATGTGTGTGTGTGTTAGTACTGTGTGTCTGTATCTTTATCACTTCTGAATGGTAATAAACACTTTCAGAGCATTTCACATATTCTAAATCTAGAAAGGGTCTATAAAAGGCTGCTGCTGCAACAAGAACTTTCTTTTCTCTACCCTTCTAGTTACATTACAAATATAAAAAAATCAATCAGCTATAACTCTCTCTCTCTCTCTCTCTATATATATATATATGTATATATATATATCTTCATTGTTAATTACCAACCAAAATCATAATTTCTTATTTGGCCTGTCTACCCATATTATGAAAACCAATATAGATACAGTTCTTTATTAGTCTCTTTGTAAATTGGTGCTTTTCTTTGGATTGGAAATGCAGCTAAGTTTTGTCTTTTTGTCTCTATACCCTTCTCACACATACATATATATGAATACATACATATGTGTATATATATATATATATAGATAGCTATGAGTATATCTCTGTTTTTTCTTTTCTTTTTCTCAGCTGTTGCTCTCCATTCGATTAAACTCTATCTCCTCTTGTTCTGTCTTTCCATAACATTTCTTTAGCATATATATTCAGATATATGTACATATATATGTGTGTTCTATCATAAACCCTAAATCAGGATTTGCACACATATTCTTATTTTCCCTGTTTCGTACTCTCAGATCTATTTTACTGATTGGTTTTTACCTGGTGATCACCCAGTAAAACAGATCAATGATCCAGAAAATTATGTTATTGTCTCACTCCCAAAAGAATAATACAAAAGAGAATTAGGGTTTGTCATTGGAAAAGGGTAGTAGATTTGGAAATGACAGATTCAGAACAAGCTCTCTCTCTATATATATGTATGTATCTATGCATGCATCTATATATGTATATACGCATTTATCTATGTATTGTATATCATCTGAGTTATATATTTTCATAGCTATGATTTCTTTAGCAAATTATTGAGTTATACATAGAAAAGTTCTCTGGTTGTTGACAGAGTCTCTTCAATTTCGACATCATCGCATCAAAATTCAACCAGTAGCTCTTCAGCTTCATTGCCATCAATAACGTACGTATGATACAATGAATTTTAAATTTCCACTCAGTTAATCTATGATTTATAGCTAGTAAATTTCAAATCTTTATATATTATCAGTACTGCATGCATTTTTCTGCATATATATTATTCTGCTAAGTACGTAATATATAGTTAGTATGAGTTAAATAGTGCAGATTCTGCAATTCAAACTAGCTGGTCATTCTGTACGCCGCCAGTATATATATATATATAAGCTCATATAGCACATCTCCTCAATCAATTAAGAGGGTTCATTCTAGTGTTTAATGTCATCTTCTGTATGTATATAATAAAGAATTAGGAATATACAAAACTATATTAACAGCTATTTTCTGCCTTTTACCCTGCATTGACGAGGAAGCTGTGTCAGAGATGCATGCATATATAAGAAAACCAATTAGCACATATACATATAAATCTACTTATAAAGTAAAGATATTAATAAAATTTTCTTACCACGCCAAAAGATCTCTCATATTTAGCTAACCTCAATTAATATCGAAGTCTAACGGGAATATGCATTTGGTGTAAAAGAAGATTGGTTCATGGAATTAAGGCCACGTATATATATAGATATATATCTATACACACACACACACACTTATATATGTAGTACTATATTTGACAGATAAATTTTCACAGTTGCAGAAGACATCAACTGTATTATATGCATAATATGATTACAGTGTATATATATTAACTGCTTTTCTTATTCTTCTTTCCCGGTAGGATACATGTGTGTGTGTGTGTGTGTGTATACATATCTACTTGAGATACTGGGTTTTCTGTAAAAGAAATGATACTGTTTTCTTTAGGGAACCAAGAGAGCTTTTATGATACATACATAAGTAGAATTCGTGCGTACATATAGATAGATACATATGTGAACTTTCAGGGGCTATATGCATACCTCTGCTTTATGTTACATCACAAACACACATATAAAGAGCAGATAAACTATATATAAAATCTTATAATCATGTTAGGTTCTCTAGATGATTGATAGGACATAAGAAAAGAAAAAAAACCTATATATATATACGTATAGTTCTGCCTTTATCAATTAAAGGGCGAAAAGTAATCCTCATAAAATGCCTACAACCCTTTTGATCAAAAATTGCCCATGTTTCACATTTGCTCAATCCTCATCGCATAAACAAGCTGGAAATATTCCAAACTATATGTATATATAATTAACAGATAGTGGGCGGTCAACGGTCAACCCTGCTGCATAATTCATCATTATTTTTTTACTGTTGTTAAAAAAGGAAAAGAAAAAACTAGAGTGCATTTGCTTACAAATACGAGTGATTTATTAGATTTCACTTTTACATTTACTATTTGATAGGTTTTGATTAATAAATAATTAGTATATAATATTTCCAGCTACCTACTTGATTATGCTGTATATTATCTGGGTATATATATATATATATATATATATATATGTTATATTTGATAGATTTCACAATGGTCCTGTATTATTAAATGCAGTCTTGTCTTGGTTTGGAATTGCCAAACAGAGCCTTACCCCAGACTCAGAATTTTCATTCCTCATGGTTGTAGGTCCTGTTTTTTCCTCCCATATATACAAGTAGTTACTTCCCTATTTTTATTTTGTATTTTATTATTTATTTTATTTTAATTAATTGTTTGACCTTAATGGGTTAATGGCAGATGTATTTAGTTAATTAATTTTTATAATATTTTCGTTAAAAAAAAATAATTTTATATAATATTTTAAAAAGAGAAGACTCAACGGAATCAGTGGTTATCAGATCCTGAACTTTCAATCACCATCGCCTCTGCTTCCCATCATAGCCGTTGATACGGTAGAAAATACTTGTGGGACCCACGACCAGTACACTTATCAAATCCATTTTTTTTAACGTGGGCCAATCCTGTTGGCCACTTCGCTCTCTATCCCAGTCTCAGGTTCAGACCTAAAGCGTGGCATTCATGCGCGTGATAACCACGCTCCGCAGTTTCCCTCTGTTCTAGGAATCATAGATGTTAGGTTTCACGTATTTAATCAGAAATCCAAAGTTAAAAGGGCCCCTTTTGTAATGACTAAAATACCCCTAGAACCTCATCGGGGAGGAATGATCACGTGAGGCCGCCCCCTCGTGCTCTCAGGCACGTGAGAGTAATCAGGAAATATCGCACTGGAAAGATTTGCAAATACGCACTCACACCGTATCCTACCGTGTGGACGGCCGCAGGGGATTATTCCATCGCTACTGGTATTATTTAAAAAAGAAATGTAACTTTGGACAACTATCATGACGTGTAATAGCGGCAGCTTTCTTTTCTCCCAAAGCCATTTTCCGCAAATAAAGAAAATAAGCGAGGGCAAAACCGTCCATTTAAAACAAAATCGAAACGTATGAAGAGCCGAGAAAACAACAGAGAGTTAATAAATTAAAAAAAAAAAAAAAAAAAACCCAGATTATGGACTTCCGTGAGATCTGCAGAAAAAAAAAAAAAAAAAAACCGATAGAGAGAGGGACAAGAGCCAGCCATCTGTGTTTGCGAAGAGTGTATAAATAAACACCCTTTTAAGAAATAAGGATCTATATATACACCACACAGATATATGTGCATATATATTATACCATATATATATAATTGCCTTTTATATCATCTTTCTCACTCTATATATATATATGTAGCTGCTGTATCTCTCTCTGTATAAGTTATCTGGTTGTTGAGAGAATATGAGGATTCGCAAGAACGCCAAGCTCACAGAGCTGCTCTTCCCCAACGCTCCAGCCGGGGAGAAACTGCCGACGCATGTGTGCAGGCTGAACCAGTCGCGATGGGATGTGATGAATTTCTTTCCGGAGAAGCCACGCCCATCTTCGTCTCGTCCCAAGGTAAGTTATCTCTCTCTGTCTATCATCTTATTGATCTCTTAGATCTATTACGGGGATCCCCACATTCAATCCCCTCCATTTTATCTGCATTTCATGCTGCTGGTTCTAGGGTTTTTCCTGCTCTATCTCCCCCCATTAGGGTTTCTTCAAAAACCCTAAAATTATTCTCGTCCCAGTCGCGTATCCACCTCCTAATAGCCGATTAGGTTACTGGGTCGTTGTCATTTTACTCTATCGTCTCCTTCTCCGGTGGGGTTTTTATTCTTATGCAGTATTGTTTTAATATAGTCGTGGATACACACATGTTATTTGTTGTTTTTTCTTTGAACAGTCTGATGGAGAAGATAGCTTAACGGCAAATGGAAGCTTAGGCGATTCTATCGGTGCTGTCCAGAGGTAACGTTAACCCACTATCCTTCTTCAAATCGAATCTGCATATCCTATTCCTCCCTCTATTTTTCTCATTTCGAGTTTTAGGGTTTAATTTCGTTTCTGTTTTCTTCATAATCTTCGTCATCAGTTTCACGACACAAAACTAATTAATCCCAAAAATTTGTGCTGAAATACAAATCCATTCACACCCAGTTCGCGTTTCTGTTTTATTTTGTTGTTTTTTTTTTCGTCTGCGTGAGTTTGGTTACGCTGTAAAATTTTACAGTAGCGTGGCGTCGATGGAGAAGCCTGATTTCATGAATATCGACGAGAAGGAGGAGGTGGACGTGCGTGGGAAATTGGAGGGCAATAAGGAAAGCCCGATATTGATCGACACTGAATTGGGGTCTAAGCGCAAAGACAAGAGAAGCTCGCAATGCAAGACAAAAACCGGCGACGTTTCATTACTCAAATCTTGCGGCAGTATTGCCGATCCATCAGTCAACCAAGCGGACAAGCAGCCGACTCGTCGCGGCGGAGCTCGAACAACCAACAAGCGCTCCACCTCTTCGTCCAGTCCCTACGAATTTTATTATTATTCTGGGTTTGGGCCAGCGTGGAGTAAGCGCCGAGGTGAAAGAGCAGCTGAACCCTCCAAGACCCACCTCAAGAATGGTCTTCCTCCTCTTCCTCCTGCTTTTCCTGAAGCTCCAGCCGCCATCACCACTAGTAAGAGCAACAGCAATAACAGTTCCCGAACCAATCGAACAAGCTCCTCCTCCTCGCAATTCGGCAGCAAACGAGGATTTGATTATGTGGACGTCGATGAGGACGAAGACGACGACGACGTCAATGGCGGTACTGTCAAGAAGAGAACGAGGAAACCCGTCAAAGCCAGATCATTGAAATCTCTTATGTGAAAATTAGGAAATGAAGAAGACGAAGATGAAACCCCCTGAAAATGGTAGCTCTTTTATATATATATATATATAAATAATGCACCATTATATATATTTTAAACTTTGAATTTCTTTTTTTGTTTTTATAAATAATTCTGTTTTATAAGATGTTTGTGTTGGGGGGTAAGGTTAGCATTGCCCTCAAACAATGACAGTGAGTAGTGAGGTGTAGGGGGAAGAGGACCAAACTCCAAAGGATTGTATTGAGTGTTGGTCAATGTTTTGAATATAGATGGGTATTTTGGTAATTTTACCCCCCCCCCCAACCCCCCCGCTTGATCTTTAATCACTGTGTTCTTCAACGGGTTTGCGTTGCGTAGATTAGATCTTTTCTTCTGCTAGGTTTTTCTAATGATGTGGCTGCTTGCTAATCTTTCGATATTTATTTTATTTCCAAAAGGAAAAAAGAAATTTGGATATAACTAAAATCTAAAAAGTGCGGCTATTTCTCTTTCAAGGGAAAAAAGTAATATAATATATATATATATATATATATAGCTTTCAGAAGAAAAATATATATATATTTTATGCCATGCAAATATGATAGATAAACTGTAGGAGCGATGAGGGCCCCCCGTCAAAATGGCGTTTTGCATTTTTGCGGTTTCCATGATTTGATTGAGTGCTAACCACCAAAGTAGGTTAGGATTGTAATTTTCTTTTATTTTTTCTTTTGGAGTTAATGGCATTTGAATTTCGATTTTAGAAACTAATACACATATGCTATCTAAATTGAGTAGAAAGAACTATCGTGTGTGTATATATATATATATATATATATATGGGTGGTGATGGATTTGTCAAAATGGGTAAAAAGTTTAACATGGGTATTACGAATCATAGAATTATAATCTCAGGGTAATTAATTTTATTACAATTATGTTTGTCTTAAAAAGGTTTTTGTAATAGATAAGGGATTTAGACGTGGATTAGTTAAATAATTGAAGTGGGCCGTTAATTTAATGAACCCTCAAATGATTAATACGATGCTTAATATTTTACTGGGATTGAATCTAAATTCATCAATGTCTCCTTCACCTTTTCTTTTTTCTTTTTTTTTTTTTAAAAAAATAAAATAAAATTTTCTCTCCTAATTTTAAATACAATTAAAATTATGAGAAATCTTGATGTGATATTGAAAAAAAATAGAGATATATATGGTAAGACAAAAATTAATAAAAACTCGGAGTTAATTAAGAAATTTTAAAAGTAGATTTTTTTTGTTGAACTCTTACTTACAATGAGATAATATAGTAGTGTATGTCTGTTAATTCTTTTCGCAATAAATTATTTGATGGATAAGTTGGTGTTCGCTTCAAGGTTAAAAAGAAAAGAGTAAGTTAACACACACACACATTTCTATTTCTTTCCAAAACATAATTTAATTAGAATGCTAATAACATTGACTCTAAGACATTCCTATGAAGTAGGATTACAAAGTTCTAACTTAACATTGCCCAAAAGATACAAAACCACATACCTCAATACACAATTCCTAACAATAAAAACACCAGCCTACAATAAAATCTTACAATTGGAGTTATTACAATGTATTTCAAGGAGTCTTGAATAATTATTGAGAGTTGATTTTGGTATTACCAAACTCGAAGGGCCTGTTTTGGCCTATAGAGAACATTTTTCAGCTTGCTCACATTTTTCTCATTGCCATTAATCACAAAACCTTCAAGCTGTGTAACATAAACTTCTTTTTCCAATTCACCATTTAAAAAGGTAGATTTAACATCAAATTAATAAACTGACCACTTAAATTGAGCAGGTAAGACTAAAAATTTTTTTACAGTTTTAAATCGAGTGACCAGATAAAATATATTTTTAAAGTTTACCCCTTACTCATGCGAATACCTTTTTCCCACAAATCTCATCCTATGCGTTTGAATGCCCCTATTAGCATGATATTTTGTCTTAAACACAGATTTAAGACCAATTGCATGTTTTCCATTTGATAAATCAATTAACTCTTTAGTTTTATTTTTTTTTTCTATTGCTACAAGCTTATCCTTCATTGTTTGGTACCACTCATTCTCTTTGATTGCTTCTTTAAAACTAGTTGGCTTAACCGTAAATAAGACATATATAGAGTCACATATCTCCTTAAGAGATATGAACTTCCTTGGTGGAGTCTCATAAAAAAAAAGTACTTAAAAATAATACTTCTCTTCTATTTAGAGATGAAGATGTAGAGCTGCACGTTTATGGCGTTGATGGAGTTGTAGTTGTAAGAGTTGTATTCACTTATGTGCTTGAATAATCTTCACTTTTAGATAATAATATAGCTATTGAATTTGCTTTATTTTACCTAATTCCAGCTTGAATTTTTCATCAAATGTCACATTTTTTCTTATGATCACTTTGCCACTTATAGAGTTATAAAACTTATATGCTTTGGATTGTAATGAATAACAATAAAAATATAATTTTCTAGACTTGCCATCCAATTTTTACCAATTTTTTTGAATCAATTGAAGCATAGAAAATACAATTGAAAACTATTTAGTGGCTCACACGAGGCCTTGTACCTCTCTAAGCTTCATAAGGGGTCTGATTTTGGATAGTTTTTATGGGTGAAATCTTGAGCAAATAGACTATTATTATAACTATTTCTATCCAGATTTATTTGACAATTCCTTTCCTTTCCATTCAGCCACATCATTTTGCTTTGGTGTATATGCTTCTGTTAACTCCTTGTGAATGCCATTTTCTTTACAAAAAAATTGAATTCATTAGATAAAAATTCACCACCACTATTCATGTGAAGAGCGTTTACACATCTACCACTTTATTTATCAATAAGTGCTTTGAACTTTTAAAAGTTTTTAAAAGTTTCTGATTTGAACTTTAAGAAGTATACGTGACTCATGCGGCTAAAATCATCCGTAAGTAGCAAAACAAATATTTACTACCACCAAGAGATTCTGTGTTCATATGCTCATACATATATGTATGCACTAAATCAAGACAATACTTAACTCTCAAGAATTTTCCAAAAGGAAATGATTTTCTACTTTGTTTCCGATAAATACACCATTCACATACTTTTATAGAATCAATTTTAGGTAGCCCAATAAACATTTATTTTTTACTCAACAATTTCAACCCATTGACATTCAAGTATCCATATTGTAAATGCTACAATATCGATTCATTTTTTAGATTATTAGCAATAAAAACATGATTTTTTATGGTAGAGATAGCTAAAGAAAACATCTT
>NW_019014681.1:451682-462863 GCF_000150535.2 Carica papaya | reverse complement strand
AAAATCATATCAAAACTAGAAAGATATTGAATTACTTCATTGAAAAACACCAGTAGCTAAACCTAGATTATTTTAATATGTCCTTTCAATTTCTTTTGAGGACATATAAACTCAAAATATCCAAGACATCTTCTTACAATATCTCCCAATACAAAATCATTCATTCTCATAACCACTCTCCATACCCATCTCCCTTATTCCCAAACAACCCTGAATATTTCTAATAATTGCATCTTGATGACTAGTAAGGTAAAATACACAAGAAAATTAAATTAATGAATCCAATGTCAAATATATTTATATAAGACATGTATGATAAAGTAATTAAATTATTAGTTGAGAAATTCTTGAAAAATTGAAGACTTTTCGTTTAACATATGCCGTTCTATATTAAGGTAAACTATTTATGTTACCTTAATGGTCCAAACATGAACTTATGTATATATAACAAACTTGAGGATTAAACATAATCTTGAACATACACATATACTTAATTGGAAAAATTGAAATATTGTGACTTAATAATAACACTTAAGTTCAGAGAACTTTAAGAAATTAAAGAATTGAATGATTTTGAGCTGTTATTCAATCTTATAAGTTAATAACATTAAAAAATCATTATTTTCATGATTTTTTTATTCATATGAATATGTTGAAAATGATGTTAGCATCACTTATGTGGATATATAGTCAAAATCATTATATAAAAGTAATTTTTTTTTTTTTTATATTTTTAGACCACGTTATAGATGCATATGATGGTTCCAGACAAGCCCTCCACATGATCATAGTTATTTCCAATAACTCCCCACTAAAAATGAATTTGAATAAGGTTATTACAATTTTTATCAAAGGAATGATATATTAATATGCAAACATGATGATAATTAATCGAAGTAAAAATCTTTTTTTTTTTTTTAATAAGCAATGAAAAAAAGAACACAATTACATGATATGGGCTGTTAGATTAGTCCAAGTAGTATCATAAACATCAAAATAGAGGTAATGATGAAAAGTTTCAGGGGCTTGATCAAACCAAATGAGTCTCTTGTGTATGTGGTGTGCCCAATGAGCTAGATGATCCGTATACGTGTTAGCTTCTCGTGAAATGTGATACATACTGACCTTATATTCTCGAAAGAAAAGGTACCCAATATGAGCCACGACCATGTAGTTATGGTGACCTGTAATGTGCACCCTCCAGAGTAGGTGTGCCCAATATATTGGCTGTTATAGGATAGGTATTGTTAATATGGTGAATGAAACTAGTCACTCACTTGTAATTATTGCAACGAGTGAGGTCGTTCGCTGCAACTCTATTAGGGTCAATATAGGTAGAGGTATTGGTGTTAAGATTGAACTAATCCTAAGGAGGAACTCTCTAATATGTCCCTTTGTCCCAATCACCAATATTAAGTTCTCAATTGTTACAAACATGTGTAATGTAGAATTCAAGGGCCATACAAAGGATAATTGGGCTCGAAAGTGCAAATGAACGAGCTCTCGATGCCATGAGCCATGTTGTTCCTTATTTTCTATAGGAGTAAGATAATTATTGTGAATATGGATCTAACCAATCTGTGACATCTCCAATATTAATTACAGTATAAAGGTGTCAGATAACGATATAGAATACGAATGCATTTAAATAGAATATATGTAGGGAAAATTTTTAATACAAAATCCTTTACAAAATATGAGGTCTCAATTACATATAAAACTGAGGTGAGAAGTGGCAATAAAATACAAAATACAAAATATAAAAGAAAGACCACTTCTTCCATCATGTAAATGGACTCATCAGAGTGCGAAATAAAACATGCACTCGTCAATGATCATGGATCCATGGGATCTAGGCGAGCTTCCAGAGGTAATTCAACGGACAATTCATCACAAACATCCTCTTCGACATCATCTAGGAGGGCCCAACATAGAAAAAGTGAGTTCTATAAAACTTAGTGAGACATACAATATTAAAATGACACAACTAAGAATTTTATAAAAGTACAAGTGTTTAAGAAATACCTTTTACCATTGCAATGAACCATGAGAGTAGGATCAATGTGAGAAAAAATATTTATTTAAAAATAACAAAATCATCAAGACAATGTAATAATACAGATAACATACCAAGAGAGAAAATCAAACAAATCAATATAATAACTGTTATTAAGTCTTTTACCATACTCTACGCGACACTCGTTATGACGTTTTATTTAATGGCTAATACGAACTCCCAACTACCACTGTGTAACACTATCGACAATTTACAGCTTGCTCAATCACAATAGATTTGCGGCTCGTTACATTATAATTGATTTGTGGTTTGCCACACCATAGCTAATTTACGGCTCGCCATACCATAACACGATCTATGGTTACGGTCGTGCCAACCACTGTAGTCCTAAAAACTATGACCATAGTTTTACTTTGCCATAGTGGTCCTAAGATTTTTTATGTACTTTCACATTGTTATCTAGAGGGAGTGGTTATCTCACGTCTTTTCAGATAAGGTGGAAACAACAGAAATAGATAAAATAGTTTAACATATTAATTTATATTTCACGTATCCATTCATGTTTCCATGCCATATCAACAATTTCACATAATACCTTCTTATTTCAATTTCATATCAATTCTTGTTTACGAAATAATAATGTAAGCCTTTACACAATGCATGTATTTAAAACATCATTATAATTAATAACTCATCACACCTTCAAAATTATATCACAAGTCATGCAATAAAATCAGTATTCACATTTATATTTTTCTAGAAATATCTCTTAGAATGTACAAAATTTTTTTGAATCCCTTATCGATTACCGACGATTCTTTGTAAGCTAGTTCCTTTTTTTTTTCTTATTTCTCTCTCTAACTCTTTTTTTTTAGAAATTTAGTCTTAAGGGTGTAAAATAGGTGAGAAAAAAGGGTGGAGAAAGTCTTTATTTATAGGAAAAAGTATTGTCGAATTTGCAACAAGCGTCACAAATCAGTGAGGAGAGAGAAAATAATGACATCATCATTACATCATCCAAGTCAGTCGGCCAAGAAGGAGGCACGACTCCTAAAAGGGCGGTGCGCAAAGCTTGAGGCACAACACGCGTAGTCCAAGTCTGCCCTGTGGCAAGCTAGGCCTAGTGCACGCAGGCTAATCTGTGCACTCGGATGGCGGGTTGACGCGCGCGAAGGTTGGGGTCAGCGTGTGTGCAGGCCATCCTATGCTGTCACATCACACAGGTGCGTGCGGAGCTGCACGCGTGATGCAATGTGCCTGCTTGCGGGATTCGTGCATGGGATTCACTTTTATATTTTTCTAAAAATATCTCTTAAAATGTGCAAAAAAATACTGAATCTCTTACTGATTACCGACAGCTCTTTATAAGCTAGCCCCCCTCTTCTTCTATTTTTTTCTTTCTCTCTCTAGAATTTCGGTCTTGAGGGTGAAAAATTAGTGAGAAAAAAAGGTGGAGAAAATCCTTGTTTATAGAAAAAAAGTACCATCGAATTTGCAACAAATGACACAAATCAGTGAGGAGAGAGGAAATAATGACATCACCATTGGGTCATCCAAGTCAGCCGACCAAGGAGGAGGCATGACTCCCAAGATGGGCAAGATGCAGGGCTTGAGGCACAGCGCGCACAGTCTAAGTCAGCCTTGCAGCATGCTAAGCCTAGTGCGCGTTGACGCGTGCGCAAGGTAGGCTCCGTGAGAGGGTCCGTGCGCGGGATTCACATGTAAATTGGGCACGACATGAGCGCCTTGGTCCGTTGGATGTGTGCCTGCACGCACCTCCTGTAGGCCTGGCACTCGTGCGTGGGCGCGCGACGCGCGGGCTGGCTTTCCCGTGTCATCAACCTCTCCCCTTTTTTTTTTTTCCTAATTTTTCTTTTTAGAATCCTCAATACTTCTTTTTAACGTCTGTCATGACATAAAATAAATTCAAATAATATAGTAAAATTTTTGATAATATTTAAAAATAAAACAATAACAGAAATTTAAAATAAAAGAATATTATACCACATAAGTTTAATGACCAAATGTCCAAATAAAATAAAGTTTTAATACCACATGAAGTGCAAAGATCCAGTGTGTTACATGTCAATACCATGTGCATTGGCATCCTTGTGAAGATTCCAACAGATCCAAGTACAAAAAGATGTAAAAAAAGAAGTTATTAGTATATTTTGATGAATAAGGTATAGGTGATACTTTCATTAGAACTTTGACAATTAGGACTATCTTCTTTGATTTACATAAGAATACGTTGAAGAAGAAAAAAGGAAAAGGAAAAATTGTTGTCAATACGACACGAATTGAGTAAAAAAAATTATTATTCTGATTTCAAATAAGTTCTATATCAAAATTTAATTAAACAGAATTGTAATAGGTTTGAATCAAATGAAATGTTATGGATAAGACATTTAGACAATTAACATATGTTTCTTCAAACGGAGAAGTTCTGCAAACTATGAATAGTTTATTAAAAAAAAACCATACGGAATTAATTTATTTAATTAATGAATCGAATTGGCTTTAATTCCTCCCAACAAAAAAAAACTTTAATTTACAAAATCAATAACCAATGTCTTAGCTTGCGTGGTTAAAAAATGAATGAGAGAGGTGAATCGTACACTTGCTGGAGAAGTGCAACTCAAAATTTACTGCAGTACAAATGGATTTTTACTTTTTTATCTTTAAAATAAAAAAAAATAAAAAAAAAAAGAAAAAAGTAAAAGAGAAAGGTTAGAAGAAATGAAAAAGGAAAATATGGAGACAGTTATACGGTTGGGACAAAACATAAGCAGACAAAGAAAATAAATTTAACCAAATTCGTCGTTGTGTTACGTTTCGTTTTCATCACTGATGAAAACATCAATCCTTATGTTCTCTGCACCGCCACTCTCACCACAGGCGCGTGGTGTGACCGTCCAAGTTGTCGTTTGGTTGGCAGAAAGTAAGTGGTTAGTGTGTTTCTGTTTAGGCTACGAACTACTTTTCACTTTCCCTTGTTTCCACCAGCAACAAAACATGCCCCCCACCCCCCACAAACTTGTTTTTTTTCTAATTAAAATAAATTGGATTCATGCGAACACATATATATATATATATATTTCATTTTTAATTAGAATTCTCATATTACAAATTATGATAAATTGTATCTACAAATAATAGTAGTTACATATGAATTTTCTACAAAACTTTTACTGATAACTAATTTCAAAATCATAACACACACACACACGCAAATACTTGCGCCGTATACATGCACGCAAATAACATGTCTCCCTCGTTCCTCGGTATGGGAACTAAAAAGGACAGGAGAGAGTTTTAACTTGTAACTTGATGATGTTCTCCAGGGACTAGAAAATATGACTTTATTATTATGCTTACAAAAGTAGATTGAAGAAATTAGACCACAATACTTGTGCACTATTATAACTGCATTGTACCTCTAGTAGACATACATGCATATACACTAATATGTGTGTATATGTTCTTTTCGATATATATATATATATATATATGTAATATAAAACAAGACTCTAAGAGTAACTCCTTAACGATCAATATTCAAGAAAGATTTAAAGAAAAAAAAAAAAAAACGTGTTAAATTTAAGCCACTCTGGTTGCACAAACTTGCACATCACTTCAGCACACTGCCAAAACAAAATTCTAAAAACGTAAGTGATATTTCGATTTTGGGTAATATTGGTTTTCGAAATTATAAATGGTTCAATCAATTTTTTTTTTTCAGGAAAACTTCATACATTATATTATCTAAATAATAATAAAAACACTTATAGGGACTAGCCTTCTCACCCGAGAGGAGGCACCGAAGTAGTGTAAGGGATCTTTTAGTAAATAAAAAAAAAAGGAAACAAAACTATCTTTATATACCAAATGAACCTGGTTCAAAGCAAGCATTCCCCCCCCCCCCCCCCCCTCTAATAAATGACTATGAATGATGGCGAACTTTATACCTAATCCTTATCCTCACAGCATCAGAAAGCAACTTGCTTTCTTTTTTTTTTTTTTGTTAAAAAATTATTCTTTATGTATTTATTCTTCTATTCTGTATGCAGTGTCTTTCACGAGGGGAGCAAGGACAAATGCATACCGCAAGGTGCATCAAAATTTGTGGAATGGACCTTTTTATCCCTCATGTTGCTAAATCTGTTTGAAATTTTGTTAAAAAAAGAGGTTCGGAAGATGCTTGGACTAATTCCAGTATGTTGCATATTCCATATTGAATCGTTCAAAATAAAGAACCTTACTTGTATAAGTAGGCTGCAATTCCTAGAATTATGCAGAGCAGGATGATATCGATGCAGAAGTTGCGACTAGATCTCAACTGAAAATACATAAAAAATGAGGAAAGGCCGATAGAGAGGGAAATTGGACAGTTGTAGTCAGTTAAACTTCGAATCTCATAGCTTAACCTGATCCGGTTACCTGGTTTACGGTATCCTTGAGCCTCACATTAGTGCTCTTCAGGTCTGAAGTTGCTCTGTCAACCTGGAATTATGTCAAAATAGTTTAGTAAAGTGATGGCTGTGAATAAAGATGAAACACAAACACCAAATCCCAGTATTTGAAACTACTTCAATGTCATTTTCTGAAAAGCTTTTCGTAGTAAAATCAAGCAAGCAGTTTATACATACATATAATTTACCTTTTCATCTATTTCATCCATCAGCGGTACTTGTCTGTCTATTTCCTGTTGAATTCAAACAAAATAAGATCATAACAAGCAGAAAAATCTATAGCAACTGATTGGCTCCGGTACTTCAATACAAAGCAATGGGAGAACACTACATGAACGAACCTCATTCATGTTATGTGCCATGTCTTTCAATGTGTCCAACCCTTCTGCAATAACATCCAATCCTTGATCCTGCAACATGTTTAACGATCTTAGACCAAACAATTTTTATTTTGTAGGAAATGCAATAATTATTGCATCAACCATGGCTGGAACTCGTAAAAGTTTCCCAGCCAAGCCAACTTCACCGCATAAAGCTATGACAATGAATAAAGGATCATATGCTTATAGGATCAACAGCAAAACATTTAAGCATCTAAAATTTGAAATTGGACTGTTGAATCTACTACATAAATTTTGGTTCTCCACCAAGTATCCATTTTCTTTAGTGGCATAATTACCGGACAAAAACACTATCAGCCATAGCAAGATCAATTAGGTGGTCGGAAAAGAAACTTTCCTGTTTCATTTTTCGCATTTCATACTCGCTTCTGAACTTGTCTGATTCTTCGGTACGTTGAAAGTATTCATCATTATCCTCGTAACTGCCATCTAATGTAATTCAAGAAACACAGACAAAGTTGATAATATAGCCTTGAATCAACATGATCAGTATGAAGCAAACATATAAAAGGTGAATATTACTTGAATAATGACCTGAATTCCTGTCAATTTTAATTCCTGTCCCCGAGGTGGAAGGTGCCCAGCCGCCAGTTTGTTTAGCTGCAGTCGTTGACCCATCTGGTATTGCTTCAATTCTATCTTTCAGAGCAGAAACTAAATCGTTTCGAGCCTCCTGCTCTTCTTTTGAAAGGCCTTTCACCTGCAAATCATCATTATGTAATCAGAGATTGAGTTAAAATTAATGAGCAAAAACAGGTCAACTAGGGGTTTATGAAATTAGACACTGATTGTTCGGGTCTCCAGAGTTTGAAATGCATAAAAACAGCTCATGATTTAATAAATTTGAAGTTTAATTGAAAGAAGAAAGTCAAAATTGATTGAAAGAAGAGACACCTTTTTGAAAACAAGCCTCTGTAATTTGGGGAGTTCTTCAAGAAATCGAGCCTTCGTTCTTCGAATCTCCGCATTCATCGCCACCGCCGTTGCCCTACTCTTCTCCGTCGCTGCAGCCTCCGATTTCTAAAATTTAAAAAGAAAAATTAGGCAACTCCACGTTTCTCTCCCATTTTCTCAGTAACCAAACTGGGAAAAATAAATAACGCGAACGGAACTTATTTTTCTCAAAAGAAACGTACAGGAAGCCAATAAGAAAACGCGAGGAAAAGAAGAACAAGAGATGGAAGGGCACCTGAAGAGTAGCCTCAAGTTCTGCCTCAACGACGCCGTAGAGACGAGCAAAGGCGTCATCGCCGGCGACGTTGAGTTCTCTCTGCTTATCAACGTCGTACTTGTCATATTTCCTGCAAATAGTGTCTACTCTTGTGATCAAGTCTATCACGCTCATCTCTCTCCTTCCCCCTCTCTGCGTATGAATTGATTTTTCAAATGGAAGTTGTTGAGTTGCAGTTTTTGAGAGAAGACAAGACGACAGAGACAGCGAGAGTCCCAATTGAAAGAGTCGCATAATTTCTAGTTTTTACTTCAACCGTTGGATTGCCCAGATAGTCTTGTGAAGTTCAAGAGTCTCATCGTACGGTCCAGAAAAGATTCTGAAGCTGAGCCCAACCACAGACGATCTGAACTCGTAAAGCACCATCACCCGACACGGAAGTACAATGTCATTGATCGACCTTTTATTAAGGTTGCCGGTAGAACCAAAAAATATTAATCTATTACCGGAAAAAAAACAGATGGAATAAAGATAAATATAAAATCTAATATTTAAAATAAAATTCTATTAATTTTTTTATTATCTTATAATTGAAATAAAATTCCAATCATAAAAAACAGTTTAAATAATCATGATTTTTATTTATCGAATAATTAAATATACAAATAAATCTTAATATAAAATTTGGATTGTGTTATATTGAGATATTTATATTTAATCAGACCTCCAAATCAAACATGCCTCAAAAGGGGAGTAATATTCCTAACAGTAGACTAATGTTCGGTTTAGCGTGTGTTAAATTAATAACCTTCCACCACGCGACTATTTCTCTTGTTTAAATCACGGACCAATACTACATAGTCACAGCAAGCGTTTCATTGCCTATTGGATCGTGTTTCGTACGGTCCTCCGATCGAGCGTGGATTTGAAATCTTTGTCTCTGTGGGTAATTAGGTTGACCTTAGTCAACAATTACCTATGTCGCGCTAGAAGATTTATAATTTTTGATTATCTAATTATTTATTCGCGAGCAGAAAAAAAAAAAAAAAAAAAAAAATCTTGCTTGGTTCCTCAATGAGCGACTCACTAAACGAAGTTTAAGACTTTGTTAATCCCTTTTTTCTTTTCTTTTCTCCTTTCCGAGAATCAATTCACCCAAACAATGTTACAGAATTCGATTCCCTTCTCTTCTTCTTATCCGATTCTCAGTCTTTTCTTTTTCGTTTTGTGGGTTTTTGGTCGCTGTAAGTCTCTCGAGGAAGCAGCAGGAGACGGGTTCAATACCTTCACTATCTCCAGTTTTAGATACCCTGAAAGCCGAGTCAGGCCTTATGATTTGCGATATATAAGAGGTGCAACAGTTCATACTCTGCTCCCTCGATTAATTAGATTTATTTTCACTTTAAATCTTTTTGGGTTTTGATGGTTTATGGAGTATTTTTACTGATAGGTCGTCGTTAAAATTTGAGAAAATTTGTTGAATTAGTTGGTAAGAAAGGTGTTGGATTTTTGCTCTTGTATAGTTTATCTTTTTGGTCAGGCATTAAGTTGTAGAAGTCACCATGAAGATCTGACGAGGTGTTTCTATATGGGTTTATGATGCAATTATAAAATAATGCTCGTAGTTCATACAGTTTTCTAATTGAATGTATTAAACAATTATCTTACGCCTTTGGATTGTGTAATTGATGCAGTTGATTTGCCACCATCGTTCTCTTCCATGTATATAACATTGGAATCAGATGTGGAGCTTGTAAGTATGGACTCTGCAGCTAATCTATGATTTTCAATGTCTCGTGTTATCTTTGCTGGTGGCTGCTTCTGAAGCCAGACTTGTATTGTTCCTTATAAATTTTGTCGTCTTATATATATATATATATATATTGCATTATTACCTTTCCTTGACAGTCATAAACGAGTATTTAGTATGCGAGCATATCAAGAGTTGAGCTCTTGTTTAATCGTTATTAGCTTGGTTTGCATTTGATTGTATAACAGGATACATTAGGATTTTTGTTGGAAAATATTGATGCATTGCTATTTTCGATCTCTCTAATTTTCATGAAATCAAGAGGCAATTGCATTTCATTGTGTTTCTCATAGTTCAACTTATATGCAGGATGCAAGTACCATACAAAAAGTTGGTAAAAGTGCTGTGCCTATGATCTGCTTCAGAGATGGTAGCCCTCCTTTGCCAGATGTCTCAAGTGCTGCTCTGGAACGTTTAGGTATGGCCTACATTGATATAGTTTGAGGCCCCATCAAGTTATCTTCGCCAAATCTGAAGGAAGCCCTTAGGCTTTGATCATGAATCTGCCCAGTAGATAACCCCAGGCCACGAAAAAAGATTTAACTTTTCCAATAATATTCGTTAGAGGGCCTTGGTATGGTGTTTCGGCAGATGATTTAGAAGTAGTGGAACACTAGTGGTGGCACCTCCATTGTATTTATAGTTTTGGCAATGTTCGTCCCATTAGTCATAATATATGATAGTTTGTACTCATCAGAATGTTCTAGCTTTGCTGTAACATTTGGTGACCATATCTTTCCATCCTGCATTGCTTCTGCTTCTAGTTTTGGTTATAGATTATGTTATTTGCTCTTCCTTCTCCTCTTGATGTTTCAGAATTGAGACCAGTCTTCAATGTATCTTCTCAAGGAATCCAAAACATTGAGGTTACAGAACAGTGCTATCCGATGCAAAAAAATATAACAATGAAGTTGACAAATGAGCAGGTTTCTCTTGTTATCTAATTAATTTAAGTATTTCTATCAGAAGTCCTTACTGTTTTTCCAACTCATTGTCTTTAAAAGAAAATCTCATCATCTTGTTATATTAGTACAATGTTTGACTTTGAAATTGTTATTCAGATAGCTCCGGGAGTCTTATATCTTGGTCTTTTCAATGGCATTGGACCTGCAAGGACGCAATCAAAGATGGTATAACTTGTTATCTACATTCAATTTGCATTCATTATCATAATTTCTAATTCATCTCTAAGTTGCATGAGTTTGTTAGAGGTAAGTTACTATAGTGCCCACTAGGTCGAAGGGCTTAGACTGTTTAAGAAAGGATTTTTTTTTTTTTTTTTTTTTTTTTTTTGCGGAAAATGTTTTGCA
>NW_019014681.1:422099-451621 GCF_000150535.2 Carica papaya | reverse complement strand
ACTTTGGTTAGTATTTTGTTCGGTTTCTTTCATTATTATTTTTTATGAATAAGTTTTTGTAGCTAATATTTTTAGCTAAATATAGCACAAGGGCATTTTTTTAAAATTTTAAAAATTATTCTGACGTGGATGGAAAAATTAATGAAACTATCAACAGAGTGATAGTGGGACAAATACAAGTTTAAATATGAGGTTTTTTGCTCAAATTCATCAAATTGGGGGCTGGGGAAGGGGGGATTCTATAGGTTGGGGTAAACTTCAAGGGGTTTCTGTAATTTTTTTAAAAAGCTGAACAGTCAGTTGTCTCAGGTAAGTGATGCATCATGTCAGTAAATATACACTCTAAATATTGCTAGAGTTATTTTATTTAATTTTCTTTCTCCTGTCGAGTGAATAGTTCTTTATAAAATTTTCCAAATCCATTCAATGGTTTAACAGATTGTTCGAGCCCCAGCATACTTATTTGCTGCTAACATTAGCGTGGAAGGATGTACAACCTCAACAATGTCGGGCCAGTTCTGCAACCAGACAGTTGCTCCACTTTCCTGTTCTCAATCTAGTAGCCACAATCTTCTTGAAAATATTTCAGATGCTAAAGTGGAAAATTCAACAATTGAAAATGTGATTTCTTGCAGAAACTCATTTGGGACTTCTTGTAGTAGGAATGGTGAGCCTAAGATCTATTCCTTAGATGTAGCTGGAATAGCAGAACAGCTAAAAATTAAGGGCACTGAGAATGCCACATTTTCAAATAAAAATCAGGATGCTGGTGAAAAGGGTTTGATGTGTTTCATTCGGCATGGTGCATTACCTTCATTAGCTCTTTATGATTACTCTGGGGATATACTTAAAGAACCATTGGTTATTAACTTACCAAAGGTTGGTCGATGGTATATTACAGTTGTACCTACAAATCTGTCGCTAGGACTTGGAGGTGTTCAAAATACTAGTATGCAGATCTGCTATTCTGTGGAATCCCAAGTCCTGGAATGTCCTGCAGAGAAAGCAGGCCCAAGTTGTACATGGGAAAGATACATCCTTCAGGTATGATTTTTGCTTACTCTGCATCTTTATCCACTTTTTTATTGTATTTCTAAGCTGTGAAATTATTATTTCATCATCCTTGCTCTCTTTTGTATAATTATTTAAAACACAGAAATTAACAAAACCATGAGGTTGACAGTTTTTTAAGATGTTCAAGGACAAAAATTTGCCATTTTGCTCTGAATCAGAATGAATCCAACCCTTTTCCTGTCACTTACCTGCCCCCGTTTCGTACTCTTCTTTGACCTAGATAAAAATGAGAAAATCTGATCATCATTTTAAAGGATAAATATACTCTCATCTGTATTATAATTTTTATCACCAACATTATATTTTTGCATTATTAAAATTTACAATCTAATGATTTAAAAGATTAGAACTCTATATTCTGGTGTCTTGTAAGATTATAAATAGCACATACGTGTAATGAATAAAATCAACCATTAAGAATTTTTCATAAACGGTTCACATTTAATTATGTGGACCAAGAAACATTGCCCTGCATATCGCACTATATGATGAGATTTTTGTCCTAGTTAATATCCAATATCATTTTCTTTATTTAAATTAATCTTAAAAGGCAACTTTTGTTGTCTCATCTCATTTTGTTGATTCTTGAAGAACCTTATCTGCAGGATATTTTATTGACAAGCTGAGAATGATTGTCTGCAGACAGTTATCAGGAAAGAGTCAACTCCCTTCGAATCATATTATTTGCCAGTCAGCGGAAAGGTGCCCTCAGGCTCAGCTAATTTTCCTCTCAAGCCCCTTTTTAGTAACTCTTCACTTGGTGGGGAAGCAGGTGATATTTGGACTTATTTTCTTATGGACATACCTCGAGGTGCAGCTGGAGGAAATATTCACATACAACTAATGTCAGATGCCAAGATAAATTATGAAGTATATGCTAGATTTGGTGGAATGCCATCCCTTGATAGCTGGGATTATTATTTCGCAAACAGGACAAACAGCAGTGCTGGCTCCACATTTTTCATGCTGTATAATTCAAGTGATGAAAAGATCGATTTTTATATCTTATACGCGAGAGAAGGAACTTGGAGCTTTGGATTAAGGCATCTCAATTCCACCAGCATTTCCAAAGATGAGACAGTCATGTCAGTTTCACTTGAGAGGTGCCCAAAAAGATGCTCCTCTCATGGGGAATGTAGATATGCTTTTGATGCTAGTGGGTTGACGTCATTCAGGTTCATTTATTTACCTCATTCTGGTCTGTTTTATCCTCTTGTTTGATTATAGAAAATAAAAAATCGGGTCAGTTTTATCAACTTAAGTTTTTAAAATAAATGGTCATCCAACCAATTTTTGACATGGCACCTGAATTGAATGCCTAGATGTAAACCATGAAAACCTTACTCCACAGATTGTCATTTATCTATTTGTTGCTCACAACTGCTCCTTCATGTAAAACTTGTCTGTTATTCACCTATTTTTTGTTCACAATTGAGCTTTAAGGTCGAGTTGGTTTAAATTTCAGTTATATGAAATAAGAATGAGAATATTATATGAATGATGGAGAAACTCGAGATAAAATAGTATTACAATTTTAAGTCAATTCTGTTTCCAATTCAATTAAAGTATTCTTGTGATTTCCTCTCTTACCATGTAGGAATACAAATCTATGGTTGTGGAATTGAAGATAATTCAATTATGTACAAAATATTTAAAATATAAAGTTTCATATATCAAATAATTGAAGTTTAGGAATTGGATGAGAAGGGATAAGGTTGAATCAAATCCGATGTAAATGTAAAACCTACTTGTTAATCTGGTTTTTGTGCTTCCATTTGGATTTCTGTTCACACTAAGCTCAGAAGCCTGCTTGCATGCAAGTAGTGTGCTAGTGAAAAGTAAATAAATAAAGTTGGGCCTGTACTTATCAGATTTGAATTTTTAGGTTAATTAATCAATCGGCCAATTATTTGACCACCTCTCTTTTTGTAAAAGAACTTTGTTTTGCATCTCCATTTTATTGTTTTCCGATTTGTAAGATGCCTAAATCATAGTTGGTATTATTCGGATGCTTACTGCAGAAGTTGAAACTGCATTTATGATTCAACTTTCCTCTCTTAGAACTTTTTATCTTTTCATTGCAGCTTTTGCTCCTGTGACAGAACCCATGGAGGCTTTGACTGTAGTATTGAAGTCGTATCACATCGAGGTGTGGTTTTATTTTGGACTATTTATGTATTGACATTGTTGGATTAGTTTTATAAATTGTCTTTCTTTTTTCCTTTTTTTTCTTAAAAAAATCAAGGTTATAGGGCACCAATTACTTCCTGGAATGCTTTTCAATGCATAACCTATGATGTTTTTTGCTTTATCAAGGGACTCGTTGCTTTCAGTTAGGAAATTCAAGTTAGATGTTGCTCGAGTTTTGTAAAATAATTTTTACCATGAAAATTCTCAAGGGAATTTTTCTTTCTCTCTTTATATATGTATATTTGGTATTTACGATATGCTTGTTTTGAAACGGGAGATTTGGAGAAATCATGCAGTTTTTGCTGATTGTTTTATTCAGTGGCAGTTCAAAATATTTTATACATGTAAACATCCAAGCACATAGAAGTAATGCATGTGTGTATATTACAAGTGCAATATAGTCTGTTTTATCTAATCAAACAGCTGTAAACTGGGGTAGGGCACATATGGCAATCTATTGCTCTCGTTGCATCAAATGCTGCTGCTCTGTTTCCTGCCTATTGGGCTCTTCGTCAAAAGGTAATGCTTTTATTAGCATCTTCAGTTAAATTGGTAATGGTTTTACACTTGTGGTTGTGGATGTAAAATCTTCAATTCAAACAGCGGAAATGCTCAATATGTTCCAGGTGTTACCATGTAACTTCATTGTGATATTAGTTTAGAATCTCGAGGAGATTGGTGGCACCACTATTAACCACAGAGTGTTAGTTCATGAATACATCCAGCACGAGCTCCACTATAAATAAGTGAAAATGAAATCTTTATGTTGTTTCATAGTTTTACAGTGTGAATGACGATTAGTTACTCTACTCAGGCATTTGCAGAATGGGTGATCTTCACATCTAGTGGAATTTCAAGTGGTTTATATCATGCATGTGATGTTGGCACCTGGTGTGCATTATCCTTTAATGTTTTACAGGTAGGAATCTATGTCCTTATGTTCCAAAATATTTTTTTCTCTCTTGCAGAACCACTTGATTTATATACATATAGCATTTCATGGTTCTGAATGCATTTATATTAAATATCCATCTATGAGTAACTCCTCTAGACATTATTAATTATCAACATGGAAATGCACAGTTCATGGACTTCTGGCTTTCTTTCATGGCTGTGGTGGGCACATTTGTCTACTTATCTACCGTTGATGAAGCTTTTAAACGGACAATTCACACCGTTGTTGCTATCATTACAGCTCTCATGGCCATTACCAAGGCAACCAGGTAGCCAGAACCCGTAGACACTTAAAGATCGTGGAAATTTAGGGCCCTGTTCTAATGATTACATTGAGAATTTGCATGTTCTACACATTTCAGGTCTTCCAATATCATTCTTGTTCTTGCAATTGGAGCACTAGGCCTTCTTGTGGGATTTCTCGTTGAGTTGTCTACTAAGTATAGGTCGTTTTCCTTTTCTGGTGGATTCTCTTTAAATATGCTTTCCAGGTACGTTTCCTTTCTCGTCTTCTAAGTGTACAATTTATGGACAAGACGTCTTGGATGGGCACAAATATATATATCTACTAAGTATACGTTTAATTTAGATGGCAAGCTGTTAGAGAGTGGCTTCGAAATTTGGTCAAGACACTTTTGAGGCAATTTCGATGGGGTTTTGTTTTAGCTGGTTCTACTGCACTGGCCATGGCAGCAATAAGCTGGAAACTGGAAACCAGTGAAAGTTATTGGATTTGGCACAGGTACATGTCATTACAAACTTCTTTCTCAGTCTCTTGTTCTCTGTCAATCACCCTATTCATGTTGTTCACTTTTTAAAACGGTTTGCAGTATTTGGCATGTCACGATATATATCTCTTCTTTCTTCTTCCTCTGCTCAAAAGCACCTGTTACAAATAGCGAGGATGAGAGAGCCGATGACCAAAGCTATGAGTTAACTCGGCAGGATTCGTTCTCAAGAACATGAACAGAGGGGCAGATTGAAAGAGAATGAATCTTCTGAGGGCTAAGCTCCAAGTAAGGGATGGAAAAAAAATTTAACTAGAGCAGCAATTCTGAGAAAACAAGAGGTACCAAGGGCTTCAACTCCAGCAGTATGTTCTAGATAGTTGCCCCCCACCAAAATTTTCCTGGAGTCTGCTTTATTTTTGCAGAAATAATGAAAAAGAAAGAAAATAGGCAGAAATAGTGTGAAAAAAAAAAACCCATACTTAATATTGATTAAAGAATTAAAGATGTGGGAACTTCTGTGGTACTTCAGAGGCATGATGCGTCCCCGGTAATTTTCTAACATATTATAGTGATTTAGTGACTGATCGGTATACAATACCAAGTGATTAATACACCATAATATTGAATTGTTATGAAATATTTACAAATGCGAGCCCTCGTAGGCATTGTAATTTAGGATGAGACATGGGTGTGTATATCGTGAATTATAGGGGCATTGTGGTTGATCTCAACATTTTTGGTGTCGTTTTAATTTAGTCTGGTAATTGGTAGCTCCTGCAAATGTGAATGATTTTTTTGTTGTTATTTACTCTTCTGCTGTGAATGTTCAGGGACTCTTGATCAAGCTTGTGCAAACTACGTCTCAATTCAACGTTTTGACATTTGTCATTTGACTATGCTTTTAAAGTTTTTTCTTTTCTTGAAAAGGAGTAAAAAATTTGGCCAAATGCCCAAGAGTAATTATTTGTAGTTGAAAAGTAGAGGTTAGTTCTGGCTTTGTGATAGATGGTAATATCAGAAATTGCGAATTGGTATTTTTCAAATGAGGTTTGTTCGTGAATAGATAAAAATTGTCTTCCGTAACACCTGTGAAGCTTTCCTCACTAAATCATTGATCACCCAATTACAACTTCTAAGATCCAAATGGAAGAAACCAAAGAAAATAGAACTGTAAAAAGTTCCTTACATCTTCAATCAAAAGTCTTAATTATCTATATCTGAATTACAAGAACTACTGCTTTAAAAGGGGCCCCTAAGCTATTTCATATACCTAAACAATTTCCGATAATAAAGGTTCCCAATTAAATTTCTCAAATCTCGGACAACTAAACAAGTATACAAAGAAGAAATTGGAAGGCACTTCATCAGCTATCTGCACAACAATTTTGTTTTGCTATAAATGAGCCAAGGTGAACAGAATTTCAATATACTCTTCCAACAACTCCTCTTCAAACCAATCTCTTCACATCCATTTTCAGAGCCAACTCCACCATTATTCCCTCTTGAATTCTCTCTATAATTTTTTATGAAAACTAGCAACCATTCTTTTCTTCCTAGTTATATTTTCGGCAAATGATGCAAGCATAACTATACCAGTTTATAACTTCTAAATCCTCGTGTTCAGCCACCCTGCCACTAGTTTCCTCTCACTCAACTGCTTTTCATAGAATGAGATGATAGTGATCGGATGTCTAAAGCTAATTGCTCCCTGTAGTCCTTGCGGATGCTCCATAGGATCTCGGCACACTTCCTCATGCTTGGTCTGGTTTGTCTGCGTGGAGCCAAACATCGCCAAGAGAGTTCATAAATCTTTTCAATGGCTAATCTATTACCAGCAGACTCTTCCAGCTTTGGGTCCAAGGTTGAAATAGCATTATCATCAGTGAACTTCTTCAACGCCTGCACTTTATAAAGACTGGGTCACAATAGGGCATCATTATCTTTTACTCACTTCTAACTTTGGGTCTGGAGAACTTATTATGACATAGAAGCAGTCAGATTAATAATTAGCATAACCTTTCCACCAGATAAATGGCTTGGTCATGTTAAATGGATTCTATATGGGTCATGCTCTGGTTGAGATATGCTTTGGTAATGGGAATTATAGAAGAATTTGCAGATGCAAATAACTGATTTAGGTAAGAGATAATGAGAAGAGGAAAGGAAAGATGTCACACCCATTTTGCCGTTATCCTCTCATTGAGTTCTCGTTTTGCTTCAATGGGACGTCTACCTGTAACCAGTTCAACGAGTAACACACCGAATGAATAAACATCACTCTTCTCAGTAAGTTGGTAGGTCCTCAGATATTCTGGGTCCAAGTAGCCAGCAGTTCCTTTAACTTGGGTGGATATATGGGTGGCATCAGACTCACTGTCAGCAGCCATTCTAGCAAAACCAAAGTCAGCAACCTTGGCTCGAAAATTTTCAGTTAAGAGGATGTTGGAAGACTTTATATCCCTGTGAATGATAGGGTGATCTACATAGAAACCGACCCATAATCCCATTAAACCTTAGGTGAAGGATGATCTTCTTAGAGAACCAAATGAAACCAAAATAAACAGATGAGATTGTAATAGAGACCTGTATACATATGGAGATAGGTGATTGCATGTGCCACATCAATTGCAATATCCAGTCGTGCTCCAAGGTCAAGAACGGTGCCATGTATACCTGCATTAAGGCTGCATCCTTCAGGTGCAAAAATCACATTTTATATGCATGCCAAGACATGCATAAACACATACATCAGCAGGGAGTCAAGAAGGGGAGAAGCCCAAGAGGGTCACACAGAGAATGGAATGAGAAGAGGAGCACATGAAGAGAACTCACAATCTAAGTGTTCTCTGAGGGTTCCATTGGGTACATACTCGGCAACAATAATTCTTTCATCTTCTTGCTGTAAAAAACCATAGAATTTGACTAAGTTCAAATGCTCTACCTGTGACAATGTGAGTACTTCACTTAGGAATTCCACGCCCAAATGCTTGTCATATATGGTCTGCATATAAAGATGACGAGGTATTTGGTTAAACCTAACAACTAATTAGGTTCAGTGACCAAAACATAAAACTTTTGGTCATCATAAAGAACTCTAATCCAACCTTCTTAGCTCTTTTGATGGCAACAACAGTTCCATCATCAAGTCTTCCCTTATAGACAGTCCCGAAACCACCTTGCCCGATCTTGCATGTGGGCGAAAAGTTCCTTGTGGCCTTGTGGATATCCCCCATGGTGAATTGTATACCCCCAGATTCTCTTTCATGGGTAGAATTGTATGAACTAGAATAAATTCCTCGTCTTTGTGCAGTATGCCTACTTTCCGATGTATCCGATAAACCTGAGAATGGATAGATTACTCTAAATCATTCAATTCATATAAGAAAAAAAATCAACTAAACTTAACTGCCAAGCAAATTATGAACATCTAAAATCACCATCCTTTATCATCAATCAAATTTGAAAACTGGCAACAAACAGCATTAAGTACTCGATTACCATTAACACCTGAAGTTCATGGCTCGAACTACAATGAAAGATTTTTCTTTTTTTTTTTTTTTTGAAAAAAAAAAGAAAGGAAAATCTTCCAAGCTACCATATGTAGACCTAATTGGTGAACAACCAAATGCGTGAAATAAACAGAGTTCTTTTCATAAATCACCTTCCCAAGCAACAAAATTAGGTTTCAGATAGAAGGAACAATCAAGAAACTTTGAAGAATTCAGTAACAACATATTTAGCAATAAATCAGAGCAGAGTAAAATCCATGCTTTAGCCATCACATCATAAAATCCAAAACATAATCTCGCTGCTAATTGGCCGCCAAGAAAACGCCAAGAAGCGAGAACCGACAAAAACAAAAGAACCTAATAATTTAATCAGATGATAATATTTTATTCATCAGACTGGTGTCTCCAAAGAAAACCTTTTAGTAAAATTAAACCAGTTTCTAACACTAAAAAATTCTCAATTTCCTCGATGCATTTTACTCCTCCAGCCACGAATCAGTTCCAACACCTAGCTGTAGTTTTCAACAAAATCAAGCAGTTTGTATAAATGTTAATAAAAAGAAGATTAGCCGTAGGGAGTAGCGAGAGGGAGAAGAAACGGCAGAGAGTTAGTAGCAGAAATTACCAGAAGGCTTGAA
This sequence comes from Carica papaya, assembly GCF_000150535.2. The sequence goes on along the minus strand of NW_019014681.1, from coordinate 442,525 downwards.
GTGATGAGAGGAGGGAGAAGAAGAGGAGACAGTTGGGGGAGTGAAGCAGTGGATGAAGGCCCCAGCGACGGATCGTGCAGCGGAACGGACGACGGAAGTGGATTTGCGGCTGGGAGTAGCAGAGCTCTCAGAGTAGTAGGAGGAGGAGGTCGGGGAGGGAAAGGAGTTGGAATACCTCTCCGGCGTGAACCTTCCCCCGGTGCTAGAGTTCCGACTTCTATACATCGAAGTTGATTCCGGCCTGGCTGCTTACAGGGCAGGGCAGGGCAGGGCAGGGCAGAGAGAAAGAGGCAGCGAAGGAATGGTTAAGCGTGAGACAGAGAAGTGAAGACTTTTGATTTTTCAGAAGATGGTTGGAGGCTAACTTGCGCAGATCATTTATTAAAAAGGGTGGTCCACGTAAGGCTCAATTGGAGGGAAATGCCAGCTGGACAGTATGAACTAATTAATATCATTTATTATTATTATATTTTATAGTTAATTTCTTGAATTTATTTTTTATTAAAAAAATGTTTGTTGACTTATGAATAATTTTTTTTTTTAAAAAAAAAGATGTTCGGGTGAGGGTATGTAAATGTTTGATTGGTTAAATGCTCTGTTCGTAGGGTTGGAAGTCAAATCTTATCCTTGTAATTTCAGCTGTAACTGACAGGTGTCAGTAGCCGGCACTGGCTATTTTTTTTAATATAATAAAACGTATATTTTTATTTAAATTGGAAAAATAACATGTTGAGTATTAGGTTCCATAGTAGTTTAAGTTATGGTTGTCTCCAACAGACACAGTAGTTGTCACGTCACTTGCAGTTGGAACCGAATTGCCACGTGTAAAGTGCGTTAGAGTTATTATACGAATATCTAACCAGGATTAAATTTTAGTTTTTTTTAAAAGATATTTCATGTAAGATCTAACCCCAGCAAACCTTTCAAACCAGATAGTTGAAAAAATATTTACCAGACTATACCACCAAGTAATTGAGTAGAAATTAAACAAAAAATCAACCATTCTCCAGCACAGCAATTTCGGTTCTTTTTCTTCCTTCTCTCTCCTGGTAAAAAAAAAACTTAAACCCTTACCAAACTGATAGACCATAAAACTCCTCATTCATGTGTAGTATTCCATATTTCTAACCACTCTTTGGAGAAAAAATTACATGTAAAAATCAAACTTACTATTAAATACTCATCAGATATCAAATTAACTACTCTGTAATATTGAAAATGCTATAGTCATGCTAAAACAATTCATATGCCGCCACCATTTTGGGGTAAGAACAAAAAATAAAAGAAATGAGATCATCCTGGTATATACATTTCTTGAGGGGTTAAAAGTTATATACTTTTAACAGTGAAGGCACACCCACTTTTCCTGTAAGTAAGAAAATGGTAGATGGGAGGCAGCATCATACACACACACACACATTTATACACACAAGTATATATAGAGATCAAAGATATAGTTGGAATTAATTGACAATAGCAATGCAGTCACACTGTGAAGAAATAAGTTGGAATAAAATAGTAATTTCAACAATGGTAATTTTCACATCTATTCTGAAACTAAGCAAGTAAAAGAAGTGATTTCTTGTCTTAACAAACAATCTATATATACATGGTACATAGAAAACCTAGCTGTTGATGGTTACATTTTTACAGATTCTAAAATTGAACTACCAAACACCCTATGTCAAGCACTTAATGTAGCATCCAAAAATAATTCCCTTCACCAGAAAAAAGCCAGTGGGAAGTTTTACCCTTTGATTAGAAGTCAATCAACCGTGTTTACCTGTTAGGATTGGAGACTGAACAGCACATCACATGAATCTTGAACTCCCTTTTTTTTTAATCATTTTTTCCTTTTTTTCTAAACAAATTTGATTCAGTAAACATTCTTATTTAAAAAAGAAGAGTAAAAATCATCAGCAGTAACTATTCTCATTAAGCTTATTTATAATATCTATGCTTCTTAGCTGTAAAAAATATTCAGCTTGTTGCTCAAAAAATAAGTTCTCACGATTCCCATGGTTTACTACACAGTATTCGCACTCTTATTTTATGGATAACAATTTGAACTAAATTTGTACTTAGTTAACCAAACAAAAGACAAACTCTCCATATGAAATTCTAAAAAATCAAACCTGGAACTTCTTGCTCTAAGTAATAACCACAGACCATCTCCATATTCCAGCCCAAGTAAACCTACTCAATCAGGAAAAAAGCCACCTAGTCCACCCAAAATCGAACAAGCCTAGTCTTGGTTCCAGAAGCACCCAGAAAGTGGTCATTTTGGTACAATTCTGCCGCCATGCAGTATAAATAACATATTTTGTCTAGAGGTCGAAAACCATTATGCATTGGAACCCAAAGAAAAGATTATTGAGAAAAATGTATTTGTAGACTCGGAAAATTTTGTAACCTAAAAATAAATATGCTACATATATACAAGTAACTTTCTCTTGTCAGGGGTACCTGATTCCTCGTGTCATTTTGTGTGTGAAGAAATTTAGAGTGTGTTGATCACATTTATGAAATCTTCCAGCTTACATGTACTTAAGGAGCACCTAATAATTTTTTTTACCATAGCCTTAAGCTTGGAACTCAATCTTGGAACATGCAAAATGCAAAGAACTTTAGAACAAATGTTCCAGATCAGACAAAGCTGTGATTGCAGAGACATGAGACCATTTATAAAAATGTTATAAACATTGGAACCTTTTGCCTCTCTTGTATTTGACCCGAGCAGCATGTATAATAAGGCATATATCCTCAAAGAAGGGAATTATAATTTGATATATACATTCAATTATTACCAAGAATCTCCAACCAGCTCTGACCTGGAACTTTATGGTAACAGCTACTCCTCATCCTTTTGAGTAGCCTAGAAACTTCAGACCAATTCCTATAGGAAGCATGAATGTCAGATAGCAGTGAATAATTTACACGCTTATTGGGCTCTACTACAAAAAGCTTTTCTGCAGCCCATTTTGCAAGTTGTACATTTCCATGGACTTTACATGCCCCAATAAATGCTCCCAAGGTGTCTGATCTTGGTTCAAAAGGCATCGATGTCAGGACATTCAAAGCTTCCTCCAAGAGACCAGCTCGACCAAGAAGATCAATTATACAGGTGTAGTGTTCTGAAGCTGGTGTGATCCGATACTCATCAGTCATTAGCTTAAAGTAATGTAACCCTTCACTGATCAAACCTCCATGGCTGCAACCAGAAAGAATCCCAAGAAAGACAATTCCATCTGGCCTCAAATTATTAGATACCATCTCTTCGAAAGTACTGATACTTTTTTCTGGAAGACCATGAAATGCAAGAGAATTTATAATCGATGTCCATGTAACAAGATCAGGTTCGACCACCAAACTAAAACACTTGAATGCATTAGTGATGTTACCACACTTGGAGTATGCATTTATTAAAGCATTTATAATCGATGGAAATGCTTGAAACCCTTTTTTAACCACATAAGCATGAACTTGTATAGTTTCAAAGATTGCAGATGTATGGCCACATGAACTAAGAGCGCTGGCAAGGGTTAGCTCATCTGGGCAAAAATTTTCTATAAACATTTTACCCAGAAGTCTCATAGCTGCCTTTCCATCTCCTTTTAGCCCATAACCCACAATCATGGTGTTCCATGATACAACATTTCTGTAAGCCATTTCATCAAAACATTTGCGAGCTTCATATATCATTCTATTCTTAGCATACATGTCTACAACGGCACTTGCTACTGGGATATCATTTTCAAAACACAATTTAACAACAAGAACATGGATCTGCATCCCCAATTCACGTGATCCAAAACTCCTACATAGACTAAGAAGACTAGAAAAAGTAAAACCATCACCCTGCAAGCCATCCAGCCGCATCAAATTAAAGACACAAAAGGCTTCTTCAGCAAAGCAATTCTGAGCATAGCAAGAAACCATCACATTCCAAAGCACCACGTCCCTGCACAAAGCTCCATCAAAAACACGCCTTGATTCTTCAATGAACCCACATTTTCCATAAAAATCAACAAGAGCAGCAATGACAAAGCGATCCAAATCAAAACCCATTTTCCCTACGAGACAATGCAACTGTTTACCAGGCTCAATATCATTTACCTCAATACAGGCACGGAGCAAACCATTAAGCGTAATATGATCCAAGCCCACCTCATTACACAACATCCTCCTAAAATAAGAAAAACTCAAGAAGAGACTACACTTTTGATTTCTGCCGCAATCTACAGCCCCGCAAATCACTGTGTTCCAACTCACCATATTTCTTACAATCATTTCGTCGAACAACTTTTCCGCGTCATGAAACTCCTTGCTTTTCACATAAGCATTCAATACCTGGTTTTGCAGAGATAGTGAGCGGTAAATCCCTAACTTTATCATGTGCGAGTGCACTTTTTTCACCACACCAGGAGACCCCATTTTCGCTGAGACTTTTAGTGCATGTAAGCAAAAACAATGAGTCGAGTGGGGGTCGCTGCGGCGGGCTGACTCGGCACATGGCGCGAACTTCCTGAGTGAACTTGCTGAGTGGGTTCCCGGAGAAGAATGGAGTTTTCGAACGTTCTGGCTGGTCCAAGGGCGAGAAGGAAAGTGAAGTTTGAAATGGACAGTGATGATCGAAGCGGATCGGCATTTGCTGCAGAGCATACGACGATAACGGAGAGAAACGTAGAAGGATTATGGATTTTCTCGTTGGTGGGTTGTTTTTTATTCGGACCCAAATAGTCCGTCCGCCCGACTCTCTGGTTCTCGTTTCCAAATCCGTCGTCGTATTAGTGATCTAACTTAATTTTTATTTTAATTTTTTAATAAATAGTAAATACTGCTCTGCTTATGCCATTTCCCATTGGGATACGAGTGGAGCGTATTAGGCTGAAGGAAGCTTAATACCAACAGCGAAGACGAACGACGCATACAAAAAGAAGCACGCCAGTAGACAAACCCTCGCTCCAGTCTCTTTTTCAACTCGCCCAAAAGAATTTTTTATGCTCTTCTCTCTCTCTGTCTCAAGGTCTGGCATGTTCTTAATATCTTCTCTAATGAATTTAAATTCGTTGTTTTCTGTTGAGCCGATTGTTATTTCGATTCACCTGCTTCTCGCTCTTTCCATTTTTGGTCTTAGAAATTAGGGTTTATCATCTTGTATAGGACTATTTGACTTTAGGTTGTTTTTGGGGCAATATGGATTTTGACTCATTTAGTTCTCCATTTTTTCCCTCGTGTGAGGTATGTCCGTTGTTGCGTTGCTTCGGGTTTGCTTCAACTAAGTTGAGTTGAGTGATTTGTTTTGTTTGATTTCCGGTTATGATCCCGAGTTTTTATATTTACTTTGAATCGAATTTTAGTTTATTGTTAACTTTCTTTAGTGGATACTGTTATAGGAGCTACTTGTTCAATAGCTATGTGATTTTTCACCAGTCGAGAGGTTGTCCAAAAATAGAAGAAAAGAAAGAGGAAAAGATGCTGATTAGAGAAATATAGGCATGGAAGTTTACTCGAGAAATTGGATTTCTCAACAAGTATGCTTAGAAAGCGTAAAAATATTGAGTTAATGATGTTAAAATATTGAGTTCATGGTGTTGATTTTTTAGATTAAAGAAATTTTCCTTTTCAAACTTGATTCTATTCATTGTTGTGGGCAATTTTGCATGCAGTTCTTTTTCTCCTATGATGTTCAGGGTTGGTTCTGAGTTCTTTAAGTTGTGACAGTGTGGTTGCTAATGTTTCTTGAAGCATGTGTTTATTGACTTTTAATATGTAGCATATAATTATCCTTAGACACACTGCATGAACGTGGAGAATGCAAGAATTGATGATTGTATTAGGTGGATAGCATTCATATAGTCGAAGGGAATGGGGGGTTGCTGTTGTTCTGCCAGAAAGCCACGTCTACATGGAACACCTGTATATTATTATGTCAGTATATCTTTTCTCTTGCTCTTTAAATAAAATTTAAAAAAAAACTTCTCTCTTATTACACATCTCTAGCACCACTAATGTCCTGTATCCCGTTTTTATGATTTTGAGCAGCTATTCTGTAATACATATACTGATAACATCTATATCGCATAAAGTATCGAAGTTTTTTCTTATGATGTCTGTCTTCCTTGAATTTGAAGGATTGTGAAAGGAAAATTTATTGCTGAATAGCAGTACAACACTTTGTAATTTATATTAAAGTAAGGGGCAGGTCACAGGGATTTTGTTTTGGAGAATGATTTTTCCTGGATGATATGGGCATGTAGTCTCTGAACTAATTCAAATATTGAGATGCAGATTTTTAAAGTTGCTATGATTGGTATAATAGGGAGTTCATCTTTTTCTTGAAAGAAGTATAATAGGGAGTTCATATGAAGGTCTATTCTATTGGTAACTAATATTCTGAAATCATGGAGTCCAAGAGAGAGTTCTGACATGTATGAAATCTTGAGCTCACTATCGTATTTCTTTTAACTTCATGCTTGATATTGCTAGATTTGAGAAGCATATAGATGTTACTATGACATGATGACAGATCATAGATTGTCTGAGTTCAACTGGACAGACTATGTTGCTAGAAAGATGTAGGAAACCTGCTAAGAATATTACTTTTGAGATAGACGTATTGGTAAATCTTGTAATATGCTTTCTTTTGGTACCAAACTGAATGGCCCAGAAGATTTGGATCACATCTAGATGGTAAATCTTGTTCTTTTTTTTCCTAAATGACAATGATTATTTCTGAAGTATCCTTTTTAAGTCATTGAAATTCCCTTGTGCAGTGTCCTCCAGTTTTGGCTGAGCATGAGTCATTAACATCACAAAGTGGCGCAGCATCAGCATTTGCTGCAGGGCTTCTGGTTGATTTGGAACTGGAAGCATCAATACCAGACACTTTTCGTGCCCCTCCTGCACCTTTGCCATATGATGCGCTCTTGGGGCACCCGCGATCAACTGATTCTGAGTCTGTCATAGAAAGAGTTAGTGGAAGTAGTTTCGAGACATTAGCTACATGTGAAGATCTTGAGGAGTCTGACTGCAAGACTCAAGCCAGTTCTTTGCTTCTTTCACCGAGTAAATCAGAAGCTTCAAAAGCAAATGAACCAAATTTATCAGTAGCAGAAGAGGAGGATGCATGTCCCATTTGCCTTGAAGGTTTTGTGTGATTCCTATAGCTTTTTCTGATTTAATGAATTGTGAAATGAGACATGAAGAGAAAGAACTCTTCTGACAGCCTATAACAGATGTAAAATTTTGTGCTCTTCTACATGCAGAGTATGACTCAGATAATCCAAAACTTCTAACAAAGTGTGATCATCATTTTCACCTCTCTTGCATTCTGGAATGGATGGAAAGAAGTGACAGCTGCCCCATATGTGATCAGGTTTGCCTCTTGAAAGTAATCTGAAGAAAATACTTCAAAAATTACATGAGCTATGTTGCTATCAATTGGAGTCTGATAATTTTCCTTTTAGGGAGCTTTAGCATACTCAACTTCCAGTCTACTGCATCACTTTACTAAAGAAGTTTACCTCTTCACAAAACGCTTAATAATTACTAATGTTATTTGTCAAATGGTAACTTTCTGAACGGCTGAGAGAGTGGAGCTAACCTTGAGCAATCATATTTTGCTAGCTAGGTTCTTAGTCATATGGTTTCACATTATCACTCTTCCTCACCCCCTATACTCAGTCAAAAATAGTAAGACCATCCTCACTGGTTGGAATAGTAATGTATGAATGAAAAGGGGAAGTTATAAAACTATGATTGATGTTTATGAAGTTTATGAAAGCCTGCCTGTTTAACATACAACAATATGAGTTATCTTATTCATAATTAAAATTAGCATGACTCTTAAAATTTTTTGTTAGTTTAAGTATTGGTTGACCATGATCAATACTGTCATATCGTTTGTCAAGTACGTAATTATTCATTTTTTTTTTAATTCTTTCTGTTTTTTCTTTTCAATTTTGGTTTTTTTTAACCGGTAAAACTAAAATGAGTTTTTCCTGTTTAATAACTGTATTTTCTTATTTTCTGTGGATGGCAGCTATCATACGAACTAATGGCTAATTTTATCCATGACTAAAACAAAATCATGACTAAAATAATGTTTCTTTTTTTTTTTTAGTTTTAACTGTTACTTGACCATGATTGCTATTATCATATCATTAATTAAGTACATAAAAAGACCTATTATCTACATTTATTTTTGCTTCATCCCTTCAATAATCCTCTCTGTTTATTTTTTTTTAAGTTCAGGTTTCTCCTTTGCTTTTTACAAGAAAAATTAAAGTGTGTTTTTCCTGTTTTACAGCTACTTTTTTTTTTTTTTTTTTTTTTCTGTTTTGGTTGAAATCAGCTAAAACATAATCTTATGTCCTGTGTTATTCATAAGTAAAATTGACATTATGAATTCACGGCTCTTAAAATCTTTTTTGTTTGTTTGACTATTTGTTGACCATGATTAATATTTTTTTTTCTGATAAATTCTATAATATATACATGTATATAGATGTAGATATTTAATTTTATTTGCAAAGAATTGAAAAAACATTTAAAGCTAATTTAGTTCACACCAATTAATGTGAGAGTAAAATCTCATAGGTATAGAAATAAATAAATATTTGTTAAATTTTAAACAGTGGAACCTGGTCAAGGCATGTTTTGATTTATTTCCAAAATGCAGCGCTTTTGTAAATTTGCATAAACATTTTCTCAGTTTGCCAAGAAACAGCTGTTATATTTGTACACTGATGAAATTTTCTACCTCTTTAATGTCACAGGAAATGGTATTTGATCACACATTTAATTAGTTGCTCAATATTTTTTTTCCAAGTTAGAAGTTTCTTTGCTGTCTTGAATGGAAGCCGGGCAATCTGGTAGATTGCAGATGTCCATCTCTGCTTTGTTTTATAGCTGGTCAGCAGATGATGCCACGAATTCAAGTCTCTTTGATTGTAGTTATTCTCAAAGTTCATTAAAAAGTGATTGTTTTACTTGGTTAGTCGCCCATGATATCAAAATTGAAGGAACAAAGTTTTGACACAGTGATGATAGGTAACTGTTTCACCATGCTCTTCTTCATTGGTTAGATTTTTGAACTGCAGTTCTCAGATGGCTCTATAAAGTATTAAGGAAGAAGCATGTAAAGCTGCATAGTTGTTTGATGAAGTTGAATGATCAAGGTTCACTTTCCTAGATACAAGAAATGGTCAGTTTTACCTTCCACTTTGTGTTGATATGCTGTGTCACTTGTACAGTTGCTGTTTTTTTTTTTTTTTTTTCTGGTTTTCTTTTTCTTACTTTCTGCTTTAAAAGGTGAAGGAAATGAAATTCCTTGTTTGCTGCACATATTGACTCTTTTATGCTGTTGTTGTATATCACAAGTATTTCATATTTTGTATGGGCTTGGATGGGGGATAATTGTACTGGGACAATGGAACAGTGGATGAAAAAGTCATGAATTTGCTTTAAGTGAACTCTGATTATACTTTTCAGGTCACACTCTCCATTTTGTATTCAGTATGTGTGAGCTAACTTGATTACTTCCAGCTAAGGTTACCCAGTTGACTCGGTGACTTCTCCAAGTTTGCAGGGGAGAACCTAACACGGTTCAAATCCTTACAATTGCAAATGCCATTTACATGCATAATAGATGCCGTTTTATGTCTTGTCCATTCTTCTTCCTGCTTCTTATGCAGCTAAGGCAGTCAGTGAGAGAAGCTGGAATATTTAGATCTTCCGAATACTCAGGTAATTGGTAGTCTTATTTTTTTTGTTTCTTTAAATGAAAATAATAAACCTTTTTGTTAGACATGCACAGCATGCTAGGAATTGAATTCGACTCGTACCTTTATTATATTAGGGCACCTATGTAATCGGAGTACACGAATAAATAGGCAAATTATGTTATGCTTTAGAGACATTAAACGTTTTGGTGGTAATTTTTTAACTTTTTATAGTAATTTAGAATATCAATATAGTAATCACATGGGGTTATCTATCTAGTCACTATATTCATCCAGTTATTATTACCAAAAAGAAAATACTAATGGTACTTTTGAGACAATACAATAGCAGTCGAGGAAATAGAGTTGAAACTTGGGTCAAAAGACGAGTTAAGGTTTAGGTACGGTACCATAAAGCTCAAACCCGACAGGTTAATGGTAATGGTTAGTAGGTTGAAATCAATAGCTTAAATTTGAAGTTAGGGCAACACTCTGATCTGGATTTTTGATTTGAAGGAATGTTTTTTTTTTTTTTTTTTTTTTTTTTTTAATGTTTGAAAAATAGTGGAACGGTGTTTCCACTTTTGGTTGTTGCCTGTTCCGTGTGTTGAACTTTTTGTTTCTTGAGTTGACCCCTCCTCTTATGCTGAGATATTAGAAAAGAAAAATCTGGAGTTGGTGAAATGTCAGATCAACACCAGACTTTTAATGACTATCATTATTAGCAGATGGATCGAGTTAGGTGATGACTCACTTGAAGGAATGGCCTGGTCTAACACTGTATTAATACCAAGTTATCTATTTTAAAAGTAAAGTAAAACTTCACTATTTTGAATTAGATTTAAAAGTACTTTTTTTATAAATTAGATTTTGCATAAATATTAAAGTCTTCAGCTCTCGTCCTATACACCTAATATTAATAGAATTAGGACAGCCATTAATTTTGATCTTAATTAGATCATTGAGTATCGGATAGAAGACAAATTTAAGGTACAGTAAAGTTCGTTGGAACTGCATATTTAATAAATCATTAAATTAAGGAAACTAGAGTGTTTGGAGATTTTAGATTTGAATTTCCAAAATATTTGTCACTTTTGAGCCGTGGACATTTAGATGTGTGAACGGCAGGGGCAGCAAAGCAAATAAACACTCCCAACGTGACTGCATTGCAAATTTTTGGATCCACACGCACGCACGTGTTAAAAGTTTTTGAGGGGTAACAACTTAAACTTCATAAAAGGGTTTTGACTCGGTGATCAATCTAAAGTTTTCATTTATGATTAAGATTTAAGCCTTCAAATTTTGACACGCACAAAATTTATTAAATATTTTATTGTGCTTATTGGAAAAAAATAAATAAATTCAGAAGAGTCCATAACTATGAAAAATAATAATAATAATAATAATAATAATAAAATTATGAGACAACTTTGGAAGCTATTAGAGCATATCCTTAAAAATAATTTTAGATGGTTCCTTTAACCCTTCTGAAACTATGGATGGAAAAATTAGATTCATCAACGACATAATATTTTCTTATCATTGTTGTTAGTTAATGAATAAAGAAATGTTTCTTCAAAGATTCGTTATATTAGCCCAGGAGATGGGGTCATGTACTATATGTCCCTCCTTTTTAATATATATATATATATATATGAGCATGAGAAATTTTAAAAATAGAAACAATTGTCTAAATAGGTTACTTTTTTAACATAAAAATATATTAAATATTTAAATTGCAATAAACTTAAACGTAAAATTATAATTCTGTATTTTTTGACAAGACCTCTCTCTATATCTGCGGTTCTAGAAAATAAATTTAAGTAAAATGACCGAAAAGCACATGCGGCTGCGCGCGTGCGTATACATCCCAGGGGATCTCTTTATTTTACAACTTTTTAGCTTTTTGATAATTTTTGGTAAAAAATTTAATAATGGTCTGTTGAAAAGTAGAGAGGAGAGTGGGGAGTGGACCGGAGCACTTTTGTCGCCCACCTCACATCCATATTTTTCACATTCCTCCTATTACTCGTATACTTATTTTTGCACTTCCCATAATTTTCAATCTATTATTTTAAATATTAAATATTTAATGAGAATAAAAATAATAAAATGACCTCAAAAAACGACAAACATATATTAGTCTTCTCCTTGCCAAGGCTAATTCCGTAATTTTATGTTAATAATTCCGAGAACCTTGTTGTCTCCTTTTTCGTTTGTATCCCGTGAATGGCAGCTTTTTGCTGATATCCTACAGAAATCCACTCTCTCTCTCTAACTTTCTCTTCATCTCTCTCTAAATTGAACAGAAGGAGAGGCAGCTCTCATCCCGCGGAACAGGGATTCTCTGTCTCTTTGGAAGAGACTGCCTTTCTTCCCAACCAAACAGGAATAAGGCTCCACAACTAACTCATCAAAATGCTACCATCACCATCCATCTCCTCCATGTCGCTTCCTCTCCTGCTTCTTCTTCTCCTACTACTCTTTTCTGGGATCCCCAATGCTGCTTCCTTCACCGACACTCAAGCTACTCAACCCACCTCCTCAACTACCCAAATTAGCAATATCTCCGGCCAGGCAAAACCAAGGCGTGCTAACACCAGTAGTCGGAGATTTGTCATCGGTAGAAGCAGAGGCTTACTCGAACTAGATGCAGAAGTCGATACAGTGCTTAGCAGGAGCACGAAACTGAAGAGAAGCAATGTTATAATCAGCGGAGATAGAAAAATCGCAAGCAGGAATGGTACTTTCCAGCTGGGCTTCTTCAGTCTTAATGGCGAAGCAAGTTGGTATTTGGGAATCTGGTATGCTTCAATTCCAACTCCCACATACGTTTGGGTCGCGAATCGCGAAAAACCCGTTAAGAATCTCACCTTATCTTCTCTGGAAATCAACGAAGAAGGCCAATTAGTCGTGAGAGAATCCCCGAGCACAGTCGTCTGGCAAACCACGAACACGGATAAAGCGACAGCCATACGTCTTTTAGAGACCGGAAACCTCGTTCTGCTACGGTCCCGGGAGGGTCCACCAGTCTGGCAGAGCTTTGACTACCCGTCTGATACATGGCTTCCCGGCATGAATCTTACCGGCAAGAAATTCTTGACTTCTTGGCGAAGTTTGTTTGACCCCGCACCGGGATATTACTCTCTTCGGCTGAACCCGGAAGGTTACAACGAGTTCCAGCTCGTTTACAACGCCACCATTGCGTTCTGGTCCACCGGCAACTGGACCGGCAGTGCTTTTTCCGGTGTTCCCCAGATGACAATCCCTTATATATACCGGTTCCATTTTACAGATCCGTTCTCCCCGACGGCCTCGTTTTGGTACACAGAGATTTCTCTTGAGAAGGGGCTAAAACCACCCTTGACAAGGTTTCAAGTAGACGCCAACGGTCAGCTCCAGCAGTACACTTGGTCAACCCAGATCGAGAACTGGAACATGTTCTGGTCCCAGCCGGAGGACCGTTGCAGTGTTTACGGTTTATGCGGCGATTCGGGGTTTTGTGTTGGTTCATTGTTGAAGCCTTGTGTGTGTCTCAATGGTTTTACTCCCAGGGACGGGTACGCTTGGGATTCTGGGGATTACTCCGGCGGTTGTCGCCGGGAGAGCGGTGAGTTCTGCGATGAGAGAGATGGGTTTCTAAACGTCGGTGCCGTGAAGTTCGACGGAGCAACTATTGTGTCGTTTCCGGGGAGTAGGAGTTCATGTGAGAAATCTTGTTTGAGAAATTGTTCTTGTGTTGGATTGTACCATGATGGCAAAACCAATTTGTGCAAGAACTTACACGGGTTGCTATTGAATTTGAGGAATTCGAGCTCCGATACAACCTACGACGATGTTCTTTATATTAGGGTTCCGAATGAAGGAATTAGTAAAAGTAATGTGTCAAAATCCATGGTTTTAGTTGGTAGCATTGTTGGGTCAATTGCATTTTTGGGGATAACAGTATTAACCTTGTTGATTTTGAGGAAGACGAGAAAGAGAAGGAAAGGTATGGAAGAAGACGTTTTCCCTGTGTTGAATCTGAAGGTCTTTTCTTACAAAGGGCTTCAAGTAGCAACAAAGGGTTTCTCTGAGAAACTAGGGCATGGCGGATTTGGAGCAGTTTTCCGAGGAGAGCTACCGGATTCTACTCCAGTTGCTGTGAAACGCCTGGAAAGGCCAGGTAGCGGCGAGAAGGAATTCAGGGCAGAGGTCTGCACCATTGGTAATATTCAACATGTTAATCTTGTCAGACTTAGAGGCTTTTGCTCTGAGAATTCTCATAGGCTGCTAGTTTATGATTACATGCCAAATGGTCCTTTGAGCTCGTATTTGTGCCATGAAGGTCCTAATTTGAGCTGGGAGGTTAGATTCCGGGTAGCAACTGGGACCGCGAGAGGCATTGCATATTTACACGAAGAATGTAGAGATTGCATCATTCATTGTGATATTAAACCCGAAAACATACTTTTGGACAGTGATTATGTAGCTAAGGTATCAGATTTTGGATTGGCAAAGCTCGTTGGTAGGGACTTTAGTCGGGTTTTGGCCACGATGAGAGGCACCTGGGGCTATGTTGCACCAGAATGGATCTCTGGTTTGGCAATTACCACGAAAGCCGATGTTTATAGCTATGGAATGACATTGTTGGAGTTAATTGGCGGACGAAGAAACGTGGAGGCACCACCTCCATCTGCAGGCAATGTGAATTTTGGGGGATATGGTGAGAAATGGTTTTTCCCTCCATGGGCAGCTCGACAAGTGATCGAGGGAAATATAGCTGCCATTATTGACACCAGACTCAATGGTGCATACAAGAGTGAGGAGGCAATGCGGCTGGCAATGGTGGCAATCTGGTGCATACAAGATGATGAAGAAATAAGGCCTGCAATGGGAATGGTAGTGAAGATGTTGGAAGGAGTGGTGGAAATAGCCATTCCTCCACCACCTAAACTGATTCAAGCACTGGTTTCTGGAGATTCATATCAGGGAATTAAGATGGATTCAAACATGATGGCCTCGACTGGTGGTGGCTGTTCCGATTTAAACATGGGTTTATCAAGTGCGGGTTCGCGATCATCTGGTGGGAAAACCTCTTTTCTTGATGATTGAGACACATTAGATTAACAATGTCCAGGACAACTGACCAAAAGCTAATTTGGTGGAGATCTTTGTTGTTTGCTAACCTTTGATTTTAGGGTTTGTTCTTCTTGTTTAAGTACACAAAAGAGAATATCTTGTGTAGATTTCCATGGCAGATGTATAGAGAACTGTTACTTTGTTCTTTACTGCTTGCAGCTTTTTTAGACTTTTCATTTATTTACATGGTAGGTCTAGAAAGTTCTATCATTTTTTAAAAAAAAAATCTGCTTCCACTAACATTACACAGAAAGTCAACAAATTTACCAAATTTGAGTGGGAATTCAACTTAGAAATATATATATATATATATATAGAATCTTAGTATGGATATGGGTATCTGGAGGAATGAGTGAGTAGGGTCCCCATTAAAAGCAGCTAATTTTTGACTTTATAGGCTTACAGATTACGAAATATAACTATAATCGGTAAGGATTTAATCTCCTTTAGTAGTCATTTTTTATTAAACAATTATACGAAGTTTATAAATTAATTAAATTATGCTAATTAAACAGTACATTATTTAGTTATAATTTTTTGAATTAAAAAAAATTAATTAATTAATTAAACGGCAAGAGAAAAAGTGAATTTAAAACTGTCGAGTACTGGGCTCAGACCCATGTAAGCCCACGCCCACTTAGTTTTGTTTTTTTATTTTTACTTCTGGCTGCATTCAGTAATAATCGGTTGTAAAAACTGTCCAAAAAAATAAAATTAAAAAAAAAAAAACCAACTTTAATTACACATATTTTTTACCCATCAAAAGTAAAAAACCACCCAAAGCCCATTTCCCCTACTAAATTAAGATTCAAACCCACATTTTTAATCCAACATGGTCGCGCTAATCATCCCATCAATGACAATTAATCAAAGTTAGACATACTAATCATCCAATTACTTAATTAAATTAACAAAAGTGAACGTTATAGTCCACTACTTAAATTAAATTAAATTAAATTTAGGACAAAAATCAATCCCAAGTGAACAAATATTTTGGCATGTTGTATACTCTGCTCTTTATGTCATTGACTCAACCCGTTGACCAAATCAGGAATTTCCATCAGAAGACTGAGTCAACTCTTTCTCTGTCTCTCCCTCGTAACTGATTTCTTCAATTCCATGCCCACCCTACATTCTACCTTCCAAATATTTACAAACCCATATAAAGAAAACACCAAAAACCCAACAAAATTATTATTTTCTACATCAATAATCTTAAAAACAAGAAATTAAAACCAAAAAAAAAAAAAAAGATAAGGTTCGATTAAAAAAGCGAGTAAAAATTGCGAACCATATAGAAAATGTTGAAATTGAAGCAGGCGACAAGAGGCCTACTTCATCCCCTCTTGCCTCATCATCTACCCGCAGCACCAACCCCTTGTTCGACGACGATGACGGCCGCCGCAGCTTCTCCGTCTTCGAAACTGAGGTTTTACCCGCTGATCTCCATCATGCGCCGACGACGTTAATTGGGTTAGAAGAAGGAGAGGATTATCCTGCCGTACATAGTTTCCACGACGCAAAATGTATATGTTACATGGAGTCCGTCAAGCTCTGGGCCATTGCAGGACCTATTGCCTTCAATATTCTCTGTAACTATGGCGTCAATTCTTTCACCAATATATTCGTTGGCCATATCGGAAATATCGAGCTTTCCGCCGTCGCCATTGCTCTCTCCGTCGTCGCAAACTTCTCTTTCGGCTTCCTGGTTAGTTTCTCTCAATACCCTTTTCCTTCTTTACATCCGACCAGACTTGGACTGCTGTAAAATCTAACATGAAAATGGCAGCTGGGTATGGCGAGCGCATTAGAAACACTTTGCGGACAGGCGTTTGGAGCTGGCCAAGTAGAATTACTTGGGGTTTACACGCAACGTTCGTGGATAATTCTCTTCGGAGCCTGCTTCTTTCTACTACCCTTATACATATACGCTACGCCGATTCTTAAACTGCTAGGACAAGAGCCGGAAATTGCAGAGATCGCCGGAAAATTCACTATGCAAGTGATCCCACAAATGTTTTCTCTGGCAATCAACTTCCCCGTTCAGAAATTCCTGCAAGCTCAAAGCAAGGTTGGAGCTTTAGCCTGGATTGCATTCGGAGCTATGATTATACATATCGGAATCCTTTACCTGTTCATCAGTGTTTTTAAATGGGGTCTCGCCGGAGCTGCGGCTGCCTACGACGTGTCGGCTTGGGGGATATCTTTGGCTCAGGTTGTGTATGTTTTGGGTTGGTGTAAAGATGGGTGGAAAGGATTATCTTGGTTAGCTTTTAAAGATATTTGGGGATTTCTGAAACTTTCTGTAGCTTCAGCTGTGATGCTTTGTTTGGAGATTTGGTATTTCATGACCATAATTGTTCTTACTGGTCACCTTGAAGATCCTATTATAGCAGTTGGTTCACTTTCTATCTGGTAATTAATCTATTTTTTTTTTTTTTAATCCATTTCAAGTGTTAAGCTCTATGGATTTCATTGGGTAAAATTTCTGAGTTTCACTTTCTCTTTTGATTTTTACCATCACAGCATGAACATAAATGGCTGGGAAGGCATGTTGTTTATTGGAATCAATGCAGCTATAAGGTAAAGAAAGATTAATATATAACTCCAACGTGACTATATTAAATCCTGTTCCTAGAACAAGTAAGATATTATCATTATTTATATTTAAACTAACAACAGAAGAGACGATAACCAAGATTCGAATACTAACTCTTTGAATAGTTAACTAATTTTAGGATTATGGAGTACGGAATATAACAAGTAATGATGTTGGTATTGTTGGTTCTTTTCAGTGTTAGAGTGTCGAATGAACTTGGCTCCGGACACCCGAGAGCTGCAAAATACTCTGTCATTGTTACTGTTATCGAATCTGCCTGCATCGGAATCATGTCGGCCACGGTTATCCTGGCAACAAGGAACCAATTTGCCATCATCTTTACCAGTAGTAAAGAGATGCAAAAAGCAGTGGCTAATTTAGCATACCTTCTTGGGATAACTATGATGCTAAACAGCATCCAGCCGGTTATATCAGGTGATAGATAGTATATGAACGCATACATAGTTACATAAATACACACACACATATATATATATATATATATTACCCAGATGATTGTATTCATGAAAATGCCTTGCAGGTGTTGCTGTGGGAGGAGGATGGCAAGCCTTGGTTGCTTATATCAACCTGTTTTGTTATTATGTTATTGGGTTGCCTCTTGGTTTTCTTCTTGGTTATAAAACAAATATGGGAGTACAGGCAAGTTTATGAGTACATATTTAATCAATAATTATATTAACTACACACATATTTTCCAATTCTGCAATAATAAATATAAAACTAACTTATAATTATAATGTCATTTAAATTTGTGATCATCTTACATTATATGTCTACTCTTCTTCAATAAAATTGGAATGCAGGGAATTTGGGTCGGCATGATTGTTGGGACTTCTTTGCAGACACTGATCCTGTTATATATCACACATCAAACTAATTGGAATAAAGAGGTAAAATTATTTTAGATTACAATTATACTTGTATTTTACAATAAATTACTTTTTAAATTTTGATTTTCAGGTTGAACAAACATCGGAACGAATGAGAAAATGGGGTGCAAGTCAAGAATATGATATTGTTTCGACTTAGAAATTAATTACTTATCTACTGATCTACTTTTAAATATATACATATAAATGTACATAGTATAATTTTTATATATTTACAAATACTTTTGAGCCATCGGGTTATTCAGTACTTAAAAATTTTGAGTTATTATTTTGTATTTAAAATTTATATTTTATACTCTAATTTAATTGATTTAGTCCAATTTTTTATTTAATTATTAAATAATTTAGTAGTTTTATTTTTTGTATTAAATCTCAACATGGTATTTATTTTATTTCATCTTTTATTTTCTTCTATCAGCTGGATTTGAATTTCTAAACACTACTACAGAATTTAAAAATTATATCAATTAATAAATAAATTGAGCCTTGACGCTGATTATTTGTCTAAATTATTTTACTTCTCATTTAATTTTTTTTAATAAATAAATTTAGTTTCTACTTTTTTGAGATTAAAAATAATAATAATAATAATAGGAAGTCACTATCAAGACTCTGACGGCCTCAACTGTCATTAACGGTTTCCTCGTTTGATTTATATTTCTGATATTACATTCCCGCCACCGCCTTCTACTTTCATAATTTGCACACTGACCCCATTCTTATGTCAATAATTACATTTCGACCCTCCGTTTAAACTTTAATTCAGTAATTTCCGATTTTATTATCTACTCTTTTTTTTTTTTTTTTTAAAGAGTGAAGGGCCCACTTTATCTTATATATGGGATGAGTGGGGAAATGTTTCTACTATAGTTTTTATACACGTAATGCTAATTTTTAAATTATAGAAAATAATAATAATAATTTATAACGAAAAGATATGTTGATTAAATATACATTGTAGATTGATTTAGAAATTTATGTTGGCTTAAGATTTAAAGGGCTTAGTGGGCTTTTATTTTTTATCATAAAGATTTTTCGGACAATTTCATATCTATTTTGATTTTGGTTGAGAAAAGTAAACTTTCAGTTACGCATTATTGTTATTTAAACTTTAAATATTTATTAATTTATATAAAAAATTTCAAAAAATTAGATTGGAATCTAAATCACCATATTCACATTAAATAAAAAAAAAAATAGATCTGAAACGAAAACGTACATAAATTTATAGTGAAAGAAATATGTACATTCTACGAATGATCTTCTAAATTAATACGTGATCTTTTGGAATTTTCACATTTTATGATAAGATGATAGAAATAAAAAAAACTATACATGTAATTTAGATATCATAACCATTTATTTATATCATTGAATTTTTATTATTTTTAATTTAACGCTCATCATAAAATAAAAAAGAACGTTTTTTTTTTTTCTAGGCACATAAAAGATACTTATATTTTATTTGACGTATTAAAATTTAATATCTTTTTAACCTTAACATATCATTTTTAAACAAATCTAATCAAATTAATAATTTTTTATGTTCAATAAAACTCATGTTAAGATCACAAGGTTGATTAAAATTTAATAATTTATTAATTCGATTAATTAGTCAAAATTATTTTTAAATATTTTATTAAGTATCTAAAATATAGTCTAATAATTTTAATTTTTTTATTAGAAGTAGAAGAAAAATATACTTGTAGAACAAATGAAAAATGTTAAAGAGCAAATTACAATTAAAAAAAATTTAGAAACCAACGGTAACAAGTATTAAATTTTGAGAAATAATTTTATAATTTGTCTTTATATTCTTATTTCATTACTTGCTATTTACCCACATAATTAACCATTTTTTTAATGGCCAACTCTTTTTCACCGATTCGAATTCAATTGCACAGAAATGAGTTTGAACATATTAGATTAAGGGATTAGAACACAAAATGTCAATCTCTATGTGAATGTAGATTGATAATTTTTGAAATATGTTAAATTTTTTTTCTAATTCTTCTTTTTTTATTCTTTCAAGAGATCACCACCTACTACTTCCAAAGAAATAATAATTCT
>NW_019014681.1:325258-348235 GCF_000150535.2 Carica papaya | reverse complement strand
TTTAAATTTACAAACATCCGTTATTCATAATATGACTTATTATTATTTGTACAAAATTAAAAGAATCAATGCAATATGCAATAAAGGAGCAAAATGTACAATAAGTTACAAAGTAGTATTTGTTTAATTAATTCTTAACGAATATGATGATTTCTTGAGAAAACATTCAATCAATTAGGCTTAAGGACTTTATTTGTCATCACTATAACATATATATATATATATATATATACATACATGATGCTGCCATTTGAGAGTAGCCAAACGATAAGATTCCATTTCTATTACTTGACAGATACGACAGATTCCATTAGCTTATGGGGTGGAGTTGATGAGATCTTTTATTATATTCTTAAAAGAAGAATAAAACAATACAATACGACATTTTCCACTTATTAATTTGTATTGAATTGGATTTTACTTCATTTTTATTATATTCTCATGGACCACGTTATGGCTTATTATGGCAATTTCTTATTTTTGTAAATCATAAAAACGGTTTGATTTCCTAGTAAATATTTTTATTTAATGCTTTTTTTTTTTTTAAAAAAAAAAGTCTTTTACATTTTGTGAATACTGTGGTTGTTTTTAATTTTTTTGTTTATATTAATAAATATAAAAATTATAAATGTTTAAAACTTTTTTTACAGTTACCTTTGTTGACTACTGTTGATTTTTTCCCTGCACGTGCATAAATTAAACTTTTTCATGCGTCAGACCAAACTCAGCTTAATATTTTTTATTCTATACAATTATCTAAAGTCTAATGATTTTTATTTTTATGTAATTTATTATTAATGATTTGATTTGACATATTTATTAATTACATCAAATTTCAAATGATAAAATTTTTATTAATACGTAAAATTTAAAGTGACAGCTGTTTGACGTAAACATGGCACAGCACCTGACTCTTGGCCGCACGAAACGAGCAATGCAGTGGAAGGTCATTTGATTATGTTTGTTTGCTAACTTTGAGAATATTATGGGCACTTTGGGTAGGCTACTTTTGTGTGTGTGTGTATATATATATATACACAACAAGAATATATAAATTAATAAAATAATTATAATAAACTGCGTATAAATAATTTAATAATTTATCATAAAATATTTGATTATGATAAGAATATATAGTGTAATTTGATTATGTTATTGGATAAGTAATACAATCCAGTTAATAAGCTAACAAATGTTAGAATTATTACCAAAATATAAAATTATTTTTTCTCTATAAATGACACATGAAAAAAGAACTTGAAAAATTGTAATTGATTAAGTTTTTGCAGATTAATTTTTCTCTCTTAATCTGGTTAATTTTTTTTTTTTTTTCATTTTCTCAAATTTATCATATATTATTGAAAAATAAAATTAAACTTGTGTTTTAAGGGTAATTTTATTGAATGTAATAAGTGAATTTTGTTGAATTACTACATTTATTAAAAATAAAGACATTGTAACATAACGTTTTCAATGTAATAAAGTATGTTATAATTGGACTCAAAATTCTAAAAATTTCTGATATTATACCTTGTAATATATTATAGAGATATCAAGAAAAAAGTGTATTATTATTATTATTATCGTCATAAATAATTGTTTATTTATTATTATTATTATTGTTCACGCAGGCATCACCACTTAACCGAAAATCCATAACACTTGTTCCTTAACGGATCGAAAGGAAAAAAAAAAAAAAACACGGAAAGAAAACGCCATGAAAATTTTGACGCTCTTCGTCCTTCTCATCCTCCCCCAAATCGTTTTTCCAAATGCCGGATTGGTTCGATTGGCGGAGGCAGGCAAGCGGCGGATCGAAATCACCGACGATCTCGACGACGTTGTCGACGGTGAAGAAGACGAGGCTTGGAAGGAATGGGGGAAAAAAACCACCTCCGTAAACCTCGGTCCCCCACCCGATTTTTCTAATTTCGACATTGAGAAGATTCAGACCGATATGATGAAGCGGACTACGGGGCCGATTTTCGGGTTCGTTAAGCTCCGGTTTGGTGTTGAACGCACTCCGGTAAGTGACATTACGGTCTGTTAGTTGATTTTCCGATTCGAGAATCATCGATTAAATGGAAATTGGTGTTGTTAGATGTAAAATGGAGAATAGAGGGTAGTTGGTGAGAGAAAGAGGTGTTGTTGTTTGCAGGACATGGTAGGTGAGATTGCTAAGAAGTGGACTCAGATTCTGAGAACGGGAGCTTTTGGGGTGAGGTTCATGGGTGTTGATCGCTCTACCATTATGTTCAACATGGAAGAAGGTCAAGACACCTTTGAGGTATTTCGTTTATTCCAAATTCACATATCATATGCCTCTGCTTTGTCTACCTTACTCTTACACAAGCAAGTTTCTGGTTATTTGGTCTATCAGAGAGCTCAAGAGATTGAATATGCCCATATATAGTAAAAAGATCAAAGCTTTTTGTTCTTATTTGACTATTTTTTGTTAGTATTAACTTTCAACTCTACAATTGTTATTGTATTTCCGGAAAAATAATAACAAAATATAATCATGTGATTGACTATAGATAATCAAATTGATGGTGATAGCCAAAACAAAAAAAATGATTTATGAGATTTCTATATCTCTAAACAAGCATATTTACATCATATCATTTTAAAAAATTTGAGAAGGAATAGTTATGTTTATGGAACTTGTATTGTTTCCTAAAACAATCTTGGCATGGATTAACTAACAAATAATGCTACCAGCAAACTTCAATATTTCTAAGTCTTAAAACATTTTTATTGGGTCTAGTAATTATATAGATAGTTTAGTAGCTTAAAGTTCTGGGCTAGTAAAGAGCTTACAAGCTCTTTTATACTAAACTAAATCAAACACCTTATAATCCATCTTATATGAACTACTTTATTTTACAGCCCGGATCTTCTTTTTCTCATATTCTCTTTTGGTATTCCAGTTGAAGGACTTCCTATTAAGTCAACCGGAGGCTTATGAGGTGAAGATTGGGGAAAAAGCTTTCCGAAGACCTGGAGATCCTCCATTGGAAGTCGTCCTTGAGAAACTTCATGCTGAGAATAACAAGGCAGACGATACTAATCTCAAACATGATGATGGGCATCTTAATGATGAGTTGTAGTTAACTTGCAGTCAATGCATAATGTTGTCATCATCCTGTAGTATCTAGGACTGAGAAATGAAAAGTTTCCCAATTAACTACAACTCATAATCAAGATGCTCATGCTCAGAAAACAACAGAGCAGATGATACTAATCCCATCGCCGAGCACTCTCCTTGTCTCCTACATTTTGTTAACCTAGAGATTCCTTCTCCTTCAAGTTAAGTAAGTTTTTTTTAGAGCTTCTCTTCACTCTGTCACTGTTATCACATTACTCAGCAAGCCCAGTATGCTTGCTCTGCTCTAATTAGGAAAGAGGTTTCCAGTCCTTCTATCATTTTATCATATATGTTTAAGTGTAGGAATATGGTGAAAACAAGCCAAATACTTGAATACTTAATTTGTTTTAGCTTAATGTTACTAAACTCAAAATCCTATTTGATTCCTTTTTTTGGAATTCAAACTCAAATAATATTTGGAATTGATTAGTACAAAGCTCAATTGCACTTGAGCTTGATTTCAAATGAGCGATTTCAAATGAGCATGTTTCATTCGAAATCAAGTATTCATGGCCAGACTTGAACTTGACTCTATAGTATAAATTGGCTTCAAAGTAACCTTTATTGGAGTTTTAATCGAGCCAAATCTAAACTATTAGCTTATAGATTTGCCTCAGTGGACGCCATAGTAATGGGTACGTGGTGCATTGATTCCATAAGCTATTTGCAAGTCACACATCCTACCACCAAGTTGATTATAAAATAAAGTTACTCATAGACAACTTATTTAACAGTTAACATGAACTGAGGAGAAAGAATTTTGGAATCAAGTATTGTCTATAATCTTAATGAAAGCGAACAATAAAAAATGTTTCTGATATCGACTTTAGATGGAATACGAAAATCAAGTGGTTATTTGAGCTTCTTACTAAAATCAGAGAGCTCAATGACCTCAATCCTGGAAATATTTGCTGCTTCGTCTCTCTCTTTGCTAGTGTTGTACCCCCAATTAACTGTTTCAAGCAAAAATAACATCAGCAGCCAAATCATGTATTTTTCGCTGTGGAATCATGCTTAACAGAGAATGATGGTAGAAAAATGGAAGAGAATGCGACAATGAAAAATGACAAACTATGACTAGCAGCAATATTACGGTACCTAGATACAAACTCCATCCATCCAGCTCAGGCTCTTTAATCACATTCTTCAGAGTCGCTAGTCGATCCTCAACAAAGCTGCTCACAGAATCCAAAGTTAATAAGAGCTGGAGAAAGCAACCAATTAATAAATAATAAAAACTATTTCTTCATCTCCGCAAAAGAAAACATGATAAAAATTTCATCAATGAAATATCAATTTTAGCTATTCAGCAGGAAGGTATCTCACTGTAATTTCAGCCCCCTGTGTTCTGGCTTCTTTTGAAGTTGCTTCAGCACTTCAACCTTGGGCCTGTTAAGAGGATCCAAAAATCAAGGATATTAAAAATATTAAAGAAATAGTGAATCATTATTTATGAAAAGTAAACATGTAAAGTATAAATGCTTAACAGTATTGCTGCTTTCTGCAGGAACATCCAAATGAAATTGAATTACCCAGTTCCCAGGCCAAATATCCTTTCAGGTGGAATTGTTACGCCTGCCAGTTCTCGCAGTAAAGCATCTGCAAAGCGGCTCTGCAATTTTCACTTTTCATTAGAAAGTACTACTAACAGAAGAGTGAACAGACTACCAAACTCCTTCAAGCTCTCAAAGTTGAATCCTTCTGCTCTGCTTGCCCCTACTTGATTGATCCCTCAAAGCCCTTGGTCTGATATTTTTAATTATTGTGGAAATGAAGAAAAGGACAAGCAATTGCACCTGTTTCGTTGTAACTATATATATCTCTGAGCTAGCGAACTTCAAAGCATCTGAAACACCTGGGTAAAATCTGCAAAAGAATCACCTTATAATTGAATATATGAGAGACAGTCTTCATATGCTATAATCTCAGGACCTTCAATAGAAAAGTTTTGATTGGTTAGCCCATATGATACGTTGAGTATTTCTGGTCACTGCTTTGTAGCCTATAAAAAGTAAGGAAACAGATGCATGAAGCTATAACTAATTGAACCCAGAATGCTAAGATCTGCAGTTCAAATGAGTGTAACTCTTGAAATGATTTAGTATAAGTTTTTGAAGTACTAGGAAAAAGTCAGTGAATTAGCAAATTTTTTTGGAGCAAAGTAAGGTAGGATCACCATATTTCTTTCTTTGAGTTTCAATTATCAAGTTTGATCCTTAACGGGTACCTATTTGCATCAATCCAAGTTGCCAAGTCTGTATCCATCCATTCATCCCTTATCTTTCCAAAAAGATCAATTAAAGCATCCCTGTCCTCTCCCCATGCTTCCATGATAACAGGCTTTATCTTCGACCAGCTATTCAAGATCCCCTCAACATTAAGTCCCTCTGCGACCTTGCAAGTTGCATTTTGAATTATATTATCAGTTACAAGCCTAATCCTAAAAAGTAAAAAATGAAGAAAAATATAAACTGCCACCAACTGGTGAAGTGATGTAATTTACACCCACCAATGATTTCCGAATGGCAGGTATTCTCATCTCTAGCAGCAATCTCACTAGCAGCACATTTTCATACCCAGTTTCCACCACAGGCCGCACCTATGATATTAACAGAAAATAGCATGCTTTAAGTTAGCTAGACCACTATCCTAGTTATCAAAATACTAATATACTAATCATGCTTGGGACTGATTGCATTGTTATAATTTGTCGTGGAGGCTATAGTTGAACCTGTCACTCATCATCCTCGCCAGACCCATTGATGAAAATGGGCGAAACTACCAAACGGAGGGCATAGCATCATCTCTGCTAAACTAAATTGAAGCACGCCGTTCAATCTCCCGTTACCCTCTAACTAGATACTAGGCTCATTGTTAATGAATAATATATAATTGAGAAGGAAGAGTAGCATAGAACTACGAGCTAACAGCAACCCCGAGCAACAGCCATTAGCTACGTACCAGACAAAATTTAAACCATAGCAAAATTATTCCCATGTTTAATCTGATTTTTGCTGTACTAACATGGAATCTTCTCTCAAATTCCTCCCCACAAGCTTCCAAACACAGTTCAGTTTTCCCGTTATCTCCCCCTTCTCAGTGTCAGGGTTTTTAAGTATTTAACTCCGTTTTAATTTGAGAAAAGAGAAAACAATTAAACAAGAAAGTGATAGATATTACCATGTGCATCTGATCGGCAATCCATTCTTCCATGGCCGCGTCTACACCATCAAATAATTCGGGCCACCTCACTTTAGCAGCCTATTACGCATCCCGAAGAAAATAAAGAGTCGTTGACGGTTAAATTAAGGGAAACACAACATCAATCAATTGTTTGCTCTGTGAAATTCCAGTTAGCAGTCGAGTTTCTGTTAATTCTAATATTTTCTCGGCAACCAAACAGGTGGGAAGAAAATGACCTTGACAGCAGAGAGGGAGCTTTCTCCACAGCTATCGCAGAGAACTCCGTCGAAGTCCAAGGCGTAGAGATGCCCCATTTTCCTCTCTTCTTTTCCACGCTGGTTCTCCTCCCAGTTTTTCAAGATAAAATTTAGCGCCCGCCACAACCACCACTTGCTGTTGTGACTTGTGACAAAAACGACGGAATGAGAAGGTATAAAACGACCAGCCACACAGGTAAGACTTTGCTTTTTCAACCAATTAGAAGTCGCCACGATCTGTGGCCGTTTGCTCATATCATGTAATTTGGACGACCTTAAAATTTGTTTCGGATGGGCTTATAAAACTCACAGCTCATTAATCAGTTATAATTTGACTAAATAGTCGTTATTTTTTATTTTTTATTTTTTACTAGTTTCAAATTAGCTAGTGTATTTTTATATAATCATATTAAAAACTATATTATGATTATAATTAATTTATAACTTAATTGATTTTAATGTTTCTCTGAAAATTTAATTATATACCATTTCAAGAATCTTCACAAAAAAATTATCCATTATGTAATTTTTGGATTGAAAAACTCTCAATCACGGGATGTCTTAGAATCTAGAATACCAAATATTAAAAGAAAAAGATACACTTTTAATTTTATTTTATTTTTTACAAAAGAAGAATCATACATTTGAAATTGCCATTTAAGAAAGTACAAAACACGACATAAAGGTAACTATGCAGTTCTATTTTGGTCCCACCCCCAGCTGGTTTTTTTTTTTTAATTTTATTTTTACATGATCGAACAAATAAATAATCATGAATGCTATGAGGTGATTGAATAAAATTACATCCAATTATTTTCAATTAATAAATTTTATGTAATAATAAATATTAAAAGTACCCATTTAAAAAAAAAAATTAATACCAATGCATGAAAATAATTGAATAATATTTTTAACATAACTAACAACTAATTAATTAATTGAATGCTTGATATATCATTTTTTTTTTAATAAAATTCAAAACAAATAGTAAATTTACAAATTATAGCAATTCATTAAATTATTAAGTAATGAAATTAATGTGATAAATAATGATTTATTTAGTATAAAATTGTATAATTAAAATTTTGAACATTATAATTCAAATTGAATCAAATATAATTCACTCCCGTCTATTCAATTTATGATTTTTGGGTCGGTATCAAATTATAAACATCCCTTGTGATAATTACTAATTTAACCCCTCATGGTAACTTGGCAAAATCAGTTGACAAAACAAATCATTAATGTCATTTGGGTCCTAGCGATGCTGTTCGCGCACACCTCTCTATTCTCACGCAAAGTCACGAAACAGGTGTAAGATAAACACAAAATAAATATAAAATAAATGCGGTTTAAACCGGTAATCCATCTTCTCAGCGCCCCAAAACGACCAGATATTATCCACTAAACGACACAGTGTCACCTGCTACAGCCAGTTAAACCGATCCCTTCTCGCCCAAAGAAACCGGTGCTCTCGGTTTCCTTCATCTCTTACCCGAGAGTTCTCAATATATAAAATAAAATCCTTCTGTTCTCCTCATATCGCGAGGAAGTTAAGCGCAATCTCATCATCGGGACGTCGTCGGCTCGGTACCCCGACCGATCTTATCGCTTTAGATCTCGCTTGATTACTCTGTATGTACCGTCAAACAATCAGTTTTCTCTTTCCTTGCGTTTGTGGAGAAGGATTTGGTTATCGATTCTGTTCTTCTGATGCATAAAATCGTCTTGATTGATGTTTTGATTGGTTTTTAGTCGGTTCACGATCATGTTTTGATTGGAAAAGGTGATTTTTATCTGCATGTTTGTGTACACTTGCTTTCTGTGTGTATTTTTGCTTGCCTCTGTTTATTTGACGAGTAATTGAGGGGTTTTTAGTAGTTTAAACTTTGAGTTGCTTGATGGTTTTAGTTGAGATAGCGTGGAGTTAGATTTGGATAAGGCGATTAATATGGATTTAGTAAATGATAATATATTTCAGTTTGGTTCTTTAATTCCGTTCTCTGAATTGTAAAATTTGTTTCGAGGAGTACAAATTTTTTTTTTTTCAATAATAAATGATACTTTTAAGCCGTGGAAGAATATACTTGCTTTTGCGGACTGAGATGTTTGAGATGTTGAATGTTGTATGAACCCTGTATTTATGTTTTATAGATTTGTCGAAGAAAAGAAGCTATCCGTTTGAAGTATTAGGATATTTAAAAAAAAAAAAATTATATTGGTTTATTATCCTCACTCAAAGAAGCTAAATAGGAAGCAAACAAGTGGAGATGTGATTGTCTCGCTAATGTCTGATGGTTCTATTGGAAGTTTTTTCAGGTTGAGAGTTTAACTTTTGTACATATGGATTTTTTAAAATCTATCGTGAAGAGTCTTGTATGAGTTTATTTGGCCCATGATTGAAAGACAAGGTAAGATGTGGAACTATTCTTGTTTTTCACTCTTTCAGTGATTCTAAATTCTAGGAAGCTTCAAGCCCTTGAAAATGTCGGATAAAGAAGAAGGAGAGGAAAATATCCCTCGGGGGAATGAATGGGAGGTTGTCTCACTTACAGCATCAGCTTATGCTGCTTCCCCTGGTCCAAAAGAAGTTGAATCGAAGGATGATGACAATGTTGTTGCATATGCAGAAGCCGAAACTTCACAGGCTTTATTCATGTCTAGCCACTTTGTGTTCCCTCCCAGTGAGCATGAGAACTTACCTATGGAACCTGAAAACACTCAGATTCATCAAGATAGTGTAAGCAAGGATGTAGTCTCTGAATTGGAAATGTTACAAGAGGGTAGATCTAGTTCGAAGGACGAAGAATGGAGTAAAGATTTGAACGTACCTGATGAATTATCAGAGATGCCGTTCGTTGATGAGAAAATTTACAAGGAGCAGTCCATATACAAGGAAGCTACACGATCTTTACATAGTGAAACAGTACTTGGTAGATCAGGTGCTTACAATGAGGAAACCCCCCCTGTTTCTGAGCTAAGCGAGTCATCTGAGGAAGGCCTGAATATACCTGCTGATGTTTCCCAGCTCCCAGAAACTGTACAGAATGACAAATATTCTGGATCCAATCTACCATGTGAAGCTTGGTGGAGGAGAAGGGCAGCTTCCTTATATGCCCATGCGAAAGAAGCAAATGCGGTTTGGTCCATTTTCGTTGCTGCTGCTGTGATGGGCCTTGTAATTCTTGGGCAGCGTTGGCAACAAGAAAGGTGGCAGGTTTTGCAGCTAAGGTGGCAGTCCACCGTCAATGATGAGGTATTTAATTAGCTAGTCCATTCATCTTTCACATTTCCAATATATCCTCTAATAAGTAGGTTAATTTCTCAACATCGGCACTCAAAATCTATGAACCTTGTTTTTGCAAATGTTTGGTTATCAAAGGGGGTCCGTATTCAACTCTCTCTCACTCATTTTTGCTTATTTGTTCAAGTTTTGGGATCTTTACTGCTTTCCAAAGTGGTGATTTAGATCACGTATGGGATATATCTCCAAAACGGTGGTGTTTGATGCTTGTGCACAGGATTTTGTAGTGTTCTTTTAGTAGTTACTATAAGCTCACTCTACTTGTCGCCCGAATCTTAGATTAATTGAGGGATTATCTGTCACAAGGTTGGCAGTGTTCCATACCTAAAATTCTATAAACATATGGAGTGAAATCCTCTTTCTAAATATGAATCTTAGATATGAATCAGTGAAATGATTGCTTCCTTTTTCTAAATATGGTTGATCTATCTTTCTGAATCCTCTTCTTCTTGTCATACTTTGTGTTGTAAACATGAAAATTTAGGGATGACTGGTAGAGAAATAGTTGTGTTTACTATGGATTCTTCATGTATGGCAATACGAAGATCTTCCTTCTATTACTTGCTGTTAATCAATATTGACATTCTTTACATGGTCAAATTGGCAGAAGACATGCAGGATGTTGGGTCCAATATCTCGCCTTAAGGATGTGATTGTGGGTGGCCACGGACGAGGGTCTTTTATCAGAGGCAGCTCCTCAAGTGAGAGTTAAGATGATGACGAAAAAAGAGAGAGAGAGAGAGAGAGAGAGAGAGAGAGAGAGATTTCTGGGTGTTAATATTAGTTTGTTGTGTGGTTGGCTATTATCATTGTGTCAAAGCTACATAGCTACATGTTAAAATGTATGTTGCTATTATTGTTATTATGATGCTTGTATACACTTTACAGTTGGGGTTCATTAATCTTTACAGTAGGTCTTGCTGCCAAACTAGCTAGAAATAGGTGCCAAAAGGGTCTGTGCCCATGGGAACCAGGAAGTTCCGGCAAGATCCTGCAAGTGGTTGTCACTACCACATTGAATATTGCCGTATGTTGTGACAACTGGTGGGCCATGAAAAGAAGTGATGCACTTTTTGATGTCGTTTACCAAAGCAGGTTATAAACATTACATGGTTCCCTTCTATTTGCTCTATCCCATTGTTGTTTCTTGATGGAAGTAGCAGTTGGATTTGGTGAAGGTGTTTTATTATGATGTATTGGAGGTATCAAGTTATCCTTGGTTCAGAAATTGTATGCGGTAATTAGTTGATGTTGGGCCCAAGAGTTTGAGCTTCTGATCAATGTTTGATTGGACTTTGATATTGAAACCGGGAAGAACTAAGTGCTTTTCGTGCCGCTTGTTTGGTCTTAATATAATTTATATATTTTGATTGTTTGTTAGACAGTTTTTACTTTTAATTATTTTATATACAATTATTAGTTATTATCTTATACATAATTTTTAATTTTTAATTTATTTAGTTCATAAGAATTTCTTTAGATATGTAAATAATAAAAAGCTGAATTATGATGTGTTAAATTATATAGAAAATTTTGCATAATTTGAATTGCAATACGAAAATACATTCCAATAGCGAGACGTCTCTATCACGAGCAAATATTTAATAAAGCTAATCTTTTGTAATCAAGAACGACATATGTAAAAGGCTTGAAACTAGAGTTGGATGGAGGTCGCGGTGAGCATTTGCCAGATAAATAAAGCTCATTTGACGAGGATTTTGAGACACACACACATATATATAGAAATTGAACTATCACAAAAAACTTTTGAATTTTATTTTAAAAATAATCTTAAATAAATCTATTCATAAAATCGGAAAAAATTATTTTTAGAACAATAACTTTGATATCCTATATAATTTTATGTGAAATTAAAAAACAATATTTTTAATTTTATTAAAAGGAACTAAATTTCAAAATGTGCTCTTTCAATTATTTATAAAATCTAATATGAGCTTAATATTTTTTTTTTTGAGATTTAAGGGTGTTTCTCTTAACTTTTACATTTCAAAAATATTTTTATAATTTAAAAAAATAAAATGCGAAATATCTTTTGTAACAATAAAAATAAATTTTTAATTAAAAATTAAAAGGTATTACATATAATTTTTTAAAAAAATGATTTTATTTTTATTAAAAATTCATCGCTTAAATTTAAGAAATTTATTTTTACTGAATAAACAATTTCTCTTGTTTGAAAGTTGTATAACTTTTTATAACTAATTATATCAAATATTAAATAATTTTTAATTAAAAATACTTTTTTTAATAAATAACTAATTTAATAATATTTTTAAAATTTATATTATAAATTATAACTGCCTCAATCATCAAGGTATTATAAAGATAGGCCAAATGCGTATTTACCCCAAAACAATGATACTAATTTACGTTGATATTGCTATTTGTATTTTTTTACAAATTTACGAATTTAAATTTAATATTAAACGACACCTTATACTAAAAAGAAAACTGAAAAACAGAAACTAAAAATAATCAAAATACCCTTAGGACGACCAACCAAAAAAACTATTTTGGACAAAATTACCCCTAGGTCTGTGTTCCCGCTGAACAAGCCTAACCAAAGTTCATTGGCGGGAACACTTCTTCCTCTGCTCTCCATCTCCATCTCTTCAAACCACATCGTAGGGTTTCCTTTCCTTGCTCGAAACTTTCCCCTTCTATGCAATTTCTCTCTCTGCGTCATCGTTCCAGTCGAATCTCTAATCAGGTAGCCTCTTATTTCTCCGCTTCTTGCTATTCCTTGATAATTTATTCCTGGGCACTGCGTTTAAAATCGGGGAAAATAGAAGATATAAAAATAGTTTGAACTCCTTGCTGGGTGTCTATGCTTCACTTAATCAGTAAAGCATATGTATTTTTACTTAAAAAAGAGATTGTTGTTCCTTTTTTGTGATAATCGGAGTTGATGAATAGGTAAGAGCCTAGTACTTTCTGTAACATTTCCTGTTAATTTTCTATCTTTTGAGGAATTGTCTTAGGTCAATAGTCTCTCTCCTCACAGTTAATTTGCAGTGGCTACTGTGCTGTCAATTTCATGCCTATTGTATCTTTTATTAATAAATGAGAAAGGATGTGTTGGCTATTCAAACAAGCGTTTCACCTGTTCATTCATAACTCATTAAGAAATTTTTTTGGGATGTTTTCAGCATTTTTACTCTTATTTATGGGCAAGAGTGAATGTGATGATAGGCTCATGGTTATAATAAACAGAAAACATGTATCTTTTGAACGTCCTGAAATTTCCATGTTTAATTGCTTACTATTTCTGCACGTCTTGCTTACTTTTTTATGTTCATAGTTTTGCAACATCCGGTTTCCTCATGTTTGGATGCGGACCTGGTTCTTTATAATTGGTTTATTTATTATCACATTTCTTGTTAGCTTATCAAAATGATTTTATATTCTCTCTTTTCTCTTTCAATTTCATGTAATGAACTTGAAGGTTTGTTTGCAGGGATGAGTTTTACTTTTCAGAACAGACTTTTATATTTAGATATGTTCCTGGAGTTTTATTCTGGATATCAACTTTCAAGTGTTTTATTCTCTCTTGGACCATCGGATTGCTGTTGAAAGGATTTTGATTGACAAATTTACTGGATAATTTGTTTTGTAGAATAGCAATTGGTTTTGGCTGGATTTGGTTAATTGGCTCTGTCTAACTTGACCAATTTTCTTTTGTGTATTGAATGTCCTTGATAGTTTACTGGATATCAATTTTAGTTCTCATTAGGGCTCTTTAATCTGCCAGAAAATATGATTCTTGCACACATATGAAAAATGTCAAACGAGGGAACCCCACAAATTACAAGAAGAACAACCAGGTCTTCTTCTGCTGCTGTTTCTATCAATGCTGCAGAGACATCAAAGACAAGGATATCCAATGTTCCAACAATTAACGACCTTGCATTTGATCAAGAGCCCATCAATAAGGATGATTTGTTTTCTAGTTTTCCAGGTAGACGCACCCAGATTCTTGAGCTTCTGCACCTTTTGGGTCCCTCGAATTCCCCCATGCTTCCTATATTTATATATGGAGCTGCTTCTACTGGAAAGACCAGTATCATTCTCCAGGTATTCAGGCATCTCAAACGCCCTTTTGTCTATTCAAGCTGTATTTCATGTTACAGTCCTCGAATCTTGTTTGAGTCAATCTTGGATCGTCTTTTGCTTCACAAAAAGAGTGATGCAAACGGTTATTCTAGTGCAAAGCGCTGTGAGAAGCCGGCTGATTTTGTTAATTTTCTACGTGAAGCCTTGATTAATATTATAAATAATATTAACAGCAATTCAGTGAATTTGAGCTCGGACAAGTTGGCAGGACGACCTAACGGAAAGATGATTTATTTGATATTTGACAACTTGGAGCTTGTTAGAGACTGGGATAAAAGTTCTACCATGTTGCCTTTCCTCTTTAATCTTCATAACATCTTGAAGATGCCTGAAGTCGGTCTGATCTATGTTAGTGGAACCACACCTGATACATACTACTCGAGTATGGGGTACATAGAACCAATACCTGTTTATTTTCCTGACTACACAGAAGACGCTCTTCGTGAAATTTTCATGAGAAACCAAGCAAACAGAAAGCTGTATTCCTCCTTTCTCAAGTAAGATAACAAGTTGCTTCATCTCTTTGGTGACGTTTTGGTTATTATTTCCTTATATTAATTTCTTTTTCTTGTTTCTCTTTTTAAACAGTGCGGTATTGAGACCTTTCTGTAGAGTTACGAGACGAGTGGATGCATTATCTATTGTCTTTTCATCATTGTATAAAGTGTATTGTGAACCCTTGAAGGATTTGGGAATTGTGCCCAATGAAGACATGAAGAGAAGGCTGTTTGCCCATCTGCAACCACGCATTACTCCTTTTCTGAATGGAATATTCAGGGTTCCATCCCAGACTTCTGTTGAAGTTGAAGGCAACAAGAAGGCAAGGTGGAAAAACGATGCTGAGAAGTCAATTTGTGAAGGATTCGAGAAGGTAGATTTCCATATGTCTGCTTCTGCAAAGTATCTTCTAATTTCAGCATTCCTTGCTTCAAGAAACCCAGCTACTCTTGACGCATCAATGTTTGATTCAACTGGCGGCTGTAGCAGTCACAAACGGAAAAGAAAGTACGTGGAATGAAATACGATATTCTTTTTCTCTTTCATATATGCATATATGTATCCATTTTATCATGTATAGTTTGTGAACTTCTGGTTATTTGTCGATTGTGTGTATAGTTTGTGAACTTCTGGAAAGAAGTTTATAAGAAAAGAAAAAAGAAATTGTTTTATTTGGTTGCCAAGAAATTTTTGTTTTCCTGTCCCAGTGGTTAGATGGAATGTACTCATACTCTGCTTTCTTCCGGTACAGGGCCTCTGAAAAATCAATGGAGCAGAAGGAAATTGCCGAACAGGAATTACTTATGAGAGGGCCTGGAACTTTTCCCTTGGAGAGATTGTTAGCCATATTTCAGTGCATTACATCGGTGGCAGAATATTCGTCCAGTGAAGAGGAAGAAGGAAGCAATGGCTTAGGAGTTGAAGGGAGTAGTAGTGAGTTAATGTCTGATGTACTCTTACAATTGTCCAGCCTCTGCAATGCTAACTTTGTCACTAAAGGAGGAAACTGCCCTTTAGAGGGCTCGATCAGATACCGTTCTACGGTGTCTGAAGAATTGGCTATGAAGGTAATACTTCAAGCATCTAACAATGTAAATTCTATTTGAAATGGCTTTATGTTGTTTTCAGTTTGCTGCCTATCCCTTAAACTTAAAGTTGAGTTTGAAATTGCTTATAGGTGGCAAGGAGCCTTAGGTTCCCTTTGTCCAAGTACTTGTACAGAAGATAATATCTGACAGGGAGCCGTGTACAAAGATGTACCAAGAAACTTGAAAAGATCAAAATGTCCATTTCTTGCCATTCGACGTATTATTCTTGGATACTGTCAACAAAATCCGCTATTCTCAATGATTACCAAAGGAAATTAGAGAAGCAGATGATATCGCGCATGATATCTACTTGACCTTTCTTCGCAGTGACTAGCAGGTAATTAACTTTTGTACTTAAATTGTTAATTGTAGCAGTAGCACTTAAAAGATGTGGGTAATATATAATTCTGTATTACAGATTGGAATCAGCCAGGGGCTTGTTTTTCTTTTATGAATATAATTTTATGGCCCATGTCAAGGTTAGGACTCAAATAACTTCTAATTGATCGGAAATAACCATCGAGCATTAGTGCTGGTGGCTAGCCAGGGATTTATTGGTTCTTTCTTTGATTGTTTTCCTTATGTTTCATAATGTTCTTCTGAGCTTAAATTTTCAGGAGATTTTATTTAAAGTCTATAAAGTTGTTTTGATTTTCTTTTACCTCTCTATCCCTCGTGCATGATTAGATTATCTTTTTACCTCGTGGTCAGGCTTTTGGTTCACATTAGACTTTTCTTTTTCCCCTATGGTTTTGAACTTAAGTATGCATGCGTGTTTTTCGAATCCTCCTCTACATTGCGCACATATATATATATATATATATATATATACATATATAATTGTCTTCTAAATTAAATAATCTGCGAAAAAGTAAGTTTAGTCTCTCGTGTTTGTACAGTGTTTGGCTTTCTTGGTGTTCTTCTGTTCCAAAAAAAAAAAAAAAAAGAGTGCAAGTAACTTGTTGTTTGAGAACTTGTGTTCGCTAATATACTTTTTAATTGCATTTCTTCAAAAAAATTCAATCGAGAAAAGTAAACGTGGCTTTCCCTCACCATTTATGGTAGACGTGTTGAACTTGCTCTTAGAAATTGTGTTTGGTGATATATTTTTAATTTGTTTTCTTAAAATTTTCAATTGAAAAAAGTAAATTTGTCTGTTCTGGAAAAAATTATAAGGTTTTTTTTTTTTTTTTTCAAACAACAAAGTTTAATTCCAAAAAAAATAAATTATATTTATTAAAAATTAGTTTTAATTTACTTAATATGAAACGTAAATTACATCGTATCTTAAAATTTTTTGTTATGTAGAATGTAATTGCACTTATTATATTTTGAAAATATTTTTATATGTATGCTACCAGACAAAAATATTTTGTCTGCTTTATTAATAAAATATCATTTTAAAAAGTTCACTAAACTTTTAGCTATCTTTTATGACCGAGAAAACACGAGTCCAAATTTTCTGCCCATGTAACTCGTAAAAAGAAAACTGATTTCCTATTATCTTGCATCACGTATTATTCGTAGGTGCAAATTTTTTTATTTATATATTTTGTTAAATCACTACAAGGAAAAAGGGAATTTGACAAAAATCCATAACCAACGTTACATTAAAAAAATATTTATGTTATTTATTTTTTTTATTGTGCAAATGGCGAAACTTATAAATATATATATACATATATATATAAAGAGAAAACACTAACAAGCTCCAATAGTGGAATGGTTGTTGCACAAGGATCAAATTCATACAGATGGAAAAGTACCAAGATGACATAATTTCTTTTTTCCACCTAAAGTAACTAACGTTTATTTATTCAAATAAAATCAGATCGGACAATCCATGGATCAATAAGTTTGTTTGGTTCAATAAATCTTATTATTTATCTTTTGATTCTGCTGATTTCTTAAAATTCAATAAATCAAGTTGTAATAAAAATTTGAATATATTTAATATTTTTTTTAAAAGTCGAGAACTAAAAAGAAATGATTTATTATCTAAATACAGAAGCGAATAATGAAATTAGAGTTTATATTCCTTACACAGTAAATTAGAATGTCTAATAGAGTTACAAGAATGTCCATTCTATATTGGTTCATAAAAAAAGTTAAACAATAATTAAAACAAATAAATAGATATTTTAGGGATTAATTTTTACTAGCACTCGAAGGAAGTTCGGGAGATGAACTATTTATAATTCTCTTACTAATCAGGATCTAGATCTTAGTCTTCTTCATATAAAATTGTTAATAAAATAGTAAGTTACACTAACCTATTAAAAATATCACACTAATCACTGATACAAAAAACTGAAGGTTGGTAAAAATTACAAAATAACTAATGGAGCCATTGATTTAATTAAATATA
The DNA here is from genome assembly GCF_000150535.2 of Carica papaya. The sequence continues at coordinate 330,255 of NW_019014681.1, read as the reverse complement.
TTTAACTCTAAAACGTTTAATTTCATACTTACCGTTATAAGTTTTTTCAAAAATAACCTATGAAGAGAAATAATCAAATGACATTTTAATTTCGTGCATAAAATTAGTATTCTTCCTTTTAACCTATTTACTAGTACGTCTGGGGTCTATAAAGATATTCCTCTACTCGTGAACCCTGTATCTAGATTTGATAATTAACCCGGCCGTCCTCATACTCCAGTCCGGTAATGGGTGCTAAAAATACCATCGTCTCGATACCCCGTCCGTTATGAGACTTGAACATATTTCTCAAAACTCTTCCGGTATGTGACTTTTCAGCCTCATTCGACTAAGGTAATGTCAATGTTAGGGTTCCCAATATACCAAGTCTATTCACCATTTCCCAAGATACCTAGTAAGCTTTCATTTTTATAGATTCTCATCGTGCAAACAACTACCTAACGCATACCAAAATCTCATTACATATTCACATAATACTTTAAACAACATTTAAATGAGCGATATAGTTTAACATAACCGAATAACCAAGTAACTAGATAACCAAATAATCGAAAATACCATCAAGATTATCAATTTAATATGCACAATATAATAGTAAGCAATTTATGCAGTACAGAAAAATAAACAGGGAATCAGAACAAATATGAACTAACTAGTTTCGACTCCACTAGTGATATGTAATTATTTTTAGGATTTTTTTCATTTCAAAAAATACAAAATTATTGATTATTAATCCTCAATTTACTATAACAGAGAATAAGGTGAGAGATTCTCATCCAAATCGGTATTTCGAAACGTTGTACTACTTACTATGCTTCCTAACAGGGCTCGAGTTTCTTGAATTTTTTCTGCGAAAATTAAAATATTTGTTACGTACCCTAGAAATAAAAAATTGGTGTCAAAAACTCTTTTTGGCAAATTTTAGGGTTCTGGCACAGCAGTGCTGCCATGCTCCGGTGCCGACTCTATCGTTTACGGTGGCACTTTGCCTCGATTTGGCTAGTTTTGGCCGATTTTAGCAAGTTTTGACTGGTTTTACATGTGTCTCTGTGAAGGAACATGTTAGGAAGCATTGGTTGGCCAAAAACTAAAAAAATTGAACTTTTCAGCAGGGGAAAGGGGGTCTCTGGGTGCGGTGGTTTCGTCGGTTCTTCTTCGCGGCTGGGGTTTCTTATTCGTCTAACCTACACATAAGGGGACGGTGAACACAATGATCAAAAAATCGTGTAAAACAGAAAACTGGAAGGAGCTCATCGGAGGGATTTTAGGGTTTTGGTCGCGGCGGCTCTACCGGACTTTTCTTGCAATTTTTGGCTCACTTGCCATCTCTTTTGCTCTGATATGGCCAAAGGGAGACTTGGAGTCAAATTCTGAGCGAGAATGGGAAAATTTTACCTTTTTTTATGGTCGGCGATGACTCTAGTGCGGCGGCGGCCAGAGGCTGGTCTTCTTCTCTAGTGTCTGGTTCTTTTTCTCTGGCGAATGGCTAGCGGTTAGGGTTGGGTTCCCCTGCGATGAAGAGTGTAAATACCCTATCCTCTTCGATCCGAGCCGTCCGTTTGTGTCGATGTGGAGTGAGGAGGACCGTTAGATGGTTTCCATTTAGGCTGATGGCATGGGCGAATTTAAGTCGTCCATCATGATCAATCTTGTCCGTCCAATCACGTCTAAAGAGAAAATGTATCTGGGCCGTTGGATCGCTAGGCACACAGATCGCTCGCATGGCTTCCTGCGTGGTACCTATGTTAGCGGGGATGTCACGCAGCGTGCTCCGGTTTGCCGGAGCTGCTAACTGGAATATCCTACGTGACCGAACTTTTTTTATATATTTTAACTCACTGTTTTCAATTTTTCTTTCAAAAACACCCCCCGAATTCAAATTTTCACTCATTTTTCACAAAATTGCTTTCAATTTTGTCTATAACTCATTTTTCTCAAAATCTTCAATAAAAATTAAATCAAAATAACTAAAATTACTCATTAATATATTTTTAAAAAATAAAAAAAAATCATCCCAAGTTAATTTTCAGGCCTGAATATTACAACTCTCTCTCTCTTAGGAAAATTTAGTTCATCAAATTTGTCGCCTTCTCTCTTAATTAAGCAATTGGAGGTACTGTGCCTTGAAGTTTGATTCCAACTCCCAAGTGTGCTCTTCCTGTGTGTGATTCTGCCATAAGACTTTGACGAAAATAATCTTTTTGTTGCGAAGCACTCTTCTCTTTTGGTCCATAATGCCTACCAGTAACTTCTCATAGGATAGATCCTCCTGGAGTGAAAGGGGCTCATAGGACATGATGTAAAAGGGGTTCAGGTTGTACATGCGTAGCATTGACACATGAAACACATTATAGATTCTGAATAGCTCTGAAGGTAGTACTAGTCTGTAAGCGGACGTATCAATCATGTCTAAGATTTCAAATGACCCAATGAACTGAAGATTTAATTTCTCTCTCTTTTCAAACCTGTTGATTCCTTTGAAAGGAGTGACCTTAATAAATACTCGATCACCTTTCTAAAATTTCAAATCTCTCATTCGAGTGTTCACATAACTCTTCTGCCCGCTTTGAGTTGTCTCGATGTTCTTCCTAATTTTAACTATTTTGGCTGTAGTCTCCTCTACAAGATCTGGGCCAAATAATTTTTTATTGTCCACCTTTTACCAACAGATCAGCAACCTATAGGGTTAACCATATAATGGCTCATATAGGGTTATAACGATGCTTGCTTGATAGTTGTTATTATAAACAAACTCTATCAAAGGTAGGCGATCATCCCAATGGCCCTCGAAGTCTAAAATACAAGATCAGAGCATATGCTCTAGTGTGCGAATCATTTTCTCTGATTGTCTACCGGTCTGAGGATGGAATGCGGTGTTAAAGGACAGTTTTATTCTCATTTCTTGTTGAAGACTAAACTAAAATCGAGAAGTGAACCTGAGGTCTTTGTCGGATACCACTGTCACTGGGACTCCATGTAACCTGACTATCTCCCGAATATATATTCTTACTAGCTTATCCAAAAAGTCGGTCATCTTGATAACTAGGAAGTGAGAGGACTTGGTAAGCTAGTCAATAATTACCCAGATAGCATCATGCTCTGAGCGTGCCTTAGACAACCCTATCATGAAGTCCATTGTGATATATTTTTATTTTTACTCTAGGATCGGTAATGGCTGAAGTAGCCTGTCTTGTCGTTGATGCTCTATCTTAACGTGTTGACATACCAAAAATTTGGAGACAAAGTCAACTATCTCTCTTTTCATCCCGCTTCACTAAAATTGAGGTCACATATTTTGATACATCTTAGTACTTCCAGGATATATGACAAATTTTGAGTTATGAGCCTCTGTTATGATATCCATTTTTAGTTCACTATTATCTGAAACACACACTCTTGCCTAAAATCTGAGTAATCCAACGGCAGAGACTCAGAATTTTGGATTTACTCATTGTTTTGCATCCTTCTTGAAAGCTTATAGGGTGAAATTGATTGATTGAGCTTCTTTTATTCTTTGGATCAATTTAAGTTGGACAGTTAAGTGGGTCAAACATGCAACTCTCTTCAAGTTTTGAAGTTGTATCTGTTGTGCAGCCCTTATTACCTTGCATTCAAAAACTATTAAGTAAGCCAACATACCTGCACTTTTTCTGTTGAGCGCGTCAGCGACCATATTGCCCTTACTCGGGTGATACAAAATATTGCAATCGTAATCCTTAAGGAGCTCTATCTAGCATCTCTTACGCATGTTGAAATCATTATGAGTGAATATATGCTTCAAGTTCTTATGGTCAATATAAATATTAAAAGTCTCCCCATGCAAATAGTGGCACAAAGTCTTTAAGGCGTGGATAATAGTGAGAAGTTTTAAGTTATAGGTGAGGTATAACTTAGACCCGTAGGTTATGACTTTCTCATGCTGCATCAGAACACAACCCAACCCCAAGTAGGAGGCATCACTATACACTGTATATCCACCTGTCTCACTCGGTAAAGCCAACACGAGTGTAATAGTCAACCGCTTCTTAAGTTCTTCTTTGTGAGCCATGTTAAAGGAGCGGATAGACTAGAAAATCCTTCCACAAACCTGCGATAATAACCTGTCATTTCCAAAAAGCTATGAATCTCCTTAATCGAAGACAGTTTCTCTCAATCAAGTACTTCCTCAACTTTTTTGGGATTTACTGATACTCCATATCTTGATATGATGTGCCCTATGAAGGTAGTCTGCTCGAGCCAGAACCCATACTTGCTCAATTTTGCTTACAATTTCTTTTTTCTGAGAACCTGTAAAATCTGAGTCAGGTGGCGAACATGTTCTTCTCTGCTCTTTGAAGAGGTCAGGATATCATTGATAAATATAATGACGAACTGATCCAGAAATTATTTGAAAACTCTATTCATCAAGTTCATAAAAATAGCCGATGCATTGGTTAACCCAAATGACATGACCAAGAACTCATAGTGTCTATACCTTATTTTGAAGGCTGTCTTGAAAATGTCCTCTGCCCTAATCTTTACCTGATGGTAACCCGAATGTAAGTTTATTTTAAAGGAAACTTTAGCACCCTAAAACTGGTCAAAAACGTCATCAATTCTGGGGATGAGGTACTTGTTCTTGATCGTGACTCTGTTTAATCCCCCTATAGTCAATATATAATCTTAATGTTCCATCCCCTTTCTTTGCAAATGTGACTTCAGTACCCCAAAGGGACACACTGTATCAGATGAACCCACTTGGACTACTGGAATCTCTTGAATGCAAAATTTTTTCTTATATTTACCTAATTTAGAGAAGACAATCGAGTTAAAACAGTATGTAATAAGGAAATTGCCATGAGAGAATAATATTTAATAATTTTATTAACATGTAAATAATTCTTCATTAGGAGGGTTGAATACAAGTTTATTATTAAAATAATTTATAGTGGCGTGATACACCGCTAATTAGTTCATTACCAAAATTACATCAAAGTCCCTCGTGTCAATCTCTATCA
>NW_019014681.1:287978-315140 GCF_000150535.2 Carica papaya | reverse complement strand
CGGCAGAGAGAGAGTGAGGGATATATTATACTCCCGTAGTTTTCTTGTAAGCAATATCTGAGCTTTTATAGAATTCTTTTGTGTTATCATATATTTTCGCTTCTATAGTCTGTTTCAATAAAACTGGGTCAACTCCTTGACAGTGATTCTCACTTGGGCACCCCGCTTAAATGAGGATGATTGATTATATATATATATATATAAAGTATTGTTTTGTTCATTAATTAATTAAAATGATTTACTTATAGGGTAATCAGTGAGATTGAGATTGCTTGTTGGGAGGATGAATGAGACTGAGAGTGACTTAGGCAATTTAACATACAAAGAATTTCTTGTAGAAAGTGAAGAGGGAAATTTAAAATGGCTTTAGATAAATAGAAGAGGTTTCTTAAAGAAATCCACAAAAGACAACCAACCAACATTGCACATATTAGATTTTACATAAACACAAATGACACTTGACAAAATTGTTAACAATAGGCTATTGCTTTTACCCCTAACCCAACTTTACTATAATCTTCAATGTGACCAGAAAATAGCACATGCTATGCAAGCTACCACATATTTAGTATGATAAAGTTTACCGTGCACGTGATAAAAAGGTCTCTTAGTTATTTAAGGGATAAGATTTCCACATTGACGCAAGATTATCCAGTAACATATATGCAAAAATGTGGCCAGCGGCCTAACCAGTACAACTGGCCGCCAGGTGTTATAATGACAGGAGCAGAGATACTCTAACCTCCAAATAAATTCAGGTTACTGTTGTCTTAAAATTAAAGTGCAAATACCAGTTTTAAACAGCTATCCCATGATTTTCAAACATTATTTTTCAAAAATCAACAACTAACAATAAAAAAATTTAGTAGTCACATTATGAGCTCGAACTTATAATCACATTCACGTAAATTAAGATACCAGAGTTTTGTTTGCAATTTTGGTAGAGGGAGAGCATACACTTGCAGCACTAGAGGGGGGAAAGGCAAGTCTTCTAGGTTGCAAATTACCCACCCGAGTACTACTGAAACATGTAAAATGAAATGAACAGCAGAACCTGTAAGAAATTTTCTTGAAAAGTTGTTGGGAGCAAATTAAAGGCCCTGACAAGTTGTCGAAAAACTTCAATGGTGGCATCTTAGCCATTTTCAGCAGGGTTCCAAATTTCACCCTCGACATGTGTAGCTCATATATATATATATACACACCCACGTGGCTCCGTGATACTCCTTCCATTATAATTTGCTCTGTTTTTGGATTAGTAGGCCAACTGCATTTCTTCCCTTGTATTCCTGCACTTTTCTAGTCGAGGACTTTCTCTCCAGTGGAAAACAAATTCCAGATTAACGTGCCTATAATATATAACACAACCGCCACTTTGAACACGTCATCCCAAGAACCTGGAGAGTTTTGTAATTTTAAGTGATGAAAGCAGGAAAACAAGAAAAAGAATCTCAAGTCGCAAATACCACTGCAGCATGATTTCGTCTTGCCATACCTCTTTGGAGTATATAGCCTGTTGCAGCTGTACCAAAGACACCAGCAAGCACACCTGCTGTATTTGATAATCCTAGCAAAACTCCCTGTCATTGGTGTTTTAGAATCTCATTTCAGAAACAGGTTAACAAGACTAAAAATTAAAGGACATCTGGGAAAAGTTTCTGAATTTGGTATAGTTTTATATTATGGTAGAGGAACTATTCAAAATTTGTCATTTATTATGTCCCTGTAGCAAAAATCTTTTAAAATTGAAGTAATATAGATGACAATCACTCACAGCATAACGTGGGCCGATATCTTGGTGATTGGAATAAAGACCGGATTGTGAGAATGCATCAGATCCCTGTCAACAAAAAACCATGTTTAACAGAAATTCTTTATCAAGTTCAGAAAAGAGTCAGAATAATTACATCCTAAGTCTTAAGTTATAGCAAAAAGCAGCATCTAGTTTTTTGCAGGCAGCATTTATACATGATTAGATTGTAACAAGATCTAGGATACTCAAGTCTATTGTGGTGGCTACACTACAAAGCACTAAATTTTAGCTGTTAAAAGTGAATGCCACTTAAAACTTGTACTCTTAGGCAGGAATATTTGATTTGAAATTAAGATGTTGTTGCTTCCTTTTTCAGGATACTAGGTTTTTAATGGTAATAACATTATATCATTCTTTGCATTTATAATCACTTTCCGTTATTTGCAATTTATGAAATATAATAGCAGACATGTTTGTAATGTATCTTTTAAATTCAGTTATATCTTTAAAAAAATTAAAATATTTACACTAAAAATATATTAAAAAAATAAACTGGCATATAACCCAAGCATGTTACTACAATAAAATGCAATCTTTTTAACTGCCGTTTTCTTTATATTTATACAATTAATATTAGATACATGATATTCCAATGCAAAATTTTTATTATCATTGAATATTCACCTATACAAGTATCAAATTAATGTGGCGGAAACAAATATAATCTTCACTTAAATCAAATTGAACAAGAATACCTGACTGCATGCCATGCATAGCACTGCCATAGCAGGAGTCCTGACATGGCTCAACTGTGAAAGAAAGAAAGCTGGGCCCAAAAACCCGATTGATTGCATGATCTGCAATATTAAGAGGAAACCATAAATATGACTGACTATTAGGGGTTATCAAGATTAGTACTTAACCACTTTATATCTATTCGTTTTTATCTCGAACGAAATTAACAAGAATTCCATCCAGGGGTTTGTTTGTCTTCCTGGGCACAGAATGTTACTTTATTATTTAGTAAGCTAGAATTAGGGACAATATCTATATTTGCAAATTAACAATATTCCTAGAAAACCAAAATCTGATGTAATTAACGATTAAATGCAAAAATAAACAGTGCTGTCAAGCAGTGATATCAGTTCTTGCCTTACGAACTGCTGTTATTGAAAGACCTCTGCTTACAAGACTGTCTGCTATCCAACCTCCAATATTCGCAAAAACAGCCATGGTCAACCAAGGCAAGACACAGAGTAGACCTGATTCGGTGAGGTTGAACTTCAAAACCTGGGAATATCAATTTTATGAGATTGCTGTTATTTAAGTATGCATCACGAGGAAAGTAGAAAAAGAAAAAAAGCAAAAATTTGCATCTAGTACTGGGTTATCCTATAATTATTTTGAATATTACACAAGTTAATGTCATACTAGGTTACCTTTAATCCTTGCACAATTGAATATAAAACCTCAAATGCATGCCAACAATTTTTTTCTGCATATTCTTTGCAAACTAAGTCTACTGAAAGCTTTTGCTGAACTCTTCATCTAAATGGAATCTTCAGAAGCATTTCATAGCAATGTAGCTCCAAATTAACTGGCAGTAAGAGGTAAACAGTGCTGCATCTATGAAAGAAAACTAGCCACTTGCAAGCAACAACAGATCTGAAACAACATATTGTATTTACAATAGACACGAAACCAGGCGAAGGACTATGTACTTCTAAAGATGCAAGTGAAGATTTCATTCTTCTATGCAGGTCAATGTTCCACTTCAACATATATAATCAGGCCCATGAGGGTTCAACTACCTGATTGTAATATGTCGGCATCCAGGTCAAAAGTATAAAAGTTCCCCAATTATGGCAAAAATGAGAGATTATAAGGGCCCAGACAGGTGCTTTTGATAATATTAATTTCCAAGGAATGACTGTAACAGGTTCCTTTGAAGTTCCGCCACCTAAGATTAGTTTTTTCTCTTCTGCACTAAGCTCTGGGTCTTCTTTAGGTGAACTATGGGCCTAGCAAGAAGTCAATCAAAAAGGGAGAAAAATTAATGGAGTTAGATTTAATGGAATCTGTAAAGTGCAGACTACATCCAGTTGATCTCTTTTTCTACAGAATTAAGCTGAAAACTGAAGTTTATTTTGTAAGAATAAAAGATTATGTGTCCTTAAAAAACTAGATACAAGAAGAAACAACATACTTTTAACAGCCATAATGCAAACCAAATGCTTCCAAGAGAACCAAAAGAGTAGAAGACCGATGGCCACCCAAACTTGTGGATTAGAATGGGAGAGGCAGCCAAGCCAGTAACAGAACCAAGATGCATGCCACTATATACTAGTGAAAGTGATCTGCTTCTTTCAGATACAGGAATCCACTTAGAGAGTATGTTATTCATAGCAGGCATGGCGACACCCTGAAAGAAAGTACATCACATTTTTAAGCCAGGACAAAAATGTGAAATGAAATAGACAAATACACAAACAAAACCCAGCATATCAGGTCATAGTCATTCGAAATGCAAAAAATGCCATAAACTGCCAATTCAATGGAACAATAAAATCTCTAACTTCCCAGATTATGGAACTTTGAAGTTCTGGCATGATCTTCAGAAAGATGACAAAAATATTCAAAATGGCTTTTCTGCCCACTTTTATATGTAATCCAAAAGGTTCTTGAGTAGCAAATGCGTCAAAACTAGCGAACCATAGATTATTAGGACATAACCCAAAAAAAATAAAAAGAGGCTTAACAGGATGCCAACCTCCCCAATGCCCATAAAAGCACGCATAACAAGCAAAAATGGAAGTCCGATTTGTGCAGCAATAGGTGTCAAAACTGTAGCAACTGACCACCAGACGACCCCAAATCCTAAAACTAGCTTCCCACCAATCTTATCTGCCCATATGCCGCCAACAATCTGTGTGCCAAAAAGATAATAAGATATGGTTAAATTGGAGGGTTAGAAGAATATCTATTATAAAATGGGGGGCGTGTGAAATACATGAATCTAATTTGAAGCATGGTGAAGTCTTATTCTCATAGATAAAAAAATCCTGCAGGACCATGTACCAGCTGCAGAAGCTTGATCAAAGCATGCAGAATTAAATCCACTTGTAAATTTCTAAAATATTTTGGGTTTGCTTGAGCCATACCTGTGTGAGTAGATAACCCCAGAAAAAAGAGGATTGAATTAAACCAACTGTTGCACTGTTCCAATTAAACTCTTTCGACATTGGAAGTATTGCGATGCTCATATTTACCTACAGTGAACATCAAAATTAGCTAGCACATAAAATAGAGGGCAGTAGCAAGCAATTTACAAGTATTTCTTGTGATGATAATCATCCATAAAAAGAACTAACAGGAACACTTACTCGATCCATGTTGCATAATAGAAATGCTGCAAAACAGAGTAGCACAATCACCCACCGCTTCGGAAACTGCTGCCACCATGCAGATTTTTCCTGCACATTTCCTACTAAAACAGCCTCAGCTGATCCATCTGAAGACTGCAAGGAGTCAACATTTGCCTCAATTATGTCATAGTCCTCAGACTTATAATATGCACGTGTCCTGTTCACCTTAGTATGTGCACCTGGTTGTCTTTGCCCATTGCTCAAAGCAAGCTTGTGGTTCACACTTGGTTGAAGCCTACAATTAGAGGTGGAACTTCGAGAAAGATAATGCTCATAGCATCTACTAGTTTTTCTGCAACACATTTGACTAGACTTCATGGACACACCATGCAAAGCTTGCGCACGTTTCACAGTTTTCTCATCTGCGTTGCCAGCACCGAAGGGAAATAAGCAGTATCTGTGTCCAGATACAACACCACTACATGCCATCCGACCACAGAACTTCCGTTGGAACATAGTCCTCTGTGGATTTGATGCAACAGCGACACTTAATCTCTCACATCCATGACGTGAAAGAGCTTCTTCCTTTTGATGAACTTTACCTGCAAATCAAGTTAGTTAATAAAAGAAGAATGATAATGCGGTGCAGATATAAACTGCCAATCAGCGATTCTAGGAGAAAGAGAATCTGACTGATAAATCATCCCTACCTTCTGGAATAAGTAACTTATTTTCTACATGATATATGTATTATCTTGCATTACTGAAAATATCAGAAAATCTCTCCATAACATTTGACCGGCCAATTGTACTAGAGTGATACGAGCAATAGATCAAATCAAATGACTCATCTTTACAAAGAATTTGTAGGGCCACACCGTGAAATCATTGCATAAGATTCACAGTGGCATTCATTACACATACCAAGAGGTGTATGGGCCAATTTACTACTCTGACCAAGTAGATTTTCCAAATCTCCTGATGGGGAAAGAAAAAACCAATTTTGTTTCAACTGAAAACTAGACCATTTGCAAGCACCATGAATCATAACGCTATTGCAATTGGCAAAACTGTTATAACAGGAAACACAACAATCCACATGGAACCAGAAAGAGAGCAGGAAAAAGAGTCCTGATTGGAGGGAAAATATTTATCATTCACATTGGTTGCCAAATTCTTCTTTTCCTTTTATTAATCTGAACAAGATGGATTTAGATGGCCATAACAAAATGAATAAATGAAACTAAAACATCCTTCCAGGTTTGAGAAAGATATTTATTACTCATATTGGTTGCCAAATTCGTCTTTTATTTTTATTAATCCAAACAAGATGAAATAAAATAATGAAAAAATTCAAACCAATGAATAAATGGAACAACAACAATCGTTCTGATATGAGTTGACTGCTAACTTGAACAATCTGTAGTTATTGATATTATCAAACAATTTTGTTGCAGCTCAATTCTATAATTCAGTATCATGAAAGGATAAGGCAATAAATTTTTTTTCCCTATATCCAGTTAAAGAATTATAATTCAAATAAAAAAAAAATCAACATATAAACATCAAAAAGCCGATAAATTAAAAAGAAAATGAACATTCAAGTGAAGAATCACTAGAGAAATAAAAGTCCTCAAAATGTAGCTAAATTTTCTGCTCGAAAAACTAAATAACACGCAAACCAAACTATAACAAGAATTAATGTGAAATGCAAACAGTAAAATAGTACCTGAGCCTATAAACGAACGGAAATTCCGGTTCGAAATCAATCCGCCGATGGCCATTAATTGCTTTAGCGCAAAGCTTTTTAAGAACTGGAAGCTGACAGTAGTTAGAGTTCACTACACCATTTTACACTTTCGAAAACGGAGCTCGAACCCGGAAAACACAACACCGTTGGGAGTCCTCTGCCTCTGCTACCTTCTTCGAGAGAGAAGTAGAGGATAAACAGAGGAGATTTTTGTGGATTTCTATTTTTTTATTCAAAAGCGGGAAAGAAATTCCCATGGTTTTTCATATACACAAACGAAAGGAGGGTCGAGAGGGCGACACGTGGCATGTCATCCTCCCGAGAGCAGGTTCCCAATTGCAAGCCCACAAAATAATGGAAATACCCCTCGATGTAAGGGAAAACTACAGTGAGTTTTCGGGCTTGTTGAATGTAAAAAAGAGGAGATGGGATGGGCATTATTGGAAAGCAAGTTGGGAAAATCTGAACCGTACCTGACGTGGGGTTTGAATAGGGACGAGACAGCCACCGGAAAAGAGCATGGAAAGGGATAGAGTGACGCAAATTTTTTATTTTTTAATTTACTTTTTAAAATTGAAATTAGTTTTTTTAAAATTATCTGAAAATTATTTAGAATAAGACACATGGAAAATGAGATACTTGTTGAATATCAAACTTATAATCGTCAAGTCATCACTAATTTTTATCAATGTCAAACCGTCCAAATAATATTTTCATATGTTTTTTTCTTAAAAAAAGGAATTTGTTACCACATAATTGGATGATGAAAAAGATGTTATAAAAAAAAAGGACTACGATTGCTCTTTTTGATATTCCTTATCACCGAAAAGGGCGAGGCTCCACCATACCCGGGCGACAATTGCTCTACAAAGAAAGTACAGATAAGGAAGGATGTCGTTGATCCATCGGAGAATGGTGACGATGCTACGAAGCATATGAATGATGAGGAAATGGAAGAGGCAAAGGAGATGGAATTGACAGCCTTTGAAGATGAGATCCAGAAGATTACCGAATGGCATGTAACAAGTCCAACAGAAATCTGGGGCCTGAACAGAGAATCTTTTCAAGATAAATTGACCAACACTAGGCCCTCGGATTGAAAACAAGACGACTTTAAACTCAACGAGGATGATATGACCCTGGACACAAAAGGCAAATTTTCCACAATTTTTTTCTCGAACAGGGTCCACAACTACATCTCTCAATCTATGAAAAACTCTATTATCATTTAACTCCTAGGCATAGCCATCGGATACCAACCCCTGTTAGTACGCTTCTAGAATCTCTAGCGGTTAGTGGGTACCTTTAAATTGGTCGACCTGGAAAACAATTATTACCTCGATAAATTTAGTGATCCAAATGGTTTTACACACACACTCACTGGGGGTCCCTAGATCATCTTCAACCATTATTTAACCTTTCAACCTTGGACCTCGTCTTTCTTAATGAACAACGATAGAGTTGCCTCGGTGGTGGCGTGGGTCCATTTTATCGGTCTATCCATTCAATATTACCATAAAAGTGTGTTGAGAGCAATTACCAAAGCAATCAGAATGGTGGTCCGCAATAACTATAATACTTAGTCCTCTAAGAGAGGAAAATTCACTCAGCTCACTGTTGCGGTGAACCTCACCAGGCCACTAGTCTCAAAAATTTTAGTCAAAGGGTATCTGCAAAGAGTCGAGTACAAGGGATTACCTACCATCTGCTTTGAATGTGGATGTTATGGCCATCTTAAAGAATATTGCCCCCAAAGCACGAATCTCAACATCGTGGAAAATGGAGGAGACGGTGGTTTTAATAATGAACAGACTTCACCGTTGATGGCTATTGACAAGAAGTTTGGCCCCTAGATGCAGATTGTTCGTTGGGAAGGAAATTCGACAGAAAAGATACTTCATAAACTAACAAGGAAACTACCATGAATAAAAGAAAAATAATTTACGGGTCAAGATTTGATTTGATTGTGAAAATTGGAGATTCAATTCTGGAAGCCAACAGATACATGGTGGAAATATAAAGAAAAACCCTAGCGGCATCAACTGTAGGGGAGAGAATAAGAGAAAAGGAAGACCAAAATTCGGTAAATGTAATAAGGAAAGGAGCTAGTATGAGAAAAGGAGCCCTAGCAAATTAGACAGGTCAAAACAAAGCCAACCCAATACCATGGAAAAGCTTGGGCAAACGCACGAATCTTTGGAATTTGAAAATAGAATTGAGGTGCGAATCCAAGAAGGAACGGAACACATGAAGGAAATGGATTGAAGCCCAAATCTGGACATCCCCATTAATGGCAGCCCACATGCCACTATCTAACGGGTCAGCTCCTTACTGGATCAGTGCAAGAACACTATGGTCCGGATTGAGGAATGGGTTAAGCAACCTGCAACCCCCCTGCCAAACTCTTTTTACGATTAGATTGATTGCATTGTGCGTAACTTTATCTGGGGCTCCTTGAGTGATTCCAAGAAGTTGAGCCTGATCAATTGGGATACCTTGTGTCAGCCTACTTCTTATGGGGGAAGTGGTGTCTTGAGACTCAGGGACTTAATAAGGTTTTCTTTAAGAATGTGGGTTTCATCATGATCACTAAACCGCACCTTTGGGTTAAAGTTCTCCGGTATAAGTATAATTGGAGTTATCCTTGTAGGAATACCTCCCACTTGAGTAACAGCTCTCATCTGTGAAGGAACCTGAACGACATCTGGGAATCTTTGGATCATGGTTTGGCTTGACACATTAAATATGGGAACACTGTGAGATTTTGGGAGGACAACTGGCTGGGGAACTATGGTCTGCTTAAGCTTCTTGCCTTCCAACTTGTTAATGAGACCCAACGAATTGAGTGTGTTAGGGCCTATGTGACCCCTATCCGCAATTAGAATTGGGGGCCCTTGTAGAATATTCTTCTGGCAGGCATCTTTCTCCAGCTCCGCATGATGACCTGGGAGTGGATGTACCCTACTGGGGACTCACTTCTAATGGTAAATTTACTGTTAACCCCGCTTGTAATATGTTTACTGATATTTCTTCTCTTTTGCAGATAACGAGTGGAAGCTCGCATGGACTTGGCCAAGGGCTCAACAGGTTCGCATTTTCTGTGGTTGGTCTTGCGAAAGAGCCTACTTACAAATGAGGAATTGGTTTATAGACATATGACTTATGACTCGGCTTACAGCACCTGTGGTCATGGCATTAAAGACCTCAACCATGTCTTAAGATAGTGTCACCAGGCCAAGGGTCTTTGGCTTAAGATCGTTTCCCATACAGTGACACACTCCTTTTTCAACTCTTACTTTAATGACTAGTTTACCGACAACCTATAAAATATGTATAGTTAGTGCTCCTCTTTCAGTGACTTGAAGATTGTCTTTGGTCTCACTAGTTGGCTACTCTGGAAACAACGTAACTCCATTATTTTTGGCGACAACCAATCCAACCTAGATTAGTTGAGACAGGCCACCTTCAGAATGATTGCTTACACCTCTCAGGCTATCACCATGAGGAATGTTATTTTCGGGTACCGAAGCCGAAAAGAGGAGGGTCTTATTAGCTGGACCCCATCGACTCAGAGTTGGATCAATGTCAACACGGGCGTTGCCTTCCGTAACAGCTCTTATATGGCTTGTACGGGTGGGATTGCTAGAGATGACCATGGGAGATGGCTTGAGGGTTTCTTCCGGAAGATTAATACTTGCTCCGTCCTCCAGGTTGAGCTCTGGGGGTCGCTTAACAGACTGGAGTTAGCTTGGAGACTGGGCGCGCACCATGTCATCTTATAGATGGACAGTGCTACTACGATTCAAGCCCCAAATAAAATTCCGAACATAAAACTAACTCCCACCAGTGCCAACTTCAACCTGCTCCTGACTTTGAAAGATTGGTGATTTAAGGATTAGAATGTCAAAATTCAGCATGTATACTGGAAGAGGAATAAGTGCGCCAATTTGTTAGCTAATATGTCCTTTGCTTGACCTCCTGGTTTGTACCATCGGTATTACAATTTAATAAAACTCACCGAGATCATAAGGGATGATATTATTGGAGTTTTCTGGCCTAGGATGTGCAACATTTATTCTTGTCTTGTTTGAAAGCCTTGGTGTTTTTTCTTTCTCTTGTAACAAAAAAAAAAAAAAAGTGTTGAAAATTTATTTGTAAATGTAAATTTTTTAAAATTGAAAAAATACATGATAAATTTGCCAAGAATTTTAGTATGAATTTGTAAGCCTTGAGATGAATATAAGATATTTTTCACTTTATAAGAATTATTTTTCAAATTCAGCATCTTACAAAATTTCTCACCAAAACTCACATGGAATAAATTTAGATGTGAAAACAAATTTATAATTAACATTTTCATGAGGTAGTTAACTATTGGAGACAGTTACAAAATGATGAAGAACAAAGCATATTACAACTAAGACAAGTTTATAACACCTGAAAACAAATATGAAATATATATGTCTTATAATAAAGACAATTCAATCACAACGTACTTTAAATTTTCTTCTTCTACCCCAACAATGACTTAACAGTACTGAATTAGTAACGTTTTGCCAATCATCAAACCTATCTTATCTCAAATACAGTGGCTAATGGCACTCTTTGCTTCAGAGGATGCAAAAATAAACTGACCCTCTTCATTTCTTGGCATTGTACATTGACTCCACCTTACCATCATTTCCTCCCAGTAACATATACTTGTCCTTCCTGGTTAATACGGTCCGTTCAAACCCTAACACATCACCCAACACCTTCTGCACGTAATTCGCCACCTCGATCGGCGATTTCCCTCCGGCTTTACACGTCATTTCCTCCGGTAGGCGGTCGAGGAACGTCACCTCGTAAGTGGGTCTCGGATTCATGAAGAAGTAATACGGATCCCAAAATTTTACACCACGTACCGTCGTCCCGTAAAACATGTTCTGCTTACAATTGACTGCCACCGGCACGATTCTGTCGCTCATCTCGGCGAACAGTGCACTGAATCGCAGCAAGAAGGGTTCCCGACACGTGGTGCCCTCCGGGCACACCACGAGGTCGCCTTTTTGGAGGAGTTCCGATATGCGGGCTGCGTCAGCCGCACGGTCGCGGGTCAAGGCGACGGCTGGGATTGGAGATAGGAAGCGTGAGAGACGGCTTACACTGTATGTGACACAGGAGACTTTGCGTCCGAGAGCAATGGCGATAACGATGGGGTCGAGGGCCGTGCGGTGATTGCAGACATAGAGGTTGCCGGGGGAGCCGCGGGACGGGGGAGGGGGTGGGTTCCCGCGGATGATGAGGTGGATGCCGAGCATTTCGTAAGTGTAGCGTACAATACGCTCCGGGAGAGGGAGGTTGAAGTAGACGCGGATGATGGATAATATGAAGCCAAATGGCAGCCAGATGTAGATGATGAGGGCGTTGAGTGGAGTCGGACGCTGAACCAGACGACCGTCATGGAAGATGATTCGGCTCTTGAGGCTGTCTAATGGTGCTCGTGATGCTGATTTGCGGCGGTGCACCATGTACCCCTCCTGTATGTACGCAACAACACAATGTATCAGCGAGGTAACTGGAAAGAACTGGTTATTATTATGAACTTGATGGGTAAATAACATGACATATTATGATAAGCAACAAAACAAATCTTAGCAATTTTATTAGTTGAACATATGCGGCCTCATAGGAACAAGAACTTATGGGAAAGAGTTTTGCTGCAAATTAATAAATGTAATGACACCTTTGTTCATATAAATTTACTAATGAAAATCTGATGGTAGAGTCAGAGAAATGATATGATTTAGAATCC
Organism: Carica papaya; assembly: GCF_000150535.2. Next base: position 302,478 of record NW_019014681.1, on the reverse strand, counting down.
TTCAAATGTATTTTACAAACCAAACATAAAAAGAACATATATGTATATATAGGTTTTGAAAGTGTGATCAGTTATACACGTGCTATGCCAATATGTAAGCAAACAAAAATTTTACCAAAATGACTGCAAAAAATACTTTCATTGATAGAAATTTACATATATTTACACAATATAAGAACAAATGCATTCGTAGTTTTGGTTAAAATCAAATAAATTTTCATCTTTTCATCTTTTCATCTTAGCCTTTAGATAATTAATTATCTTAAAATTGTGAAGTAATAAAAATTACCAAAAATTCTCTTTCACTCTGACCAGTGGGTTAAAATTACTATGCATTGTTGACTAATGCACCAAAAATTACTAAAATTGTAAATTTAGAAATATTTTTCAAAAAATTATATATATTTAAAATTATGTGGAGTCTCACTATTTAAGATTAAGGGCAGCCCTTCGCTATGAACTAGTACTTGAATTTTTATTTTATTATAGTTTGTAATAAAAATTAACACACACATGCAACTCCCCTGATAAAGTTATTATTGTTATTTAAAAATTCTACCTATTATTTGTACTTCAACACAACTTGCTAGTTATGGGATAACATGTGTACCAAGCACAAACCCTCTCTAATATTATATAAAACCCACAATTTATATCACACCATTTAGTAAATGATGCATAGAAAAGACTTAATATTAACATATTTTCATTAAGAACCAAATAATTTGGGCCATAAAAATGGGAAAACTATTTTTTGGAAGCAAAAGTTTGGCATTTTGGCTGTTTGGCAGCAGGCGGCAACTGGCACATGAAAGTTTTAATTACTTTACCTGGCTGGTAGTTGGAGGTTGGTTATGAATGCGGGTCCTAAGGCCTTAAAATCGTTTACCCAACCTCAAATGTCCACACTCCATTTTTCAAGTTACACTGAATTAATTGGACCTTTTGTATTTATAAGTCGTATTATTCCGTACGTAACCGACACTAACAACAGCAAGAAAAGAAATTTTATCTAAAGAAACGCAACCAACCAATAGAATAAAAGAGATTAACAATATAAATATATATATATATATGTAAGATCATCACGCTTCGTCAGATTAAATTACATTATATTATATATAATCTAACTTAAATTAACCACGAACCATACCAAACATGTATTAATTTATGCACAAACCATCATGATATTTGGAGACTAACCTTGCAAATAGACATGAAATCGTAATCCGAAGTGCGGTCCCCGATGCCAAGATCGGGAGATTCCTCTCCGAATTCCTTCAAGAGGGCGAGTCTCTTCAATTTGCCAACTAAAACCCCCGGTTTCTTCACGAATCCGGTGGCCTTCTTGGTTTTCGGGTTCACTTCGATCTCAGTCCCTAAAACCTTGTCACCGCCAAGAAAATCCTTCACAAACGGCTCCACCATTATGATTGGGTTTGCCGTCACCACCACCTTCCTCTTGCACTTGTCGAACACCTCGTAGCTTTCCTTTCTCACATCTGTAGCGTAAAACCTAACCAAACACGTGTTGTGAACAGAGAAATAAACTTCTAAGTTTTCATCCTCAACTTGCAACCAGTACTTATCTAAATATTTAATTGATCCGAAATCATTCACATGATGAGTAACATACTTGAAATTAGTTGATGATTAAAGACTAGAAAAAGAAAAAGAAAAAGAAGAGCAGCTTTATAACTCCAAACAGAGGAATACTCCCAAGTATCAATAATTTATAACTAACTACGCTTTTGAGACTATACCGAGGCAGAACAGCACGCGATGCAAGCTCGATATCGCGGATTTTGAGGCCAGCGAAGGAAATGAAAATGAGGATTTGGATGCCGATGGCTTCAGAGATGAAAAGATAAGCGACAATGACGATAGGAAGAGAAAGAAGCAGTACGAGGCCACGAAGAAGACTTCCTGCTTCAATAGCGACTAGCATGAAATAGGGAAAGGAGCTGCTGGACATGAGTAGAGTACCATCAAGATCCGCAGCGATCGACTCGTAATTTGAACCCCCGCACGCCGATATCGGAGGAAATTTTGACCTCTGCTTCTGCGATGACATGTTTCCGGTCGGATATGAACCTGGATACCTTCAGTTTCTTCGTCCCCAGACTGATATTTTTCTGTTCAGTATAAGGCTGATTTTGTTTTCTGTGTTCGGTTTTATTAGCAGGAAGGGGAATCGGGAGGGAATCGGAGGAGGATAAGAGGGAACGTTGAGTTTTAAATGTGGCGGTTGGCGAATGAATTTACAAAATTGGGCCTGAACTTTTCTTGACACTTTCGTGTTGTTATTTTCATCGTTTAGGTCAACGGAAATTTGGGACTACATGACAGTAGGAAGTAACATATTTTGGTTTTTAAGTTTCTTAAAATTGATATGACTAAAGGGATTTAATCAAACAATTATATCTATTTTTTATTTGAGAGCTAATTTTGAATTTTTTATTGTACAAAGTTTTATATACTAAGGTATATTAAAAATAAATAAATTTTCTTAATTAGTATAAATCAATATTAAGTGAACAAACTCCATTTGGAATAGATTAAGTGATTAAAACTTATGTTATATAAAAAAAAAAGTGACCAGAACTTATCGTATTAAAATTTCAAGTAATTTTATATATTTTCACATAAATGATAGAGAAAAATGTCTCAGTTTGTTTATTAGAGAAATTTTTTTGTAAATAACATAACTAAATACACATATTCAATTGAACATGAAATCGAATTCGATTGATATCGTTTTTATTACTTCGCAAGGGAAAGTTCAATCCAAGTTGAGACGTGGAGCTATACAAGTGTTACAGTGAGCACGAACATGTATAGTCTCATTGTTGGAAGCATAATATATATAACTATTGCGAAAGACTATGACACTTTATTCTATATTACATAAATTTAAAGGGTAAACAAAGTCACACAACCTTTGTTAGTATGAGGAGCAATCAAGATACAACAAACTCTAACGAGAACTTACTTACACCACAAATAATTCAAAAGATGATTCAAGAATTAGTACAAGTTATTCTTTAAGGTGCTATCTTTTTTTACTTTTCTTGTTGCTAAGTTATCAAATAAAAGAATTAAATCTATCCCTTGGTATCTTGATTTTGTTACTTTTAACTGATGTTTGGATAAGAACATGTTTTTGTTGAACTCAAACCTTATCATTTTCATCAACATGTCACTATTGCCAATGAGAAAAAATTACCAATTAATGACATTATGTTGTGTGTTTAACTAATACATTAAGAGAATCCTTATACCTCCCTAATACTTTCTATGGTCATCAATTAATTGCTAACTTAGGCTCTATTAGATCATTAAGTGGTCAAAATTATACTAGTTAAATTTTCTTCTCTTTGTTGTGATATATAGGACTTCAAATGGGGCAAGTGATCACAAAGGACATAAACATGGACATTTTTTTCTATCTCGAGTTGTACCACAAAAAGAATCATCCATCATGTCTTTTAGTCTTGACTTCTACATTTAATTCCCATGCCAATAATACTTAGAATCTATGGCATTATCACGTTAGTCCCTCACATCTCAGTAGGTTAGAATTTATGTTCAAATCCAATTATCTTTCAAACAAGTCGAATGTTAAATCTTATATTTCACAAATTGTCAAAGTTATGCTTTATGCATATTTTGCTAAATTATCATTTGGTTCTAGTATTTTAGTAATGAAAGTACTTTTTATCCAGTGCACTTTAATTTGTGGGAATAATTGCCTATTCCGTCTAGATTTAGTTACAAATATTTTATTTTATTTATTTTTTACTTGGATATATCTTTTATAAGCAAAATCTGCACTAGTAAATATAGCCAAGAACTTTATTATTATGATTGAAATACAGTTCAAAAAATTAGTTAAAATTTCTCGTACAGACATTAGGGGCAAATTTTTTGTATATGATCTTAATAAATTATTTTAAGAGAAGTGGATTTTAACCCAACAATCATGTCTCAGCATACCAAAACACAACAAGGTAGTTAAATAAAAATTATGTCATGATTTAGAAGTTGTTCTGACTCCTCTAATCGAATATTATGTTATTCCTCAATTTTGAGAAAAAGCAATTCATATAAATATGTATCTTACTAATAGAAAAACTATTTCAGTTCTTGATAATTAATCTTCCTATTTTGTACTCTTTAGACAATCACCATATTACATCTTCATATCTTGATTGTGTTTGTTTTGTGTTACTTCCCTCACATGAACGAAACAAATTAATTACAAAAATTATCAAATGTCTTTTTGTTGTTTATAGTGATAAATAAAAGGGCTACGTTTTCTATGATCCTCAATTTCAATGTTTGTGTGTATCTCATCATTTTATTTTATTAAAAGTGTGCATCTTATGTTTTATCTCCTAATTCACCAACTACTAGTTCCACCATTTATTTTCTATATGATTTTTCTAAATCTCAATCCAATGATGATAAAAACAACATCTATCATGTTAATAACTAATAGCTTTAGAGATTCAGTCTCTATTTTCTCCATCAATGCACCAACACCACCTACACCACCTTTGGAATGATATATCCCAACTTTAGTAGACCATCTACCAGGCACTGGACTAAACATGTTAGAGGGAGAAAGGCTATGGAAGAAGAACTTAAGGCATTGAAGGATAATCATACTTAGGACATAGTTCATTGACCAACTACTACTTCTGGGTTTATATAATTAAGGTCAAGATCAACAACACTTTAAACTAATATAAAGCTCGTTTAGTAATACAAGAGAATAAATAGGAGTATAGAATTGGTTATGAAAAAACTATTACTCTTATTATCAAGATAACCATGATCAATACTCTATTTACTACTCTATTAGTTAAAGTGAAAAAAGTTTTTCCTCAAGAAAATTTGAAGGAAATTGTTTATAAAGAGTGTCTTCCATATTGTTCTCTTGCTGATCCTAATCTAGTTTGTCAACTTCGTAAATCCCTTTATGAACTTAAACAAGTGCTTAAAACATGGTTTAAAAAATTTTAGTTTGTTGTATGTTCAGCAGGTTTTTGACAAAGTTCCAATGACTACTCTATTCATCACTCACATACTAACATTGTCATTTTAGTTAGTATAGGATGATATGATTATTGTAAGAAGTGATCAACAAAAAATCATATAATCCAAACATTTTTTCAATGATTCTTATCACATAAAGACTTAGGCACTCATATATATTCTTGGATTATAAGGGTCATATTCATCTCATGTCATTCTTTTTCCTCAACACAATTACATTAAATACTTATTTAAGTTAATTAATCTTACTGATAATAAAATTTTCGCTACTCTAATGGAACAACATTTGAAAGTAAAGTGAGATGATGATGCACATATCCTTGATCTTGCTCTTTATTAATGCTTAATGAGTAGTCTCATTTATCTCAGTATCATGGATCTTAATATCTTCGGTGATGTTCAAGTTGTAAGTCAACATTTGCTATTTGAAAGGTACTTGTGATTACAAGCTCTACTTTCTTTCTAACACATCTCTTACTCTTATAACATTCAGATGAAAATTATGTTGGAAGTGTTGATATTCAATATTATGCGAATTGTGTTTTTGGGTGATTTTCTTATCTCTTGAAAAGATAAGAAGTAAGGATGAGAGTCAAAATCTTGCATAAAAATTAAGTATTGATCTTTATCTCTATTAATTTTGAAGATATATATCAAATGACTCTTTATGGATCTTGGTATTGTATGCTCTTAACCAACCACTCTCTTTAGAGACAACACCAATGTTATTAGCATTGCTACTAATATGGTCCACTATGAGCAGACTAAATACATGGAGGCGGATTGCTATTATATATGTGAACTTGTTCGTGACAAACTTTTCAATCTTGTCCATGTCACTGTGATGATCAAATTACTGATCTATTTTCATTTTAACTATCCAATTAGTAATATTTTTACTATTTATACACTTAATTTTATTAATGCAACTAACTAGCTGGTAGTAAAATAGGGTCAATAAATGCATTAATTAAAAAAAATTGGATTTGGGTGGATGAAGAAATGTTTCTATTAATTTGTGAGATTCAAGGTTATAAATTCTTGAAAAGTAAATCAATATATATGTTTAGTACGTTTATTTAACTAGCTCCGAATAAGTAATAAACATATAGTAAAGTGGGTATAACTCAAAAACTTGATCATAAAATAATTAAAAATTAACACATGAATAAAAATCAAATTTGTAATTTCTAATGGAAATACTTTAGCAAAAAAAAATATATATTAATTACATTTTCTATAAATTAATTTGACAAAAAGCAAGACACTGCTCAAATTTTAAACTACGATTTATAAAATACTAAAACACACCCACCCAACCCAACATATTTATGTGTTTTTTCTTTAATTAAAATGAACGTATAAATTAATTTTGATTTAAAAAATGATGTTATCATGAGACTTATTTTAATAATATAATACCCTAATTAATTACGTACTAGACTTTTTTGTGTGTTTGGTTTGAAATTTGTCATAGTTTAGATGGAGTAGTTGAACGCTTGAAAGCTTAAACATGCAAATTCGCGATACACACGAAAAGTAATTATCATGTACACCCACATATAAATAATAAATTTAATTTATTATTTGAAATTATATTAGGTTCGAATTAATGTTTCAAACATTGAAAATTTATTTTTTCTTTCTATTATCCACACGTCTATTCCTCTTTGGACCAAGAACTAATCGTCTGGGTCAGCAACAATTTAATGCCAATTGCCAAGATTCAAACGACTTACTTGGATCTGACACTGTGTATCCATCGTTTTTAAAAAGTTAATTTCCATAAAATTTTGAAATCAACCCATTAATTTTATGGAATTTCTAAAAAGTATATATGCTTTTAAAATATTACATATATATATATGTTTACATATGGAAAGTTAAAAAAAAAAAAAAAAAAAAAACAACTAGTTGCGGATAAGGTAAATGTTTCTTGGACTATTATTTTATTATTATTCTGCAGAGAAAGGAAAATGTAACTGGTGATTGATGGAAGCAAACTTGTATCTGTGTATTTTATATAGGAGGTAGGTGTAGGGTTACAATAAGCAATAATAATGATCGCATCGCATGGGCGTTTTTAATTAAAAATTAGTATTTTTAATTTACCCTAGTTATTTTATATTTATAAAAAAAAAACATAATAAATATTAATTATTATAACTTTACTAATCTAATAATAAATTAAATTATTATTAATCTCAAACCCACCCACAAAAATAAGAATGTCTGTAACATAGGAGGTGTTTGGCTTTAATCATAAATATAGAACAATTGTATTATTTAATGCATTACACCACTTTCTGGCTTATGGTTAGATGTGTGTGTCTCCTCCCACCAACTTTCCCACTTTACTCCAACCCCATCTTATTTATTTGCCTTCTGTACTTGTCACGTGCTGTATTTATAGCTTCTTATACATTTATATATATATATATTGCTCTCTCTCTCTCTCTCTCTCTCTCATATGTATCCAAATAGCTTTTGATAAAATTTCTATATAATTTTTCTTTAATTTTTAAACATTATTTTTGTTTTTAATAATATTTAAATTTTTAAAAAATATTTAAATGTTATTCTAACGACATCCTGGTATCATTTATTTAAATAATAAATACAAAATAACATTATAAATATAAAACATTAAATATTTAATTATCAAATTTATTCTCCTACCCATTTCCAATATTTATAATTTTTTCAAATTTATACTTTTTTTTATCAAAGATTATAAATTTATAATTTTGTAACACCACAAACCGTACGGCATGATTACGGGTTTTTTTACCTTCGGTGATATATTATTACTTCCAAATGAATGCCTAGGCCCTAATTGAAAGCTCAAAGCCCTCATTGAAAGCCCAAATAAATCCTAAGAAAGCACGAAGATTAAAAAACTAACACAATAGAAACAAACAAACACTGATTAAAGCCAGCAAATTTATACAACCAAACTCCACCAGATCCTAATATATATATATATATATATATATATAAAGAGGAGATAAATTATTAGAGGAGGGCTTTCGTTTTAGCCTCTGGTTTTGAATGGGATGGCTCTGATGACAATCTGGTGATAAAGCGCAGCAAGTGCAGCTCCAATGAAAGGTCCTACCCAGAACACCCACTGAAATATCAAGTACCAAAACATTAATATCACACAACCATTTCTTGCATCAATCATAAATATAAACACGTTTAACTTAGTTTCTTCAAATTTCACTCACATGGTGATCCCAGGCAGTGTCATCGTTGTAGATGATGGCAGCTCCGAGGCTTCGGGCAGGGTTGATGCCAGTTCCCGTGATGGGGATGGTTGCCAAGTGAACCAAGAAAACCGCAAACCCAATTGGAAGTGGAGCTAATATCTGCAAATTCAAAGATGTTTATGATATTCATATTGCAGGAAATGAAATTATATCCTGTCGACTTATTTTATTTTTCTATGGTTTGCTGACTAGTAAATTACGACGAATGTGAAAACGATTTTGAGCCATCTGATGATTTATTCTCTAGCTTGGACTAAGTTAAGACTCAACCATGCAAATATCTTGTCAGCATTCGTTGTGTCGTGATTTTTATTCTACTAAATTCATCATTGAAATGCCCGAGTACATTACACTAGCTAGTTTTTTTGGAAGAAACTTACTTTGTTAAGGCGAAAAACTTCCCAGCTTAATCCAATTTTATACATATATATACACATACGGAAATGTACCATAGTGGCTATATGCTTAAGGGCCATAGCCACTATGGAAATTGGGTCAAGAAGTTCATCATATAACTTTTAGGTGGAAATGGGGAGATGCACCATTAAAGCCAAAGGCTCTTCTTAGGTAACTTTAATTCCCAAATATCTTCTCATATTAGTCTTAACATTTCAAATTAAAAATTATATGAAGTCAACAAAATTTTGTGAACTTTATTTGTGGAATTCATAATTTGTTCAATCAGAAAATACTAAGAATAAGATCACTGTACAATTCACACATCCATATATGAAGGATTTTTACTATTGTTGTGAAATTCACTTACAACTCTTATACTTTTTGTACTTAATTCAAGCATAAGACTTGAACACCCAATTCCAGATAAATTTTAACCCTATGCATTTCTAATTCCATAAAAGAAAAATGTAAAATCTGGAACCAAATTATAATAATTTCATAAGAACAATGCATTTCTTCCTATTTCTTCCCTAATTCTTATCCAACTACACCGTAAAAATACTGTAAATACATAGAAAAACTTACAGGGACATGGGAGTCTCTGGCGTTTCTCTTTGCATCAGTAGCAGAGAAGACAGTATAAACAAGAACAAATGTACCCACAATCTCGGCACCAAGTCCGTCTCCTTTTGTGTAGCCATGATTCACCATGTTGGCTCCGCCACCCAGCATCTGGTACGGCCTTGGCTGGAACCCCTTCACGACGCCGGCGCCGCAAATTGCACCCAGGCATTGCATCACCATGTAGAATATGGATCTGGTCAGGGACAATTTCCTCGCCAAGAACAGTCCAAATGTCACCGCTGGATTTATGTGCCCACCTGATCAAACCCATGAACAGGTTGACGTAAGGACTCGAGAATTTCCGAGAAGCAATAATATTTTAAGTTCATGGGAGTTACAGTGCGCGAAAAGAAAATCATCAGATTTTCTTTTCCTGCTTGGTTACCGGGAAAAGAAAATCCAAATGGAAATTTAGTTTGCATGGGAGTTACAGGAAACCTATTTGGACTTTGATCACCATTTTTTTCATTGGATTTCCGGTATGGTTTTCTTCCCTTCTTGTTTTCTTAGAAACTAAACATTAATCAGACAAAACCAACCCCCACAAATAAGACCAAAACAGAAAGAACTTTTCATCTCTCTCTCCTCTTATTTTCTCACTCTTTCTCAGCAACCAAATAGAGACTCTCTAAATACATGCAAGATGTAAACTTACCCGGAAAAAAACAGCAAAAAAATATTCAAAAGAAAGAATAACTAACATTAGGGGTAAGATGAGAGATGTAAGGAAAATACCAGAGATCCCAGCAGTGCAGTAAACCAGAGCGAAGATCATGCCACCGAAAGCCCAAGCGATGCCCTGAATACCCACAGAGGCGCACTTGTTGGGTGCCCTGTTGACACCCATGACCGTCAACACAGTGATGTAGAGGAACAAGAAAGTAGCCATGAACTCAGCAATGCCAGCTCTCCAGAACGACCAAGAATGGAGCTCGCCGGGCTCGAAGAGCGGAGCTGGCGGTGGCTCCTTGTAGTCTTTATCTGTCTGAGCCGATGTCCCGATAGGTTGCCTCTCTGAGAATTTGTTTGCCCCAAGCTTCACATCCTCTTCTTTCCCTTCCATTTTCTTCTTCTTCTTCTTCGTCTGTTAGAATGCCTCAAACGAAGTGTACCAGTTGGAAGAAGCTTGGAGTTGGAGTGAGTGCAAAGGATGGTCAGATTAGAGTGATTTATAGAAAGTATGTATTGTACTGTTTAAATTGTTCAAAACGGCGTCGTTTTCTGAAACATAGAAATTCGACACGTCCATTTATCTCAACAACCACGTGGACACGTCATGTGGTTAGGTTTATGTGGGTGCCTTGGAGGAACCAAAAAGTAAAAAAGTGAAGAAGGAAGTAAGAGAAGAAGGGGGAAATGTGTGGATGAGATGAAACGGGGCGTTTCAGAAAGTGACAACATCAAAAGAATAGAAACTTTGGAGTGTAGCAATGAGTGAGTCTGCCACCATTTCCTATACAAGTGCGTATCACGCAATGAGTCTAACGGCTACTTTACGCCATAAATATTAAATATTTTAAGTTCGAGATTTTTTAAATTTATAATTATAAAATATTTGGAAAAATATAAAAAATTATCCTTTATTATATGTCTCAGTTTAACAACTTAAAATTCACGAGTTATGAAAATTTACCTTTCATGTGAAATTTATTTATAAATTATATTAAGATAAAAAAAAAAATAAGATTTCATGTAGAATTAAATAATGCATTACGAATTTTATGGAAATTAGTAAAATTTAAAATTTATTATTTCAATTTCACATAAAAATTTATATAAATCAAATTTTGTTTTTTTGTTTTTTGTTTTTTGTGAGACTCTTTTGATTTTCTTTTTAAAATAAATATATATAATTTGTAAATAAATTTAACACAACTTTTATATGTGTTCAAAACATAAGCTTACTAGATTTTCTAAGACTATTTTTAGAATAAATATAAATTTTTAGTGAAATTTATTTATAAATTAATACTTATGTTATTTATAAAATTGTTAATTTTATTATAAAAATTGACTTCACATAGATTTTTTCAGGAAATTGTACGAAAATATTTCTAATTTCATCAAATTTTATCAAACCTAGAATATATTATTGCAAACCTACATGAAATTTTATATGTAATTATTTTTTTTATCATTATAGTACAGTTTAATTATCTAATATATAGAGCCAATATAAATTTAGAAATCAATTTTATCTATTTTTAGATAATGTAAAAATATATTTTATCTTTTATATCGTTAGATTTGGTTGTACTTTTAGTGGTTAAATTTTTTTATTTACTTTTTAAAATTTTTTATTAGTGTTTATAATTTAAATGTTAATGATAGTGTTCACAAATTTGAGAGGGTGTTCTACCAGTAAAATTACCATCTAATCCAGAGTTTGACCCAAACAAATTTCGACCCAATAATCAGAACGCAAAGAACCGAAAAGCTTGCCTTTCTCTGCCTTCTTCCAAATGCTACCTCCACCCTACCTTACACATAATTGGAAGACTCGCTCCGATCATATTCGAAAAGAGCGGAAGAAAGAAGCTGAAGATGGAATCTTTGGCAGCTGAAATTGGAAAATTGACGGAGGCTTGATACTTTTAAGGAATTAGAGAAGCAATGAAGCGAAGGGGAAGACTGGATTTTGGGTATTAAAAAAGAAAGAAGCTAGGGCATGTGAGAGAGGGAACCGAGCAAATTTCAAATTAGGGTCAAGGAAATGAAGAGAGAATGAGTTGACTGAGGATGTGAGTAACTTTTCCTCTATGATCTTTTCTTATTCAATGGTTTGGTTCACATTCTTTCACCGATTTTAATGTCTGATGATATAATACCCGAGCCCGGAAATTAACTCGGAATAAATTTTAACAATTTTAAAATATATTAAAAAAATATTTTATAAATTAATTTAATTTAATTTTTGTTATATTTGAGAAAAAAATATAAATTAGAGATGAGACTAAAAATAATTTTGAAAAAAAATGTTGAAAATTTGAATTCTTAGGTGTTTTTGAAATAAAAATTAAAAGCAGATGGTTAAAGTGCAAATAAAAAAAGTCCAACAGCATAGGATTGCTCAGTCAGCAACTTCAACAAATCAGAGTGCACCGCGTGGCAAGACACGCTGATATCGGTGTCATGCGGGAGGCCATGCTGGGAATCCGCATGTCCTGCGATCGGACAGTCCAGGATCGATCTCGCACGCGTAGACGATCCGGATCCGTTTTTTCCTTAGGTGCGATTGAACGGTTGAGATCAAACGTGATGAACAGTCCAAATTCGTTTCTTTCTTATGCACAATCGAACGAATGAGATCGATCGCGATGGACAGTCTAGATTAACGCGGGATGGGTATAAATATTTTGTATCACACAGAATCTGAACCCTAGCCCCAACCCCACCCCCACCCCTCAGCCAGAGAAGAATGATCAAATGCTAAAGAAGGAAGCCGACCGCTTATCGCTGCCGGATTGAAGCCACCTCAGACCGCCAAAAAAAGTAAAAAAAATCTCCTACCCGCTCGAAATTCGATTTTGAGCACCCTTGTTGCCATATCGGAACAAAATAAATAGTGGGTGAGCCAAAAATCGCGGGCAAAGTCTGGTAGGGCCACGGCGGCCCAAAACTCGTAACCTTCTCCAATGAGCCCCTTTCCAGTTCCAGTTTCGTGCAATTTTTTCACCGTTGTGTTTATCGTTCTATTTTCTGTGTGTTAATCGAATGAGGAATCCCAGCTGCGAAGAAGAGCCGACGGACCTACTGCACCCAAAAATCCCACACCGGTAAGTTTCAATTTGTCGATTTTTTTGGCCAACCGAGGCTCCTAATGTATTTTTTTTGCAGGGATACGTGTAAAGTCGGCCGAAATTGGCCTAAACCGACCGAAAACGACCAGGTCAAGGCAAACCGCTACTGAGAGCAGTAGTGTCGTTGGCCGAGCACGGCGGCGCTGAGTGCTGAACCACAAAAATTGTCTGAAATGAGTTTTGGACACCAATTTTGGATTTTTGGAGTATTTTTAAGTGTGTGATGAGTGTTTTGAATTCTACAGAAAAATTCAAGGAACCTGATACTCGTTAGAAGGCGTAGTAGACAACTGAACATCTTGAAATGCCGATCCAAGTAAGAATCTCTCACCATATTCCCTGTTATGGAATTAAAGCTTAATAATCAATAATATGGTATTTTGTGAAATTTATAAAACTTTGGGAATAATTACAGGTCACTAATAGAGCCGAAACTGGTTATTATTTATTTGTCCTGTTTAACTGATTATTTACTTGTACAACTTTAAATACATAATAATATATTGAATAGTTAAATGATTAAGTTGTATTTCCTTAATACATATATCACTTATTTGTGTGATTTATGTTGATTTGTGAAATGTGAAATTAATATAAAAATGAGAAATTACTTGATTATGTGAATTAATAAATGATTGTCTTACTGGATATTCTGAGAGATGGTGGACGAACCGGGTACATAGGGAACCCTACCGTGAACATTACCTCATAGCGGACAGGGTATCGAGGGATGGTATTTTTAGCGCTCATACCGGATAAGGTATGGAGACAGCTCAGTTCACCCTTATACAGGACAGGTTATCAAGGGATGACATTTTTGGCACTCATCGCGGACGGGGTATGGGGACGACTGGTTAATTGACAAGTTTAGATATTGGGTTCGCGCATAGGAGGACATCCTTATGGACCCTTAGAGGTACCAGTAAGGAGATAAAAATGAACGTTGTTATTCTTACTCACTTGTATAAGAAATTGTAATGTTATTTGAGTTATTGTCTTTATAGATCGAGTTTGAAAATCTCATAACGGTAAGTATGTAATAAATAATTTTTCATATGATAAATGAACTTACTTAAATTAAGAGCTCTATTAGTCATTTTATAATTTTTTACCAACCATTAGTTTTCGTATCGGTGAATAGTTTGATATTCTTATTAGACTAGTGTAGTTTACTTCTATTAACTATTTAGATCAAGAAGATCAAAATCTAAATCCTAATCACCAGTAGGGCTGTGAGTAGGTGTCCCCCAGATTCTATCAAGAGCTAGTGGAGGTTAACCTCATTACAATATTTATTTACTATTTTCATATGTTTATTTCGTTTTTTTTTAATCGCTATGAATA